>JAEMON010000004.1:21696551-21720158 GCA_030264115.1 Lygus lineolaris
ATTGACATTTTAAAATCTTTTTGGATTCTTTATCTCGATCCCACAGGCAGATATCGTCTGGAGTGTCACACAAACACACACACACATATATGTATATATAAATGAAAATGTTAAATTTCAGGAATCGTTTTAGAATGGTCTGAAACGGATTTCCATGAAGAAAATTGTCAAGAATTTGCATTACAACAATTTTGAAGCCATTGCAATAGCTTCATCTTCTTCGAAAATTCGCTAATATTTCTTCTAACAAATTCACAAATATAATTTCTGAAATCACTAATCTAAACTAAATTTTCGTAGGTTCTGATATAACCACAGCTAAAATAGGAACTGAAATTTCCTTCTTTCATAGTAAAAAGAAAAAATCTAACAATAAAATATATAAACACGAATCTGAATCACGAATCTATCAGGAATCCTTTTTCTGCTTCCACTTCAGACGATGAAAGCAATCTGAACTCCTCCAATATCTGTGAATCTGAATATCAGTGAATATTCGCCTTTCGCCTCTCCCAGCCATTTTTTAAGAACTGCAAACCAAAAATATTGGGAAACATGTAAATGAAATGTAGGTATTTCGTTACCACCCACCCGTCGAAATTACGTGTATGGGGTGAGAGCTTTTCACCACCAACACGTCGAAATGACGCGTACGAAATGAGCCCTTCTTACCGACTACACGTCGAAATGACGTGTACAAAATGAGCGCTTATTACTACCTACACGTCGTTTCGACTCCCTAGGTTTCAGAAAAAAAATCATTGCTTACCTTGAGTGAGGCTGGGACACATAAAGCCCTCGGCAGCCAGTAGACAACTAACCAGGGGTAGCATATCTGGAAGCTGAAGCCGCTGTGACACCCCCTAACCGGAAAAGTTGGAAACTGAAGAAAAATACACGTCGAATCGACGTAGGGGTAGTAATCTAGGGTTAAAAGTGAAAACTTCTGAACTCAAAAGTCATGATTTACGTAGTTAATTCAATCAGGTTCCTAGTTGTTAACCACTCTGTCACTACCACCACAAGGATAATTTTGGAGTACATATCCCAGAGGTCGGTAGGTACGTATTTTATCAAAACTACAACAAATTGTTACAATCATTCAAAGCAGAGCTTTGTCTTGAAGACAATTTAGTTGTTACCAATATTTTATAAATGATGAATATGATTAATATGATGAATATATATGATCATTGTTCAGTTGTTTGATGTTTTAATCAACCTAAGAGATGGAAATAGAGGAAAGTTCGTTACGAATAGATGAAGGTAAAATTACCTTGATGGTAGTCAGATGCAATAAATGATTAGCTACATTTAATATTCAGGCAAGTCAATAAATTAAAAATTTCTATCGTCTAAAAAGAGGTTCGTTCCAAGAAAATTTTTCGGGTTGAAAAAGTAACGTCATGTCAAGGAACCTAGTTACCTACGTACTTAAGTCACGCAGACTGATAAAACATAGTTACCAACTCCACCGGCACTCAATATGCTTGTTGGAACAGATTTTGTGACCTCAAACTGCGCAGAAGCTTTTATGGAGATGATGGTTTATTATTTACAATAATGAACCTTTGAAATCGAGCACGAAACAAATATTTTTAACGCCCTCCAAATTTTATTTTTTAGGTACGTTTCAAGATACGTAGAATCCAAAAATCAAATTAAAAAACGCTGCAAATTATTACGCAACGGTTTATTATTTTATATAAAGTTCACCCATCTAAAAAGATCCTGTTTACATTATATTACCTAAGTACCTACCGTAATTATATCGCGGGTTCACAATCAATATTTCTTGTGTACCTACAATGAGTATACCAACCTACCAGTTATTACCTGTTATTATTATCCGAGAGTTGTAAGTCCTTTCGTAACTTAGGAAAGTAATTAAGGAAGCTTATAAAAGTAAACGAGAAACTCGATCCGGTGGAAACCAGGAAAAGTTGCATTTGGTCAGCTGGTATACTATTTGAACGGGGATTTGGCCTAATCGGGAAGATTTGGGATTCACACATGTGTTTCTGCTCTTTTTTTTCGATCAACCCTTACGTCCTTACAGGGAGCGAACGGTTGTCCTAAAATGCACCGCAAGGTCTCACTCGACGCTAAAAATTGTGTTCTATTCGAAATCGATGGAAAAAGTATACCTTCCTATTTGGAGTTTTCGAGCTAGGGTGTTTTGAAAATGTTATCCCCTATTTTCTACGGGAACGCCAAGGTTCGGGGCACAACTAGACCCCAAATTGAGCCGGAATACCAAAGGTTTGTTCCAATTGACCGCCCTATCATACTATATTATATTCGAATATTTGGCTGCGGAGAACCCTCTACGCTCAATTTTCGAATATAATATAATATTTTCCTGTTCCAGCCTGGTGTTGTGGCCATCTTACTTAATACAACTGAACTGATAAGAACTTGAAAACTGTTCCAACTGACCGCAATGTTATAATTAAGTTTAATATTCTCATTTTAATATATTTTAATTTCCACCTGCGGAGGGAGAGGGGTGAGTTGAATACAGAGAAACCTGCTATCCCTCTGATTTGTTCCAACTAAAAGCTCAGTTCGAAGATACTAGAAAGTCTTCAAGCAGAAGATCGCACTCGACTTTGACCTTGGGAAACGATCTCGTTAAAATTCGAATATAATTATTATTAACATTATTAATATCATTTGAATTGCAGATTTTAGTTGGTACAAAGCTCTTCGGGAACGATCTTGAGAATGTTCGAATATTTATTACCAAACCAAATATCACTTGAATTGCAAAAAACGTTAAATGGAGCGAATCCTATTATGTTGGCGCTGCTAATGAACGTCCGTCGTAAATGAAGCCTTCACTCGAAACCTGTCTGCAAGGAAGGTATTGATTTCGCGATTTCAGTAGGAAGTGTTGAATACCATGGGTAATCAATTATGTACAAATTTGTTTCATCATCATCAGTATATTTTGTGCGAGACACGGATTAGGGAGAATCCGAAATTCGCAGTTCATTTTACAAAGAAGTTCATCACATAAGGTTCATAGATTTTGAAGGGTTTCCTCAGACTTTTTGTGGAGATCAAATATTATGAAGGTATGAAAAACACCAACAATATTGAAATTCACCTTCTAGATTTCAACAATGTTTATTTTAAATTAAACAAAGCTTTTCGACTGGTTTTCAGTCATCTTCTGGCTTTAATACAACAAGCAACAGTGAGGGTCGCATTCACTGCTGTTTCATTGTTGTGTCACATTGTATTATGGGCATGCAATAATGTTAAGCACGGGAGATTATTTCTCCAAAAATTAAAGCTTAGTCAGTTAAGATTAATTTTAGTTAAGTCCTATTACCGAATTTTCGAAGAAAATTTTTGAGTTTTTGGTATAAATTACCTACCATCTTAAACATAGGAACATAATTGGTATATTCGGAATTATCGCAAAATTTCCTGTAAGAATCACCCACAAAATCGGTTAAAACAATTCGCTTGAAAACACATTCACTCATCAACTCATGCTGCATGACTGGAACTTTTTTTTTTTTGCAATTTCCCCACATTTCTCCCTCTCAAACCCTGACGAGCAGTACTATAAGCCTATATTTTGCTTTCCAAGGGAGTACCTATTATCTCGTATTAATGTTTGTGTCAAGGAGAAGTAATTTCGGCCGTCAATAAATCAAAAGCCATCTCTTATCAATGTACAGCACTAGTCTGTATCATACCTACTTCATGATAAGATTCTCATCCTCTACATGACCAATTTCTTGTACAAATTTCATATCTTAGAACTTCCTATGAAGAACGCACCGTTGGTAAATTGCAAATATAAAAACATTGAATGTCAAGTTAATTTTAAACGATGGAGCTCATTGTAAAAGGGGCTGCAGGAGCTCGCGAGTCTGTAGGTGTAAGTAGCAAACATCCTTGATAACCAGTGCTAATGTATGCTGAGAACTTCTCGATATAGAAATCTCTTCCGGAAGTCGTTGATAGATGGGATCCTTCGGGTACCCCGAGGGCCACCTATCCCCCTCTCGCACCACTCAAGGCGTTCATTTTTTTGCATTTTCACTGAAGAACCACCAAGACTGATATTCACATCGCCACGATGAACTGCGATTAGTATTTATGGCAAGCGTTTCGTTAGACTGATGGTAATAGTTTCACGATCACTTAAGCAAATACGCAGATTGCATGAGACGCCAAAGCGTGCCTTGACTAAAAGATTAAAAAATGATGAAATTCTTCACCTATATACAGGGTGTCTACTGCTATCTTGGAACAAACTTCTGGAATCAATTTTACGAGTAATTTCCAACAAAAAGAGTCTGATAGAGTTTTTCTTTCTACTTTATTGAGTTTATTCAATTTTAAAATTTGGTTTTTTCCTTCGACCTTACACCACTAAAAGAGCCATAAATCCCTTAATTTACAGCGTACAGTAAAAAATAAATCTACCATTGTAAAGAACGTTAAATTTCCTATGAGAAAGACCAACTAACTACCTTCAACAGTTGATTTTTGAGGCTCAAAGTTTAGCCCAAAGTTCAAATTTCAAGAATTTTGCGAAATTTGACTTTTGTTTCACGCATTGTTTTGCTTCTAAACCAATATTGTTGAGCTGGGCACTCAACAGGAAAAACCTCCTCAGGATCCTATCTTCCCAACGGTGTAGTACTTTTAAATTTTGGATCACTTATTAAGGGTCACTTAAGGGGGAGCACAATGTGGGTTTTCCAAGGTAATTGAGTGTTTTAGGGTGTTGACGACCGGAGTTGAGTATCGTCTTCCAGGTACATTTTCACGCTAAATCGAAAGGTGACACTCCAGATTCATTTTGACTGATGAAAAATTGGTTTTCCTCGTAGAAAAATAGTGATTTTTGGACATATCAGCACATCCAAATCTTATTTTTCTGAGCTATTGAACAATTGAGATGAATCTAAGCAATAATTAGGTATTCAGAAAAATTCAATCAACACACAAATATTACCAAAAGACGAGTTTGGTGTGCGGTGTGTCCACATATTCACTTTTCTCTCGGAAAATGAATTTTTATTAGTGAAAATGAATCGGGAGTGTCACCATTCTATTCAGAGTGAAAATCTACCAGAAAAACAGTATTTTCAACTCCTCAAGTCATGGTCAGGTCGTCAACACTCTGAAACACTCCATTACCTTGAAAACAAACCCAACATTTTTTTATTATTATCATTAATATTATTATTATTTTTTTTTTTTTGCATTCAAACGTAATTTTCTCCCTTAATTAGTACACTAAAATTTAGAAGTACTACACCGCTGGAGAGCTAAAATCCTGAGAATTGGTTTCCCGTTGAGTGCCCAGCTCAACAGTATTGTTTTGAAAACAAAACGATGAGTGAAAGAAAAGTCAAATTTCGGGAAATTCTTAAAATTGAACTTTATAGCAGAATTATGATCCTTAAACGTAACTTTTGAAGATAGTTAATTGGCTTTAATAGGGAATTTAACTCTCTTTCTAATGGTATATTTATTTTCAATGTCACACAGTCAATTAACGGAGTTATGGCTGTTCCAGTGATGTAAGGTCGAAGTAAAAAACCAAATCTTAAAATTGAAAAAACTCAAAAAGTAGGGGGTTAAAAGAAAAACTCTATGAGACACTTTTTGTTGGAAATGCCTTGTAGAATCGATTCCTGAAGTTTGTCCCAAGACAGTTGTGGACACCCTGTATTTACTTGTAGAAACTCTGACGTTTGTGAAAAGTTGAAGCACACAATACAAATAGGTACCTACGAGTTCGTTGGCAGCATTTTATGATTTCGAATTTTTAATGTGAATAATCAAAAGGCACCCATTTTAGCAATTTCAGGTTTAGAAACAAAAGATGTGTTTGGAATCAGCTCGACACTCACCCCAGAATGAACCTCCCTCAGGGTTAAAGGTCTAAAATCTCATGAAATTGGTTTAAATTCACGAAAATGTTGGAGGTGTTTAGTCCTCTGAAAATTCGCTCATTAAGTCATGCTACATGAATAGAACTTCCATTTTACGCGTTATATCGCAGTCATTTCCATTACAAGTCGACATAAATGTTATTTAATTAATGAGATCTCTTATTTTTGGTCTCTATTATACTGCACCGTCCCTTATTTGGATAATAACCTGGGAACACAAACAACTTGTGGAATTTGTTTTCACAACATTTTATTTATTTACCGTCCCTTATTTGGATAATAACCTGGGAACTCAAACAACTCGTGGAATTTGTTTTCACAACAATTTATTTTAGTTTAATTTAATTCTAGTTTAATTAGGTAGATTTACCCTACATGTACCTACAGGCCAACCGTTAGATCGCAAAAATATTAATGTACCGACCCATAGCATTTAAAAATCAAATTGGAGGTTTTTAGTTTCAAATTGGAGGTGTTATTCGCTGCGTAAATTTTCCTTCTCGGGAAGCTGCAGATTAATACATGAGGTACAATGCTTACTTCGTTATTTGAAATCATCCTCCAATTTGATGTGCAAAACCTCATATACCCATTGTCGGCAAGTTTCAATCGTCGGATACCCCTCATAAATATCACCTTTTTGGAAAGCCCTCACTAAGATGTTGCAGATTACAAAATAAAAGTAACCATGCAAGTTCCCCATTTGATGAGTAAAACCTCCAATTTGATGTGAAAACCTCCAGTTTGTTGTGAAAACCTCCAATTTGTTTGTCTGTGGTCAATTCCTCCTCCCAGGCAAATCTATACACTTTAAGGCGAAATGTCCCGCGTTCAGTTCCAAAAGCTGCCCCCACGTCGCGCTTCGAAATTAACGAAAATTGATTTCCGTTTTTATATGTAACGGGTGGCCGATTTTTAATCTGCAAAGCTTTTTGTTAATGGTATTACCACAATTAGGTTTGTACATTCAGTTTCGATTTTTAAACGATTTTCTTCCATGGTGTGAGAATATTTTTTGCTCAAATTGAACATTTTTTTAAATGTCAGGTATCTTTCACTTACTTTTGCTTCAGAATCAAAACCAACTTCCATATTCGAAATCGGATTAATAGATCGATCGGCCTGTTAGAAATACGAATTACAATAGATGCTCCTTCATCTCTATTAGCAGGCAGAAGGTAACATTGCCATACATTTTCCCATTGGATGGATGAGCTGGAGAATATTGGGGACAGGTCGGAAGAGAAGCGCCAATCGTGCACAAGGCAGGTAAAGAATCGCCCCCTCATTAATTCTGTCTGTATTGTAATTCGTATTTCAAACAGGCCGATCGATCTGTTGAACCGATTTTGAATCTGGGAACTGATTTGGATTCTGTTTGCAAAACTCTACGTCATGGATACCTGAAATTTCTAAATATGTTCAAATTTGAGCTAAACATTTTGCGCACCATAGAAGGCGATTTTTCAAAAAATCGAAACTGAATGTACAAACCTAAGTTTGATGATACCATGCACAAAAAGCTTCGCAGAATGAAAATCGGTCCATCCGTTCCAGAGAAAAACGGCAATTAATTTTGCCGCCGATAGTACAGCCATCTATCGAAAAAAATTCTCACCAAAAAAAGGGACATTTCGCCTTAACTTACAGCCCGATTTTGATGAAATTTCCTGGGATTGTGCGAGTTAGCCCCAACAGTATCCCATGAATTGGAGTCGGACCAAATGTTGCGTGTGGCCATGTGCAAAAATGAATTTCCTGAAACACCGATTTTCCACGATGACCCTTTAATTATTTTTTCAGGTGCGACGATTTGATCAAATATGATCTTCCTAGGGTTAATACAATTTCTGCTAGCGTTCGACGCAGCTACTTCACAAATGGCGATCGTAGACAGGTTACTCAGCGTGTACGCCAAGATGGGCTTCGCCTACAGAGAAGAACGGTTTCTGGATAACTTGCCGATTTTGGATTCCTACGATTTCGTCATCGTCGGAGCCGGCCCAGGTGGAGCCGTGACGGCCAACAGACTCTCTGAGAACCCCAAATGGACTGTTCTCCTCCTGGAAGCGGGTATTGAGGGAAACTTATATACCGATATTCCAGCTTTAAATATAATATTTGGGTTCACCAACTATAATTGGAAATACGTCACAGAATCACAGCCCGAACTTATGTGCAGGGGAATGACAAACAAAAGGTAAGAAAATAGAGGACACAGAAATTTATGGCTAAACCTTCAACAATACATACTATACGTATACATAAATATGTTAATCACTTAGGATTTGGTATACCTAAAAATTTCCAGGGTTCTAATGAACTGTTTGAAATGAGCCACTCCTCATTGGTAGATATTACATGGAGCTATTATTAGGTAAGTAGGTATCGACTCACCCAACTAAGTATAACTATTCAAAATTCCATTTTTCGGGATCCTAGATAAGAAACGTCTGTTTCAGGAAGAATAATATTACAAGTCCAAAAAATATCAAGAAGTTTTCGTATTTTAAAAAACGTTCAAGTCATGCAGCATGAGTTGATGCAGTTTAAGTTGATAATTGACACCAAAAAACCTCAAAAACCCGGCGGCCCGTGTGGTTTTTTACCCTTATTTTTCAAAATTTGCCCCCTTCGAGTACTCCAAAAGTGCTGGCCAACAAACTCATCCCTTCTTTTGTTATTATTAATATTTAGAGATTATAATTTGGGGGGGGGGGGGGGGGATTTTTCAGATCAATTCCAGGATCAAATATCGTTTGGAGTGACACATATTTATATAAATAAATACATATAAATATACATATAATAAATATACATATACATATGAAAAAGTATCGAATTTCAGGAATCGTTTTAGAATGGTCTGAAACGGATTTTTGTGAAGAAAATTTATAGGATTTTGATTATCAAAATTTTGAAGATGATTTCTTCTACAATTCGCTGAAGATTCGTTTGAAGTAATATACCTATATTGATTCCTGAGTCAATGATTGGAAAATAATGAATCAAAATATAATGGAGTTGAGGATCAGATCTCAAACTACTTTCTGGGAACTTTTGGTTTCAATGAAATCCCTCAAATTTCTGTTGATTCTAAAGATGATGGGGAATCTTGCTTCTGAAAATTTACCTCTATTGAATGTTTATTACATAAAGCGTTCCATAGAAACATGGAATGGGATATTAAATTAAGAAAATTAATATGTTTACTGCACCTGGAAAAAATGAAAAAAAACGAATCTATAAGATGATAAATTTCTTTCAACCTTTATTGGTAGAAAGCAAAGCAACAATGCTGTTTTTTTTTTTAAATTGCTCCTTTACTACAGGTGCTCATGGCCGTCTGGCAAGGGTGTCGGAGGGACTACGATTTGGAACGGACTGATGTGGACGAGATGCCCAGCCAGTGACTTCGACGAGTGGGAAGCGATGGGCAACCCAGGCTGGGGCTACCAGAGCATGCTCAAGAACTTCCTCAAAGTAGAGAACGTGTCCATCCCAGAACTCAGGGACTCTCCCTACCATTCAACCACTGGTCCCGTGGGTGAGTTTTAAATCAATCTGAAAACTTGGTTATCGGCTGAGCAATGAGTTTCAAGAATGAGTAACTGCCTCAACTATGCAGTAGATGTGGTTACCCAAACATTATGAAGTATAGGTATAGGGTATAGGTAGGTACCTAAAAAACGCCATTTGCACAATGGCAGTTTACTGTCACGACAGCAACCGTTGCGCAGGCGTGGCGGCAAATGGTAAACTGCGGTGTAAACTGCGACAGGAGTGCTGCATTCACTGTTGAACCTGAAATAAAATGCTCACGTGGCCTGAATCTTCTGTCTTCTCGAATATTCTGCATGTATGACGTCAAAATCATTTTTGGTTTAACGACTAGTTGTTTTATCATGATTTCAAGGTTGAGCGACGCTGGTAGTAATAACAGCGTTATCGTGATTTCCGTTTGCAAAGCTAATCGTGCGATTTTATGCTAAGTACATTCATAAGGACTGTTCCTTCGAACTAGTGGCGGTGCAAGTAATATCCGAATATTAATAGAACATTTCAATTTTAAATTGCGATAATTCGACTAATTATCACGATATATATGAATCACACCCTCCCACATAGATTAATGAGGTGGGTCGGTCCTCAAACCAATTCATCTTTTGGCCTTCCTTGTAGAAGAAGCTCTCTAGTCTGTAGTAAAAAGAATAAAACGATTTGGAGTGTTATTCTACGCTCAAGCTGCACGTCATTTCTGTATTCTTACCGTTCTGCCTTGAAAAAAATTGGAAATTCCTATCTGTCGGAAGAATTAAAGAAGGTTTTAGGTATGTTTTTGTGGTTGGTACCTACCTATTGCACTCTAATTAAGGAATCGTGGTCTACTATTTAAGATAGGTTCAACCAATATGATCCTCATTCTCTCGAATATGGATGGATGTTATCACACACATTAACCACTCGTGTTGTACACAACAGGTGTACAATATCCGTTCAGAACGCAGATCTCGGATGTCTTCATGAACGCTGGGCGTGAGTTCGGGTACGACTGGGTCGACTACAACAATCCAAAGACTCCCACAGGCTTCTCCAGAACGCAGATATCCGCTAGAAACGGGCGCAGAGTTGATGCCGCCACAGCCTACCTGTTGCCGATCAAAAATAGACAGAATCTTCATGTTCTCAAGAATGCTTTTGTGAACAGGTGAATGAATCAAACATAATAAGGAACTTGCATGGGTGGAATTTTGCATTTTGAACCTCAAAATCTGATTCAGCGCCCTTCACAACCCCCAGGTGCCGATTTTCACGGCTGAAATCACGACTGGTTACCAGAAAACGGGTTGAAAGGGAGCACGTGACGTCATTTAGGTTCTGCAAACGATGGGAGCTGAGGGACCCGCCCAGGCAGGTCTTAGTGACGCCCAGGTCGGTCACCTCAGTTAGGTTAAAATGACACAACCCATTTTCGGTAACTTTCAATCGTCGGATACCCCTCATATAGCACCTTCTTGGAAAGCCCTCACTTAAGATTTTTCAAATTACAAAATAAAAAAGAACCACGCAAGTTATCATGTCATTTATGCTTTATCTAATCTCATTCAAATCCATACGACTATAGATCCATACTCATGCGTGTATAGGTATCATCGAAAAATTCAAATTCTGGCTGTCTGTACTGATTCATGCAAAATTGCGTTTCTTTCCGAGATATGAACCATATTGAATTTTTCAATGGAAAGTTTTGCGATAAAGCGTTGGAAAATCTTTTGTTTTCATTACGCGCACAGATTACGGCGATGACTATATTATGAAAGCTATGAGAACGGGTGAAATTAATAGTTGCGGAAGAAATAGAGACCAGAGTTTGGAACGAATACTCCACAAAACATTTTTGCTTCCTCACTACGGAAGGTAGGAAGCTATGTTTTCGTGCATAAAATGAAAAAAAAATTGTGTCCTCCAAAATCGAAATTTCCCCTTTCTTTTCAAGTTTTAGAGGTTTCTGAACAATTTTTGTTCCGTGTCTGTCTGTCTGTCAGTCGGTCTGTGGTAAATTCTTTGACCCAGGCAAAACTTTATGAATTTGCGGTCCAAATTTGATAAAATTTTCAGGGATTGTACGGGTTAGCCCCATGACGGTCTCTTATGCATTTCATCGCCATCGGACCACTAGTAGCGTGTGCTCATTCCCAAACGTGAATTTCCTTAAACAGAGGGATCTCAGTTCCTAATCTACCGATTTCGCTCAAATGGGGAGGGTAGTTGGGGGCTGACTCCAAGACGATGACCTATGAATTTCGACACGATTGGATCAGTAATAGCTACTGCGTAAGCGCAAACTTGAAATTTGTTGTCATAGGCGTAGCTCCGAAACTACTCGACCAATTTCGGTTAAAATTTTCATTTTCATTTCTATGTATGTATACGAAAAACATGTTCCATGTTTCCTTGCTTTGATCCTTGATCTAAACTGAAATAATCCGGAAGTTTGGGAGTTTCCCCTAGATTTCATTCGACAATAAATAATGTACCATCATGAACACAAACCACTGGCGGCTAGACACCCCCTTACGGCAGCTTGTTTTTTTTTTTAATTGTTTTCTTCAATTCTTATCAAACAAAATTATCAGCATGTATCGACCTACATCGGCCTTGATCTTTTCTTCTCCTGTTCACAAAACATTGATGTGGACAGGAAATACAAAACGCTTTTGAATTTTTCATATAGTTTATTATACGTTTGAGCGAGATTGGGTGACCAGCTTCAATTATTCAGAAAACCGTTCATTTGAGCAATCATTGAGATCATAAATACAATACTTCACATCACAGTGGGGACCTAATCGTAAAGGAACTTAGGCGGAGAGGTGGAAACCCATTTTTATCAATATATACAACTTCACTATTGTCAAGAGGTTATAATAGCTGGTAACAAATAAAAAGAGATCTGGTCTGTTCTGTCCACCCTCAGGTAGGTATACAAATTTAAATCGACCAAGAATAATCGAAACAACTATAATTAGGGTGGTCAGACGTCACCTACGTACCTGCCTACCATTCCGAAAATTTGTTACGGATATAAAACTATGACTTCCTAGGTAGTCAAAAGTTTTGTTTTGATATGATTTTTCTGCATTATTCAAGGATTTCGATATGATTTTTTTAAATTATTCGAGGGCTGATTGATATTTTGTTTTTTTTTCTCCATGAGTCAATAGGTATTCATAAAATTTGCATTCCTTTATCAATCAAAATAGGTATATATTATGGTTGTGTGCAATTTTGTATATTTTTCTTGGTGCCTAGCTTCCAATATCCACAAAACCTCTAACAAGTAGAATGAAGACCTTGAATAGTATTTGCAATGTTCTAATCAATCCACACTGCAGTTTTAATAGGCCTTATTAATTTCGGAAAATATGGTCACCGTAACCATAATGGAACTATATTGTATACGTGATGCAACAGACAGCTCATAGTTGCGTCAAAGCACTCATCGAAGTCCAAGGTGGTACCTACCTACGAGTTGTATTATTGTCCATACCGGTACTACTGTCGTATTACCGTCGTATTACTGTCATGTTCAAGCTTTATTCACAGATATGTAATATCGAGAAAAATAAATACTTTATTGATTGACTTCTTTCCAGAGTCATCATTGATGAAAATACAAAAACCGCGACTGGCGTCGAATTCGTGAAAAATGAAAATACGAGGGTTGTGAGTGCGAAGAAAGAAGTGATTCTGTCGGCGGGAACATTCAACACCCCGAAACTGCTTATGCTGTCAGGAATCGGTAAGTTGTAATTTTCTGAGGATTCATAATTGTTCATAATCGTGCGAACATAATGTAGAAGCAGAAGAGTGAATAAGGAAGATGTTAAGAAGCAGTCTATTCGGTGATGGCAGCCTGGATTTATGTTGGGGATAAACATTCCTAATATTTTATTGGGATGGTTTTGCAATCATCTTTTTGGAATCTTGGAATTTGTAAAATTAACCAAGTATTCGTGCAAATGGTGAAACAGGCCCCGGGTTGGAAATATTCTGATTATGTGCTCCGTATTTCATTTTAGGTCCGGCCGAACACTTAAAATCGAATGGAATCGAAGTTATTCAGGATTCACCAGCTGTAGGACAGAATCTTCAGGAACACATTTCACCTTTGACTGCGGTGACCATCAACTCCTCTATCAGCTACAACATTCGCAAAATGACTCCCATCATCTTGCCAGCCTTCAGGGAGTGGGTGTCCAACGGGGGAGGCATCCTGAGCAGTAATGTGGCTGAGGTGATTGAGCATTGAGACCAAACATAATAACTGAGATTATAATATCTAATATACAGGGTGTCTCAGGTTTGAGTAGAAAAACTTCAGGGATCGGTTCTACAACTAATTTCCAACAAAAAGTGTCTCCTAGAGTTTTTTTGTTAACCCCCTATTTTCGTGAGTTTTTTAAACGTTGAGATTTTTTTCGTGTTTTCGACTTTAACCCACTAAAATTGCCATAACTCCCTTAATTTATTATTAAAAATGTATTTTTCGAGAAAAAAAAGTGCATTGGTGATAGGTATGTCTGAAAATTCACTTTTTTCTCGAAAAATCCCTTTTTTATCCGTCAAAATTGATCAGGTCACCATTCGATTCAGCGTGAAAAGTTACTAGGGAAACGATACCTAACTCCTCCAGTTAAAACCATAACGTATAACACCCAAACACTCGATTTCTTCGAGAAAAAAAAACACGTTTTTTGCAATAAAACGTCATTTACTCCCCTAATTTCCAAAGTAAAATTGAAAATAATAATGCCGCTGGAAAGCTTATAAAACGGAAATGTTTTTCCGTTCTTGCAAACGGAATTCGTTCGGAAGGTTAAAAAAAACTACTGAGAAATCAATGATGAAATGTGAAATACGGCAAAAATGCAAGTTTAGGCTCTGCAAGAGCTCAATGAAACAGTTTCAGTGATTTACAAATGACTTTCTCTTTAACTTTCTTTCCAACGGAGTCCTTATTTTCAATTTTTAGTAAAAATTGAAAATACAAAAAAATTTAAAAATAGTAAAAATAACTAGAAATTTAGAAAAACAATTTTTTACTAATCAATTAAGGGATTTATGGCCATTTTAGTGGGTTAAAGTCGAAAACACGAAAAAATCTTAACATTTAAAAAACTCACGAAAATAGGGGGTTAACAAAAAAACTCTAGGAGACACTTTTTGTTGGAAATTAGTTGTAGAACCGATCCCTGAAGTTTTTCTACTCAAACCCTAGGCACCCTGAATATCAACGAATTAAATACCAAAAAAAATTATATTAATTTGTTAATTTTGTTGTCCTTCAAGTATATGTATATCAACATACTTCTGTTGTAACGAAACACTCGGTGGACTTTTTAGATACCTACTTATCTTCATCAGAGATCGATCAACGATACCTACCAACTATTTTGAAGTACATATTCAGTGGGATCATTTTAACGATATAGATATTGTGTATTACTGATATATACCCACTTCAAAATTATTAATATATCTATTCTTCTCAAGGTTATCGGCTACGTGAAAACAGACCCCTCTTTGTCTAAACCAGACATCGAGATGATATTTTCACCCGTAAGCATTGCAGCAGACGACGGAATTCTCTTGAGGAGATATTTTGGGATATCAGAGGAAACCTACGAAACTACTTTTGCTCCAATCAACCAAAGGTACTATACACTGCTAAAACGCTCTGAAAACCACTTTTTCCTCATTTATTGAAAGTGAATAGATATCATGGTGCGTATCACTATTTCACTCAGTAACAAACTATGTCTAATCCCAAATATACCCAGCGAATATTCCTCGCCGGAAATATTTTGCACGCTTGTGGCGATACGGATTTTGCGGGACTATCTCATTTCTCCCAATAGACAATCAATAATCATTATAAAACAACAATCAGTAAAATCATTTTTCAAAACATTTACGTACAGCTCCGCTTCCACTACGGATGCGTGAAATCGGACATCGGGATGTTCACAGAGGGTCGGTATCCCAATTTCCAACCAAATTTTTTCGTTTGCCTTTAAGTATAACGTTTTGAGTATAATAAGTACTCCAGAGCTGCGTGATGACTGATTTAATTAAGTATATGAGAAGACAAAATGAGTCCTGGATTATCCAGGTTCTATTCGGGTCCATAGTAAAATTAAAATGAATATTCAATAAGGAATTCATTCGCTGATCGTATTGAATTTGGGAGTTGAAAAATATCTAGCACGTAGGCCCATTTCTTGCTATCGAAACACCGATTTGCATCTGTGTTTGCGTTTTCTAATCAGCTAAATCCAACATAATTGATCGATCTGTCTCCAAATTATTCATAGTGGAGAAACAGGTAAAACCAGAAAATGTCCTTATTGGTTGATGTGGAAGACAACCCATACCCAACGCGTCAAAAGTTAAACAAGAACGTATAATTTCATTCGCTTGCTAACATTTCTCGCTGTTTGTTGAAAGGGAATCATTCACCATTTGCCCGCTGGGGATGTATCCAAAAAGCAAAGGAGAAATACGATTGAACAGCTCGAATCCAGTCGATCCGCCTGTCATCATCACCAACTTCCTCAAGGAGCCAGAAGATGTCAAGGTAGGTAACATAAAACTCACAATTCCCGCAGGCCAGTGATAAAAGTCTTGAATTATTCCACAAACATTTGAATATTCAAACAATCGAACGATTTCGAATATTCAGGTTGGAACTTTCAAGTTATTCCTAATATAAATGCCAACGTTTCGGTTTATTTATAAATCGTTTTCAAAGGTGAATGAACATCGGTACCTCTGTTACTGATCAGTTTTATAGTATGTATCAGTATCATTATAGTAGGACCACCCAAACTCGAGCAAAATTAAAATAATATGTGGACATAAAGATTAATTCCTACAGCTATTCGTTATATTAACGATTCTGGACAATATACCTAATCGTGTTTCTCATCCCCAAAAATGGAGTTCAGAACACAGTCTTATTGAATCCAAATTCCACTGGTTAGGTTAGTTTACCAAGTAATGGCAAAACCGCACATTTCATAGATTTATAAAACCAAATTACTAGATCCCTTTATGAATAGATGTAACGATGTGATGTAACGATACCTCCTATACCTACTACCCAAATGTTGATTCGTATTGTAAGCTCTCTATTCAACCCTAAAAGGGAACCTATTCAAGTTCACAAGAGATTATAGAAGAAAAGTTGTTATGTTACTGTTACTTTAGTGATACGTGACCTAGAGTGCCGAAAAATGAGAACGTGACTGAAGGTCTTGCTAAAGTGAAATTATGGTAGCTGGGTTGGCTTGAGGGGCCCTTCGGTGTGAAAATGAATAGTTGAATAGGTTACAGAATACTACTGCTCCACTCTTGAGAATCAAGTGTATCGGGTGAGACACATAAAAAGTGATACGGTCAAAATATGGTGTATTACAAGAAGTTTAAACGACAATGTCAACTCAAGAGGTACAAAACATAAAATATAGTTCAATCCGACTTAGAACCAATACAGCTGCATCCCCCAGGACGGAACGTTACAGTATCAGTGTAACGGTAGGTAGTAGTATCCCCTAGATGAATGCTAATGCAATAGGAAAGATACGATCGTGTAGTAGCGTGAAGCGTACTACGGTACACAACAAGAAATGTATCAGTGCAAAAGAGAGAAGTTTCACAATAGATTACTGAACGCGTGACTGCGTGTGCCTGGTACCTGAAGGGTTGAAACAAATGAAAAGTGACTAACTGATCGTTACTAGAAATAGTCAAAGACAATAAAACATAAGTACGAGCTGAATTAGATCACAACAGAAAAACGTTACTCTTGAGCAACGGTACTCTACCTCAACGTGCCGGTACTAGTGGTCATGTACTAAGCTACCGGGGTCTAGTAGAAGTTACTATGCAATATAGCATTGATATACCAACGATTTGGAAACGGTTACATTGGGTGTGCCGGCACGTATCTGAACTGTGCCAGTACACAAGTGACTAACCAGGTGATACACAGATAGGCTACGAATGAATATAAGTACCTATAGTGCTGGAAATAGTCCATAAAACGATATTAGCAAAAGCTACACGAGGTGTGCCGGTCTATCGACACGGTACTCAGAAGAACCTAGCTAGTCGGTGCTCTAATACGTTACGGTGAAAACGTACTACCAGTTACTAAGCTAGGGCAGGAAGAACGTTACTAGGTAGCCTGAAGGGCGTATCTGACTGCAAAAGAAAAAGATAGCCTATCGCCAGGATCTGAAGGATCGCTGGTCGCGTTACAGTTACACCAAGGTAGTAGTTACAAGTATCGAATCTGTACCTTAATGTCCGCTGGTACTGTCCTCCAAGGCTGGTTGGTATTCGACTTGAGTAGGAACGATGTGCTGAATGAGAGACACGGAAATAGGAAAGTTCGTATCGAAACACGACTTGAAGTTCAGAGTGCCGGCACGCGTATCACCGGCACACTTGATCGGAACAGGAGGCGAACGGCACTGTACCAGTAGGGAGATCGTTACTGTGCTGGGTGGGAGCAAGAGAATCACTTGTTGCTTGGGCCAGGTCTAGTGAACGTCTGAAGCATGGAAGAAGGAGAGAGTCTCCTTCTTCCATGGTCTGAAGAGTCATGTGCGGTGGCGAGCCTGAGGTAGGTCGGCCCCCACCACAATCCCCTCCACGGTTGGTGCTCCCTCTCTCACTCCCGAGCCTCCTCCTCGATGTTGGGTGGGGCGATGGAGGCGTCGGCTGGGTTTCTCCCCGGTGTACCTACGCCCAAATCGATTCTCGCCGGTGTGCTTCCCCGCGGGGGCTTACAGTATGGTACTTGATTTCAAGGCACCGATAAATTCTAATGTCTTTACCTTGGTTTTTTATGTACCTATGTAAGTAGAGCTAACTTAATAGTAAGGTGGGTTCACATGGAAGCGCTAAACCCATCAAGTCTGCTAAACGAGTTAGCATAATTGAATTTGATTGGCTGATGAGGTTGACGCGAGAACGACTTTTGAATCTGACTGTCCGTGTTCAAAAACACTGGCTGATGAGATTGACGTTCTCCACGCGAGAGCGACTCTTCATGCTGTCCGCGTTCACAAATCTTCATAGTTGTCGCGTTGTACACTTAGCGGATCTGCGTGATGGGTGTTGCGCAGGCTGGGGTGGTGATAACTTATCACTTATCAGTAATAAGTGATACCATGAATCTTTAACGAGGTTATTTATCTCCATTTTATCTTATCTCTACGCGTTTCACGTCGGTAGTGCATGGAAGCCCCTCCTTCCATGTCGGTAGTGTTGCTCATGTGAACGGTTTGACGCGTTTTGCGTTCTTTACGTTAACCTTGACGTCTTGACGTCGAACATTCGCGTTTAGAGCTTCCATGTGAACCCAGTCGTAGACTTATTTTGGGATTAAAATGTTGGAATTTTTTCCATTCAGAACATGGTGGACGCTCAGAAGCTGGTCCAGAAGATTTTAGAGACTGAATCGATGAAGAAGATCGGCGCCCGTCTCTACGACAAGCCCGTTCTGGGATGTGAAGAATTCGAGTTCGGAACTGACGAGTACTTCGAGTGTTCAGTTCGGACGATCACAATGCAGTGGCACCACCAGTGCTGCACGGCCAGGATGGGGCCCAACCCGGAGGATTCAGTCGTCAGCCCGCGCCTGCGCGTTCACGGAGTCAAGAATCTTCGCGTCGTCGACGCCTCCGTCATGCCCAAGATACCTGGTGCACACACCATGTCCGTCACCTACGCCATTGCCGAGAATGCGGCAGACATAATCAAGGAAGATTGGAATAACGAGCTGTGAAATTGCACTACCTATAAGTGAGTTTCCTTCATCTGTCGCAGGATTCACGTTCAGTTCACGGGTCAAGTCCTAACGTCCTCATTTTCAGGGGTTGCTTCGTTAAATATACTATGCTAATTAGTACTTCTCAAAATGCCAATTTACCCAGCGAAAACATTACAGGGTGCTCCCAAACGTAACGGACTTATAGTTTGAGGTCTTATGGGAAATGTCACGCTGATCACGGATATACCACATATTAAGGGTCCCTGAATACTTGACCACTTTTTTCGAGAAAAAAAACAACACTTTTTTCGACGTTTTTTGGGTGTTTTGGGCCAAAAAACACGGAAATTATCTAGAAAATCGAAAAAACCTCTAAATAAACGTAGGAAATTAAATTCTGCGTGGAATGAGACCAACGCCAGCTCTTAAGATTGTACCTACGATTTTTGGCGAATTTTTCGGAGTTTTGATCTGTTGATAAACTGCTCTGATAGGAGCAGGAAGGTAGGCAGGTAGTATTAAACGTTGATCCGAAGTGTTTCAAAGACCAATTGTAATCGGCAATGAAATAAAGCTGGAACATTCAAGGGGAAGAACATTTAATCAACCTCAAGCAAATTGCGTATGATGAACTGTCTCTAGAAATTCAACAAATTCTCAGGGCAACAACATCAGTGGCTCATCGAAGTGTTCAATGCATGAATGCTGGCGGTGGCCTCTTTGAGATGACGCAGTAATACCTACCTAGTAAGCATGGATGCGCTTCGACCAATCAGCGCGCTCCATTTCCGCACGCATTTCTTCAAACGTTCACATTTCTCTTCGTCGATAAAAAAAAATAGGGAGACCATTATAATTATGATATAACCCCACTTTGGCCATTTTTAATCGATTCCCTTTCAATAAAAATTGTAAAACAAAATCATGCGCAGACCCCAATTATTTACGCGTGTATTTATTTATTATATCTACTCTTATTATTACCTATAATATTAATTAAAGGTTGAAATCGACACCTACAGTTTTTAAGAATCTCAAATAATGCTGTTTTCGAAGCCCCAATAAAAACAGTTAAACCTACATTCTAAGTTCATACTACCTGCCTACCTCCCTGCTCCTATCAAGCAGTTTTATCAACAGATCAAAACCTCTAAAATTCACCAAAAATCGTAGGTACAATCTTAAGCCTGGCGTTGGTCTCATTCGACGCAGAATTTGATTTCCTACAACGTTTATTTCGAAGTGTTTTCCGATTTTTCAGATAATTTTCGTGTTTCTTGCCCCAAACCACTCAAAAACGTCGAAAAAAGTGGTTTTTCGCGAGAAAAAAAGTGATCAAGATTTATATTTAGGTTTATGTTATTATTAAGATTTATATTATTATTTAGGAACCCTTAATATGTGATATATTCATGATCAGAGTGAAATTTCCCATCAGACCTCAAACTAAGTCCGTTACGTTTGGGACCATCCTGTAGGTATAGCCAAAAATAAATTTACAGAGATAATTCATAATATAAATCTAACTATCTCACTTTACAAAGCAATTCGTATTAAACAGTAATATATAGTAAGCAGGTAATATTTGCATAATATCGGCATACCTACTATAAATATGTGAGGATCCAAAACCTGGCCAGTAGGTCTAAAATCCACGGCTACTATCCATGGTTGCAGCCATCTCAAGCGCCTACGAAGTAGCTTGTACAATCTCAAAAAAGTCCGATAATCCGAACCACGAACGGAACGCATAGAAAATAAACAAGATAATGAGGTCGAGCAATAATCACATGACTCGCACCCACTGAAATTAAAGAAGCCGTCTTACGGCCTCCACGATAGAGGTAAACAGGATTTCGAATGACCGACAAAATTATTTATAATCACCTGCCGACCGGGATGACCTGGACGATTAAATGCAGCTTTCTCACTTTTGTACAGGCGAATGCCGCAGAGCCATATGCAAATTCTTAAACTTGAGAATAATAAATGAGATTCTGAGGCTACAGTGAATTATTATATCATTATTTTCCATTTGGGAATCCCAACACAAAACCTAAAGTGTCTTTAATCGCTCAAAGGGGAATGTACTCGTACATAATACTAGTCCTCTTAAAAATTCTTAAATCTCACATTTCAAGGTTTAACTTAGTATACCTTACTATGCTATTGCATCTCCAAACCTGATTGGGTAATTTCCAAACCAAATTGGACATTTTCCAAACCAAATTGGACGTTTCCCCAAAAAAATTGGACATTTTCCAAACCAAATTGGGCACTTTCCAAATCAAATTGGACGCTAAAAAATGAAGTTGTATTTTGGTCATTCACGGCAATTGGAGCATTGGACAAATTGGTCCGATAGGAGCACTGGACCAATTTTGGACTTTTCATCCTAACCAAAGGTGATTCAGGGCTGATATGCGCCAAAATATTTCAAAAGATCAGCCCAGAGCACTTATTGCCAAAACGCCATATTTCAAACAAGTAGTAAACTTAAACACCCAAATTGGAATAATCGAAAAACTTTGGATATTTTTGAACTCTCTAATTGATGCTCTACAACTTTTAGGGAGGGGATAGCGATTTTAAACGTCCTGTTTGGTGTGTCATACACCTTTTTTAACGGGCTTAATGGACTTTTTACAAAAGTTGGAAAAATTATGTGTTTTTGACCTCCCGTAAAAATTGGGCCATTGAACCAATCTCGGACTTTCTTTTTAATCGACGCGAAATTTTTAATACTCTTTCATTTACTTCTCGGCAACTTTGCCGAAAAGGATGCATCATTTTCGAGATACAAATGAAAGACAAGTCCAAACATTTCGAGGTTTTTGGACTACCAAAAGTTCTCTCCCCGGGTTTTGAGTTGGAAAACTTAGTTTCTCACTCATCAAGATATGCATAACACTCCTAGGGAAAAAAGCTTTTTCCGGGATTAATGCAGATAAAACGCTGCAAATTATTACACAACGGTTTATTATTTTCTGTATAGATCGCCCATCAACAAAGATCCTATTGACATAAAATACCCACCTACCGCGAGGTTTACAATCACCTCTTGGCGACAATGAGTAAGCACCTTCTTGTAATTATTATTATCGGAGAGTTGTATCATTCATTCTTAATGAAATTCAGTAACTAAGGAAGCTTCTGAAAGTAAACAACAAACTTGGTTCGGTGGAATCGAAAGAAAGTTGCATTTGAACAGCTGATATTTGAACGGAGATTTTGCCCACTCGGGAAGAATTGCGATTCGCACTCGTGTTTCTGCTCTTTTTTTCGTTCAACCCTTAAGTCCTTACAGGGAGCGAACGGTTGGTCATAAAACGCTCCACAAGGTCTCATTCGACGCTAAAAATTGTGTTCTATTTTAAATCGATGGAAAAAATATATGCACCTTCCTATTTGAAATTTTCGAGCTAGGGCGTTTTGAAAATTTCATTCCCTATTTTCTAACCCTTAGAGAAGACTGACGGTAACGCCAAGCTTCGCGGCCTAACTAGACCCCCAATAGGGCCGGTATACCAAATTTCATTAATTTCGGTCCATGGTAACTAAGGAAAGTGCCGCGTACGGCGGACGGAGTACGGCGGACGGATGGATTTTTTTTCTTTGATTTTTTGATTATACGTATCTTGAAACGTAAAACCTCAAATTTTGACGGGGAGGGTTGACATTTTTTTTTTCGTGCTCGATTCCAAAGGTTCATTATTGAAAATAATAAACCAAAATCACTTAGAATGATCAACAAACGAGTATCAACGCTTCACGATGATACATTATGACATGAATATGTCTTTTTGCACTGAGTAGGTGGTCCAAACGCCACGTCCATTTCACAATGTACCTATACGCGTAAAGTAGGTAGGTATATACATTGTTTGTCAAAGGAAAAAACACGGGTTCATCCAAAGTAAAAATAATGAAGTGTTAGCAGTAGCAAAGAAACTATGTCACCCCTGGTTACCACATTTTTGATACTACGAGTAGTAGACAAACAATCTCTATAAAAATAATACAGACTGTTAGAAAGAAAATTTATGTCGAACCCTCGTAACTAGGGAAATTTAACTCGGTCGGGTTTTCAGCTACAAAAATCGCTGTCCACTCGTTGGAAAGCTCTCGATTTATGCCGAAATTTTATGCTGATTGTTCGGCCATAAAAATAATGAAACCATGTCAAACATGGTAACGCTTTTGAGGGGACACATTTTGGATTGACCCCAGCAAAAAGACATTCATGTCAAAATTACCAATTTTTTTAATGTCCAAATTTTTGATTTGGAAAATGTTCAATTAGGTTTGGAAATGCTAGGGAACGGGCCCAAT
>JAEMON010000004.1:21723898-21737472 GCA_030264115.1 Lygus lineolaris
ATGGAAATTGTGGAAGTTATGCGTGTTGGAAGGATTCCCGGATAGACAGTCAGACAGACCGACAAACAGACAGACACGAAACGTCTAAAATGTTTCGACAGAAACGTAAAACGCTAAAAAGTTGTTCTAAAACGTTAAAACAGTTTTTCTAAATTCTAAAACGTTAAAACAGTCTAAAACGTAAAACGCGAGTTGAAATTTTGATTTTGGAGGGGAAAAAATGTAATTTCCCTAAAGTGAAAACAATGCTTCCGCTACCTTGGTAGACTCGGAAGCAATAAATTACTGTTCGGGAATGTGGCACTTTAAATTTCTGGCACTGTTAAGGAATCCTCGAATGAGTAGGTACGTTGCTAGTGTACCTACCAGTGTACCTACTAGTGCACTATCTAGTAAGTAGATTCCTTGTGACAGTTGATTTAAAACATTTAAAGCCCATAGTTGAAATTTGAGAGGGGATTGCGTTAAAGAATGCCCCACCAGTTGGACTTACGAATTGTAGTAAAATTTGCCAAGTAAATGAACAATAGATCCCACAATAAATAGGTTTTCCTGTATCCTCAGCAAAGGAAATATAGAAAAAAAAACCATGTAGGTATCAAGGTGTATCTGAAGAAGTTTCAGATGACGTTTCTACCTGTGTCCTCCTGAAACCAGGATTTAGGAAGATGGAAAGAGACTAACTAAAAGGACCTTTACTTCGGTGAGTGCATTTCACAGGAAATTATGTGAAATGCACTAAAACTGAATATTTACTTTTCCCATCCTCCTGAATCTTGATTTGAGACCCTCAGGCAGAAACGTCATCTTTAAATACTTACCTACTTTTAACTGATACATTCCTACTCATGTAGGATCTCCTCTATATTATTACCTTCATTATGTGTGTACTACCTACCTAAACAGTAGAGACCTATTTCTGACAATGCCGATCTAGGACCTATACATAGACAATTTTTACAGCCCGTTATGAAAATTGTATATGTACATAGGTAACCACTATATATATAACTCCTTCGTTTGTTGGAGCTTGTGGTGGAAATGGGAAATATTTGTGGAGGAGGAACCGTGGAAACCGGGACGGTTCTGGACCGCGTGATATCCCAAGCTTCCAATAAGGATGACTGCCTTCTTTACAGGTAAGTAGGTAGGCAGTATAATATTATTGTTACCTTTAAAAATCCCGTCATGAACCTAGTGAACGAATTATTGGGAAAATATCTAGTTTCTTACATAAGTCAATAATTTTAAGCAATTTTTAACGCGAGTACGGCGCTGGTCTCCCCTGGGTCAACGAAGGGTGATAAAGAACACATAAGGAGATCCGGAGGCAGACATTTTTCAAGTGCAGAATCGTCACTACTTCTAATTAAATATTCTAATAAAACAACTTTTCTTTTTTAAAAAAATCGAATACCTACGTATATAAGATGTGGAAGAAATGGTTGATGAATAAAATTGTTTTTTTGGAAAATAAAATTTTAACACAATAATATTATTACCTATAAAGACGTAAAAAACGAGTCTGTAGCTCTCTGTGCATGGACATATGTGAAATGAGGATTAGGTAAATTTCACATCATTAAAAGCACGCACAACGGTTGGATTTTCGAAAATCGATTCCTTTTAGTAGGTAAATAGGTTTACTACTTGGTCTTTTAACGGCTATTTTCACACCTAAACGTATAGCAATACATACGTATAGAGCAGAGCAGAGAGAGTGGTCGACTATTACCGCCTTCAAATAAGATCAACTCCCCAAACATAATTGTATACCGCGATTCACAATTCGTTTCTTGTCTTCGACCAACAAATAGGCTGTAACATGATACTGAAACTCTAGTCTCAAAATCACACGAGCAATTCCAAAGAAAACATAATAGATTCTCATTTGTGTTCGGTGAAGAATGCGGGTATTATAGGTACTGCAGCACCAGCATGAGGAATGATAGCTTAATTTTCAACCACATTTCTGAACCACTCCTCATATTTAAATAACATTTTGCGTACCTAACTCACAAAACATGAACCGGTTGTGTGTTCCTGAATGATTCGTGATCATATTTTATTGAATAACAATAATTACTCTTTATTATATTGAAATGCGCAGATCATCAAATAAATGGCATTTTATTCCACTCAAATTACCTCTCAAAATACACAATATCGAACATCCCAATATTTCAGTAGGTAACAAAAAACACACGCTGACAACTAATCAACAATATAACAGAATAACTGGAGCAACTAAACATTCAACTACCTAACTCTATAACAATATACACATTTTTCAGGCGATTTATCGTACGTTATACTTCGTGCATACTAACGTAACGTGCATACCTATTTTTGTAGTCGACAGACTACGATAAGCGAGGTTACAAGCATAAAGTTGTCACAAAAGTTACGTTACGAATTTATTCTAGGTTCTACTGTACATAAATATGAGGTGTAAAAAGTATAAATATGTCTCAAAAATACTTTTTACTGTTGTAATGTACTGTACTTTGTAATGTTGAAGTTTAGTCTGTCGACTCTCCACGTCTCTCGCGCAGATTGCGAGGTCTTTGGATTTTTTAATCATTTGATTGTAGACAAAAGTACTTAATTATATATACATCTTACCTGCTTATTTGTTTATTAAGCTCCTAAGTTTCAGTTTATACATCTGAAAGCCCTTTCTATTATATTGATAAACTGAAGCGAAGTCAGCGAAAAATCGGCCATGCATAACTAACGTTGATTTTATGTCAATACCTAATAAACGAAATATTGTTACTCAGGTTGGCGAACTACAAGAAAGGAGGTGAGTTGATCGACGCCTACAACTCAGGTGGGCAAGCAGAAGTGGAGAAACTTATCAAAGAACAGTTCGGAGTTTTGATGTACAACGATGGGAAGGGGACCGTAATCAACAGGGCCGAATATCTACGATGGAAATTCAGAGATCAGCAACAAGTGGGTTTATTTGTGGTTTTACCCTGGGTTCCTAGTCACAGAAGGGATAGGGAAGCCAATACACATTATAGTACCTACCAGTACTAAAAATTGCTATTGCTATTGCGCGGGTGGGTTTGTTCGTTATAAAGGGGGCAAGGGACGGAGCCCAAAATGTCCTCAAAAATACCTAAATCTCTGCTACCGAAGGGTTCATAAGAACTCTTACTGTAACATTATTACTACTTAGGACCAATAAGTTTAAAATACGGATAACCTCTCCTACCCCCTCCCATAACCAGTTTAGCATTGCACAGTTTTTTCCATTTTTCACGACCGATTTCCAACGGATTTTGATGCGATTGGCAGCATTCTTCCTATTTTTTTATTTTCTACGGAGTCTATGTGCCTATATGCCAATTTTACTTTTTTAAAAGGACGTGAAAAATTCAAAATTACGAACTTAAAATTATACATAGATGCTCTCCCTTGAAAATTGAATGACAAGAAGAATGGCACAAACCGCACCAAAATCGGACGACAATTGGCTGAGAAAAATGTGAAAAACTGAATTACATGGGTCCTTGGCCCCTTAAAGATAGTTGGGATGCAGCCGCGAAGAAAAACAACTTTCCAATGATTTAATAATATATTATGTATGTATTCCTACATACACTAGAGACCACAGCTGGCACCTACCAATATAAATTGTTTAATAATATGGTAGTATCCACACAACTTTTCTGGCCTCACTCAGACCATCTCCAGGCATGGCACGAACCTGACTGGTAAAATGCGCAGTGCCTAGCTACTACTGATCCATATGAGACGAAATTCAAGAAAAATGTTCTTGCAGCCCCCAACTATCATCCGAATTTGAGCGCAACCGGTCCATTAGAAACTGAGAAACCGTAGTTTCAGGAACTTCACATTTGCGCATCCTTACACGCTGCTAGAGATCCGACGGCGATTTAATCAATAGGGTTCCGTCTGGGGGATAGCCCCCACAATCCCTGAAAAGTTCATCAAAATCGGACCATAAATTCGTAGATAGGTACCTATGGTTTTCTTGGGAAAAGGAATTAACAACAGACAGATACGGAACCAACATTTTTCAGAACGCTTTGAAAGAGGCACTTATGGAAATTTTGATTTTGGAGGACTTTTTTACTTCTTGCACGAATACATCGCTTACTACCTTTGGTAGTGAGGAAGCGAAAGTATAGGTTTTGCTAGGTGGTACCTCCTGCTGAAGAAAAACTGTCCAAGCTACATGACCTTCCCCTACCTATCCCTACCTACTCAGGTCCTGTTGGTGGTTTTTGTAAGAAGACACAATAAATACCTATGGTAGTAGTTTATTAAACCAGAAGTTGTTACTTTACCTATTTTAAGGATTGAACCGCAAGGGTAAGGGGATGGTTAGTTATTTTGATATCAAATAGACTTACGTGATTGATGCCCCAAAGAGAACTAGCAAGAGTTTAGGGACGGAGCGATCCACCATCCACGCCGCTCCACCATTGGTGGGGGTGGGGTGGAACAGTAACATGTGTGATCTTGTGACAGTTACCTGGTCAATATCATAAATTACAAGAGGTGAAGAAACAACAATGATGTCAAAAGAAGTCTAAAGAGTTGAATGAGTGTCAGTGAGTCAATTAGGGCCGAAAGAGATCAGAGAAAAGTGACAAGGCGCGGAATGGCCCACAAAACCCCACATAGGGAAGGTATTGGCTTCCCCATCACACCTGAGAAGTGGGTTGGGTTCGTGATTTGTGTTTTATATCTATCTTTAGGAACACTTTTTGGATCCCTGAAGAAAAATTAAAAAGACAGTACTTTCTTCCAACACTACTTTCCTTACCAGCGAGAACTCAAAAAAGTAGTTACTATGTATCTGTACGTTTTCCGTTATACCTCCTCACACTCCTTTTAGAAGTAGGTTGTTTGAACAACTACCCTGTAATGACGAGTACATAAGCGGTAAATCGAGGTCCGACAACAAACCATATAACCATGATATGCATACACATTTACATATAAGTACCTAATTATTGATCGATCCTATTCCAACGCACGCTAACCAGCTAGTTCAAAGTACAATTTAGATCCTAAATTGAATAAAATAATTAAGATCCTGATGCTCAACTCATTCTTCTGCCAGGTGCAAATACCGATCGAGGCCTCCCTGAGCACGCAGGACCCGCTTTCCAAATGGGAAGACCACCAGGCCTGCTGGCAAATGCAGTACAGAGGATCGCTGGGCGAGACGCTACTCCACGTTCTCATCCTCTGCGATATGAAAATTCACACGAGATTGGCGAGAACGCTGCTCAAGTGTTTTCCGAATTTGGCTATTGATGTTGTCGAAGGAGAAGAGTACCTGGGTATGTAACCAAATAGAATCAGAGCCAGCATTCCAGCAACAGTCTATTACAACCAAAAACAGAATAGATACTCTACCTATCTTGAAAGTATGCCCCAGTAGAGACCATAGATTAAGGTGGCTTGTAAAAGCTAGAGGTTGAACAGAAGAGTACGATGTAATATTTTGTGAAGATAACATTATCAAAAACCAAGCAAAAAAAATTATTTGTAATCTCCACCTTGAAAAACTTATACAAAGAAGCTACATTTTCTCTTGAGAAGACTTTAAAGAATTCAAATATTCGGGGATTCGTTTGGAGTATAATAAATTCGAGACATTCTGAGGAAATAATTTTAAAACCCATGTAACCATGTACTTACAACACAAATTCCTCCGTTAGAAGAGTGTGAAATTCCTTCAGTATCCTCTTATTGGATTTGGTATTACGCCTTGAATGGATATTACCCTTCAAACCAGTGTTCAAACACATAACACCATTTATGTTAGCAATCCAGGAAAGAAACGAAAAATCGACTAAGCAGTAGCTTTTTCTCGATTCCTGAGAATAAATACGGAATCTGGAGTAATTCAAAGATTCGTCATTGTACACCAATTCTCTGGTTCCAGTTATTAGACAATAAGCCATAAGCATTGAATGGAAACTATAAAACTACAATTTCTGCACACCAATCGTTATGGGAAAATGGCTCAAACTGTTACAAACAATAAAAAGATACATCATCACAGTGTTTCCAAATGGCCATAATGAGATTATCGTATATCAAACTCTTCAAATTATCGTATTTAATCAAAAGTATCGCATGGTCTACATTTTCCTTCAATTTTTGTGATTTAGCGCAAATTAGACGCACATTTATGATGTCCCCTTCAAATTTGGCCATAATTCTAACGGTTCCAGACTTATGAGTGAATTATTTGTATGAGTTTTGTTCTTTATTGACAAATGACCCTAAAGCCGCATAACCGTGAGTATCAAATCCTGAAGTAGGTAGATGGTGTATTATACGAGTAGGTACCTTATATAATTCAGAGAATTTAAATAATACTGAATGCCCAACTCATAAAAATCAGAATACCTACATCAAAAATCGAAGTTTGAACTTAGACTCTTTAGAGAGTTGAAAAATTCTGAATCTGAAGATCTCCGCAGCTGAATCTGTAGACATGACCAACAGCAATAATCATTGTTGTAATAATCTCGCCATCGGCATAAGAGTCGATTCTTTGCCGGTTTCACAATAGACACATCCAATAGAGACTTCATGAAGTTTCAAATCGTACAGGTGGGTACTGAACATTCATTGAGGAAGCATTCAGACTATTTCCACTGTACATCAGTGCACGCTGGTAAAGCCCCTCTCATTTATACTAAGCAATGGAATGTACGCCCAAAATCTCACCGCTTCTCTCGCTCTCACTTCCTCTTACTGTTAAGAGGAAGTTTCCAATAACTGGTGTCTGGCCAATAAATTGGTGCCTTTAAACCTAGCAGAAATTCGCCCAGTTCTCGATTGCCACTTCATAAAGTTTGTGATTTCTGAAACGCTATATTACCTTCCGAATACTATGCACAACATAGATATATCTACTTATTACTATGTAGGTGCTATAAATATAAGGTAGGTATAGTACTAGGTAATATAGGTCAGTGCCTACTAAGTTATATCAACAAGTAATATTCTACCCAACGTGTTACGTACAATCGTCCACATTCCATATACTTTGCTCCTCACTTTCAGGCGCAAGTGCCCTACATCTTGCAATTGCATATTTCAACAACGAGTTGGTGCAAGACTTGGTCGAGGCGGGGGCATACGTGGAACAAAGAGCTATAGGTAAGAAGTATTTAATTATTTATGAAAAGTACATACCTACTTTCATTTGAATAAATTTAGATTAGATTTCCATGAAAAACGTGATTGGAAAAAATTGGATTACCCTCTTACTATCATAATTAAGAATTACCTCATTAATGTATTAACCACATGGATTTCCATCCCCATGTTTGGTACCTAGGTATATCTACAAAAGCCTTCAGTATACAGTGGTGGGTAGAGTAGTCAGCTTGATGATTGTTGTTCCCGATCCCGACGAAACAAGATGAACAGTATACAGTGGAAAAGTTCTGTTTGTTCTATATCTACATCTCGGGCCTTTTATTCATTTGAGCCACCTATAAATACATCAATTACATTATCCATCTTCAAGTTTTGTCTGTCTGTTTCCATGTTATCGTAATCATGCGAAACTGGTAGAATCGTTTAGCATGCGGTTTCCTCCTGCATGTTCCTAAAACAATGGTGAGTGCAATAGAGTACATGGATCTTCTACTCTGCAAGCTCTTTTCCTTTGACTTGAACGGGGGAGGCTGTTGATGAGATTGAAAATTAATGTTACTATTTTCACCGGTGTCATCCACTTTCCACTAGAAAGCTGAATCCATCAACACTGTAGTTTGTAGTTGACACGATTAATTAAGGATTCAATCCCCCGTCCGTGGTGAGAAATGAAAGTTCCTTCATACATGGAAATATATACAAATACCTACCAATTCGAACGTGTTGTTATTCTCCCCAGGTAGCTTTTTCCTTCCAAGAGATCAGCAAGGGCCAAAACCAAAGAAGAATACTGACTACGAAGGGTTGGCATATCTAGGCGAATTCCCGTTGGCCTGGGCTGCTTGCTGTGCCAATGAAAGCATTTATAACCTGCTCCTGGAGAACGACGCCAATCCTGATCGTCAAGACACATTTGGGAACATGATCCTCCACATGGTCGTCGTCTGTGACAAACTGGTAGGTATTACCCAATACACGTGCCGTATTTATGGTCTTCCTTATACGAGTCGTTCTCTACGAATTAAAAGGAAACGCCGGAGTTACCTACCTAGTATTGGTATGTGCATATGTATTTGTAGGGCATACTATTTATAGGTAGGTACAGAATAAATATGACGTTTATACAGAATACTTTGGACAACAAAATAGGCATACCGATACGAACTAAATCACTCGCGACGCATATCGCGAGGCATACCGAGGTACCATTCAAATTTTACAAGATTAAGATGTTATTTTCAAAGCACAATGCTTATTAAATGAGTCAATCTTGTGATTCGAGTAATAATAAATATACGAGAATAGAAAAATACAAAAAATAGAAACACAGAAAAAGAAAACCCTCATTCAGAATCATTGCTCTTTGTTAGCCCATATAGATATTATAGCCCATATACTATTATAGTACCTGGGTACCCATTTAAGGTGGTTCCTTTCACCTAAATGATTATGTAAGATAGAAACAACGGAGTTTGACGACAGGACTTTCAATAACAAAGAAACCGGAGTTATGAAAAACGTTGTCTATTTCCACGAAAATAAACAAAGTTATGAAGTTAAATCGATTTCGACGGTTAGGCCATCATCAGTAACAAACAAGTTTCTTGGTCCTTCTGGACAAAACACATTTTTGCTATAAAATAATATATGTATAATATATTTTTGATATAGTCAACTTCCCTCCACATGTACTCATTCATGTAGTTTTGGTAAAAATGGATCTTACCAAAAGATTATATCGCGGCTGGCATCGCAAAAGTGGCATAACGCGAAATGTGACGTTTGATTTTACGGATGTTCGCTTTCTGACTGGCCTCGATACTGTTTTTCCTGGGACTAGATTAACCTTTTCCTCTCAAACAACCCATATAATGCTCGAGTGAAACATTTTTTTTTTTTTCTATTGGGACGGGGTAGGCCCTCTGTCACTTAGACCATAGTTTTGAACTGTTGTGACATTGTTCCAATTTCAATTAAGTACCTTTCTCGGGCGTTTCCCGAACAATATCGGCCGGGACAAGAGTACCCTTACCACAATGTCGGAATCTAGTAAATGCTACAGCAGGGCACTCACAGGGTATGTGCTCTGCCTTTTCTACTCCTTCACAGCAGAGTCGACATTGAGCTGACCTTGCCTTGCCCATTATGTTGAGGTGGTACCCGAGGGGGTTCCGCCAGTGGTGTGAAATAGTTTTCCAACTTTTCTCAGCCAATAATCGATCAATTTCAAATCTGTTTTCGGCATTCTTTCAATTTTTTAATTCTGCAGTGCAACACATAATCGAAATTTTAAATTTCAACAATTTCACATTTTGTTATCAATCCAAAATTTAGATTTAGAATTTGAAATTTTGATTGTGTGTTGCCCTGCAGAATTAAAAAATAGACAGAATGGCGGGAAAAGATTTGAAAAAAGTTGGAACAATGTTTTAACGGTAAAATGGTCTTGGCAGGGGGGGGGGGGGTTACTTTTTGTAACATATTGGCCTGAAGTAGTAATAAGATTTGTAGTGAGAGTTAATATGAACTCTATAATTCCAGAGATTTGCGATTTTTTTATGACGGTTCCCACCTTGGCCGGAACACCCTTAACGGGCAATTATGGCCAGTGAGGTGACCTGTTATGGTGCGAAGGTCATTCGCCTCAGTGACAGAAAGCGAGTGAAACGTAGGTACCGATTGAGAATTTGAATCAAACCTGCGATAACGTTTCCTGACATTTGAATTTCGCAGTACCTACCACTGTACCGGAAAATCCGCGATAAGTCCCGATTATTATTCTGAGCTATCCTGACAGCTGAATATTGCGCAGGACATGTTCGGCTACGCTTTACGACATCCGAAGCTACCAGCAAGCAACGGCATCACCAATAAGGCGGGTCTCACACCTTTGACGCTCGCCTGCCAGCTCGGTCGAGCGGACGTCTTCAAGGAGATGTTGGAGTTGAGCGCAAGAGAGTTCTGGAGGTACAGCAACATCACCTGCTCCGCCTACCCCCTCAACGCTCTCGACACTCTTCTTCCTGATGGTCGAACAAGTAATTTATTTTTTTATTTTTTTGAACTAGCTGGTCCAATGGACTTGTGATTACATAGTTGGATGATTCCTATAAGACGAAATCCCTTTTCTGAAACCCCCTTCTAAGTAAATATGAGCAGAATTGCTTTACCATCTGACGTGATCAAAATCAACGGTCAATATTCCCTAGTTTCTCACGGAATAGATTTAGGTAGATCATCTAGGCATGAGACAACGAAACTCGCTCAATTCCAAAGTGTATAGGTACGTACCTAAATGATTGAAAAAACGAGGGAGTCATGACGAAGCAGTAGAAGAAAATGTTTCCCTTGATGGGAAAAACCATAGATCATGGATATGTCTAGTACCTATATAATTATATTATATTATATATAATTATATTATATTATAATTATATTATATTCAATTTCAATTTTATTATATATTCAATAGTAGGTATACCTACCATGTAGTGCCTTCTTTTCACATTATTAGTTCTTTATGGTTACTTAGCAATCCTAGTTTTAACAGCGTCATTCGGTCGTGTCGGAAATCGTTTAGGTATATATAGAAACCTATGCATTCATGTTTCTGCCAAAAGAAAATTTTGTTTATAGTCCGATCAAATTAGTTTAGTAATTTAATGCGTAAGGAGGGGGAAATTGGTAGCTTGAGATGTGTACATTTTTCACATAAATCGAGAGGTTTCCTACGAGTGGCGAACGATTTCTGTGCGATGAAAAGTTCGGAAGTCACATTTCTACCAACGGGTTGGTTGTAGGTACTTGAAAATCGACCGAAATAGAAACGTTGCATTCTTTTTGCGTTACATTTTCACAGAAAGACCCCCACGCCTTAGACATATCCTTGTCAAAAATCAACTATAACTATGACATCAACTAGTTTATATGTATATTCCCCACTCCACTTTTTCTGATGAGGTAGGTACTGTAAAAGGCTAACAGACGGACAGGGAAAAATTGAGATTGTGGTGTCAATCGTCTACACAAAGCATGAAATAGTTGTAAACAGTCAGAATTTCGATTTTATATACCTATACGATTAGGTACGCTGCAAAGCTACGGTTTGACTATACAGGAAGCAAGAGAAGACTTACCTAGCCTGTACCTATACGTAGGTATATATTAGCAATAGGAGGTATAAGTCCAGGAAACCTCAGCTCTCTGCATGCAATTACAACTGGCTGGAGCAGATAAGCTCACCCTTTATTCTACCATGTCTATTATATCCTACCATGGATTTGAGCGTTCCCTCTAAAGATAGATATCACGTTTCAGAGCTTTATGAACAAATTTGGTTCCATGTCTGTCTGTTACTTCTGTATAATAAGTATAATAACCGATAGCGGAACATGATCATCACTTGAACACAGTTTCATTTTGCAGATTGGAATTCAGCCTTGTTCATAATCCTGAACGGTACTAAAGAAGAACACCTTGACATGCTTGACGGCGGGATAATTCAAAGATTGTTGGAAGAGAAGTGGAAAACATTTGCCAGAGTGAGTACTGAGTATGATTTCTTGCCTATCCTACTGCTTCCAAACAATAAAGGGTTATGTCTATCTACAGCTTTTCTTCATCGAAAAGGTTTAGGTAGGTCCTACCTGTCTATCACACCTTCAGAACATATTAATGGAAACAAAGGCTCCATTTGTATGGTAGAATAATGTGTAGAGGGGATAGATTCATATAGAGAACAAGAGTTAGTATAGCTACCTACCAGTAAAGTAAATTAATTTCCAATAAACATTTTGTTGTTAGAGCCCGAACAAATCAAAATAACGATATTACCTACCTATTGCTACATAAGCCTCAAATAGTGAATGACGACGCGATTAAAATACAACAGATAAATAATAGGTAGGTAGGTAAAGGTTATCTATAAATTGATATTACTTCAGCCCTTCAAAATTAATAAGTCTCCCATTTTTCAGACCATGGTCCCGTTGAATTTTGTCGGAAATTGGAAATGTCCCGTATTTTGCCTAGGGGAATGAACGAAAAATACTCTGCCAAGTGGAAATGGCTATTAGCTTCCTAGCGTCCGAGAAATTTTGAAATAAAACGCTGCAGCTGATTTTTGAACGGGGATACAGTAAAAATTTCTATTTTGGAGAACAACAATTTTTTCGATTTTCAAAATGAAAACATAGCTTCCGCTACCTTCGGTAAACTCGGAAGCAACAATGGTGTTTCTTTTAATTCAACCCAAATATTGCATAGATTTTGCTTAACAGACGATTATTTTGCTAATCGAGTCGATATTACATGTAGGTATATTATGGCTTAAAGAATGGTCTAAAATATCCATAATTGTCTCCATAATGTAATAAACACTCTGCCCAGAAGTGGAAATGGCACATAGTTTCCTCCAACCCAAGAAAATTTGAAATCAAAAATTTACTGTGTACGGTCAAAAGTCTTGATCCTGTTGATGTTTGACAGTTTTGACATAATGTCAACAATAGTGAACTAAATTTACGTTAGCGCATGCATAGAGCGTACTGTTGATTCAATCATGATGAAGTTCATATGAACCATCAAGGGGCCCTACCCGCATAATCCCTGAAAATCTGAATAAAATCGGATGAAAACTCTGGAAAATATGGCTGTAAGAAGGACATGCGGACACACAGAGACAGAACCAAATTTGTTGCGGAAGCTCTGGAACGTAGAATGCGAGTTAAAATTTCAATTTCTTAGGACAACAATTTTTTCTATTTCTCAAAGTGAAAACAAAGTTGAAAACAAAGTTCGGTAGACTCGGAAGCAATGGGGAATTATGGTGAATGAGAAAATCTCATTTTATCTACCTTTGTATTGTTATTTGGAATAACCAACACTGTTAATCTAAGGAAAAAATAGTTTACCGTTCTGGTGTGGAGAAAACTTGGAATAAAATCTCTACTGCTTGAATAACAAGCGGCATTCTAAAAGGCTCTTGAGAAACCCTTTAGTACATGACACTAAAAGAACTGAACCGAAAAAAAAAAAAAAAAAATGCGCTGAGATCGCATCGGGAGCAGTGAGAATAGGGATAATTTGAATAATTAATTAAAAATTACTCAATAATATTCAACAATTAATTAATTCAATAAATTTATTAATTAAGTAAATTCTATTCTCACTAATCAAGAGCAGAACCGTGTTGGGCTTTGTGTTGCGTTTTGTTCGGTTGGCATCTTGGAGGGAATTGGCCAATGACAGACGACAACCTTTTCGATGTCACTTTCCCGCCACATTACAATAATAAATATTTCAATCGATTTTCTAAAATTACAGATACACTATTTTTGCCTCATGACTTCATTACTGTTTCTTCTGAGCCATTATCTTTCAGAGAAAATAAAAATACAAAACGCTGC
>JAEMON010000004.1:21737482-21747620 GCA_030264115.1 Lygus lineolaris
AACCAAAAATTGATGATGATTCCCCATTCATATGAGTGAGGTATGGAACGTGTCCCGTATGTTTTAACAAAAGTTGCAGGCTTCCACATAGGTAATAATATTACAGATGCAGTTTTTGAAGCGACTGATCATCTTGATGCTTCATCTGATTTCTTTGAGCGGGGCGGTCTACCTCAGACCCACCGATAGAAACAAATCTCTGTCGGAGCTTGAAGATTTTTCCGACTACCTGAGGCAAGGTTTCGAACTCTGCACCATCATCGGGGTCCTGTCTTACGTCATTATTCAACAAGGCGAAGAGATTAAGAATCAAGGATTAGTGTCTTTCTTGAAACAACAGGTTCGTATGACACCGATAAATTTGTTAATGAGATATCTAACTCTACGAATCCCTATAACGAATAAATTACTACTAAGAAATCTAATGTCTAGGTAAACACACGATCTTTGTAGAGAACACTGTTCGTTCATGGCTCCGATTTATTTTACACTCCTTGAAATCCTGATCAGCCAACATACCTATACATAAATTTATAATCAAGTGTGATTACGATTTTAACATCCGAGTGAGTTTTGGGTCCTGTAGTAGAACCAAAATATTACTTATTACTATAGGATGGCGGAACTGACGTTATTTGGTCTGCCCTCAGTTCCAATTACCAGTGATTTATTTGGGAGTTTTGTGGGTTATTTATTTACTGAGCTGATCTGATAGGCAGAACAACCACGCTATATCCACAGTCCCGGACTTGTGACACGGCTCCTTCTTGATTAACTTAATTTAACCTAAAGTCAAGAGCTGGTCTGGTAGGGAGAACAGCCATGTCGGTCCCCTCTGAGGAGAGTGCAACGTTGTAACCCTTGGCCTTCTTGACTATAGGCTAAATTAAGTTAATCAAGAAGGAGCCGTGTCACAAGTCCGGAAGAGTGTGGATACCGCGTGGTTGTTCTTCCTATCAAATCAGCTCAGTAAATGAATAACCCACAAAACCCCCCAAATTACTTATTAGTTATTACTGACATTTCTATCCATTAGGTTCATAGGTAGGTAGGTACCTACATCAAAATTAGTAAAAACAGGATAAACGTTGAATGAGTGACTCTAAATTGAACGAAGAGTTCATACATTTTCCAGGATCCGGCCAAAGCAATTTTCCTCGTCTCAAACATCCTTATACTCGCGTGCATTCCTTTCCGGCTGGCTGGAGACAAACGGACGGAAGAAGCTATTTTGGTTTTCGCTGTGCCGGGGTCTTGGTTTTTGCTCATGTTCTTTGCCGGGTATGTTATCCGTTATTTCGTATTATACATAGGTACCTGCTTATAAATTATTGTCAGTGTTTGTCTATTTGTGATGGAGAACATTCCACACATTGATTTATAAGCTAAAAAGTAATGAGGTACGTCCTATAAAAAGATAAGTAAGAAGGGTGTCAGTACTGTCGGTCCGAAAACATTTGTGTGGATCAGAAATGCGTCGATTGGAAACGCCCACAGTCCACAGAGTAACCCCACTCGAGAGCAATCATCATCAAGCACCAACACTCGTCCTTCTAGTTCAGGTGAAATTTTGTCAGGTACATACCACAGTGGTGGCTTCGAAATGCGGCTAGAGGGGTCCGACAAGCTTCCGAAGGATGGAAATAGTTAACTTCCCTGGTATATTACCTACAGTTCATTATGAACGTAATATGAGTTCTAATACAATACCAAGTATGTTTCGCTATAATGAAAAGGCCAACGAAACGTGAGCCAAGTTGGGTGGGCAATAGCTTCCTCACTTCTGTAAGAATTGCGTACATAATCAGTAAGTGAATATTCCACCGAAATTAGTAGAATAGTTTCGAAGTTAGGCCTATGACAACAAATTTTCAAGTTTGTGCATGTTCAGTAGCTTATTATGATCCAATTGTGACGAAATTCATAGTCGAATTGTCTTGGAGTGAGCCCCCATCCATCCTTCAAATTTGAGCGAAATTGGCACATTAGGAGCTGAGATTACTAGTAGTGCAATTAATAGGGGACCGTCAAGGGGCTGACCCGCACAACCCCTGATAAATCATGAAAATCGATTTATAATTTAGTACAGTTGTGTCACCGGCAGACTATCAGACACAGAGCCAAAATTGTTCAGAAAGTTTTAAACGCAAAAAGCAAGTGGAAATTTTGATCTTGGAGGACAACAATTTGTTTTACTTGCACGAACCTTTTCGGTAATGAGGAAGCAAAATGGATTAGGTCAAACCTATTTCAGTTCAACAAGTTTCTATCTTAATTTTCCTTGTTTTTAATTACCTTAGGTCACTGACTAGGCAGTGTCTACCCAGCCTTCCCTGACAAGCCGCCTCTGTATCATAGGTTCAGTATAAATAGGTACCTATCTACTTTACACCACCGAGTACAGGGTAGATATGCACAGCTAACCTTTTATGACGAGTTTCAGAGCTGTGCGGTTGACTGGACCCTTCGTGACGATGGTCTACAGCATGATCGTAGGTGACATGTTCACCTTCGGCATCATCTACACGATCGTACTTTTCGGATTTTCCCAGTCCTTCTATTTCCTGTACAAAGGGCTTCCTGGAGTCGAAAAAACACTTTACAGCTCTTACCCTACGACGTGGATGGCGCTTTTTCAAATCACTTTGGGAGACTACAATGTAAGAAAACCTTTTAATCGGAGGAAATTTATGAATATACCTACTCGATGTTTAATTTAACTATTCTACTACCTTCTAGGGAAGAAAGGAACACTTGGCGGTTCATTTTTCCATTTTGATAGCAGTGATTTAAGGAAAACTTTTTTGTGAAATCTCTTTTCTCTATCTCAAACTGAGTAGGTATCGACGTAACTTTTGGTACCAACCAAAATAATTTGTCAATATAAAATTCCAGTATTTATAGCAAATTTTGCGTTGATTCCGAATATACTCCATGTTCCATTTTCCTACAATAGCGAACATGAAAAAAACATCAGAACAAACATCAAAAAAATTGTGCAAACATCAAAAAACCTAGAAAGTTCACGTTTTTGACCATTGGAACAGCCCGAAACTATTTTTGTCTAGAAATAAAGTTGAAGACCTGAGACTTCTGCGTCGAATGAGACCAATGCCAGGTCACCAACACAGTAACCATGATTTTTCAAAGTTCTTCATTTTTTGTGTTCATGACTAAAAAAGTCAAGAAAATAGAAAACTTTCAAAAATCACTGGTTACTGTGTTGGTGACCTGGCGTTGGTCTTATTCGAAGCAGAAGTCTCAGGTCTTCAACTTATCTTCTATACAACAATAATTTTGGGCGGTTCCAATGGTAAAAAAACGATAATTTTCTAGGTTTTTTGATGTTTGCGCAGTTAATTCGCTATTTTTGGTTTAGGAACATGGGGTATATTGGGAATCGGCGCCAAATTTCCTATAAATTTGGAGCGGAGCTTAGTTTTTGACTGAAAATTACCATTTACCCCACTGTGCGGTGTAAGGTCGCACTGGCGTGACAAACGCCAACAAAATCTAACGAATCTACTCTCAACTTTTCAAGTAAACAAAAAAATAAAATGTAAAAATAAATAGCGGTCTAATATAGAGCGGATCAAACAAACAAACAATTTTGCGTATTCACCTATCCTACCTAAGCGACTAAGAGCTAATTGACATAAAACGAGTCCATATCAACATAAAAACGAATAAACTGAACACAAATTCATTTAAGACGCCATCTTCGTGAAGAAGGTTTGAGTGGCAACCTAGTAAATAGTCAAGGACTACCACATATCTACATGGTGACCAAATTTTAAAATGATAGGTGGATGCGTGATTATAATTAAGTTTTTATAGTTGCGTGACTTCAAGTATCTATTGTTTTTTCACACTAAATAACGTTTCAATGATCTTTTTTCGATTTGAATAAAACCTACAGATTTGCGGAAATAGCTTAAGTACCTACAGAATCGTAGAAGTTCCACCATTTTTCTATTGGACTTGGAATTTTGTCACTCCACTACTAGGGATTGCAATGTTGCGGTGAATTCCGATGGTGCCTTATTATACTAGATTCTACAACAACGAAAAATCGTTAAACACGAAATGCCATACAACACTTGTGGGAGAGAGTATTGGAGCCAAAGAAACAGTGTTACGACTGATACTGCAACCATTACACCACGTTACGTACTTATCTACCAACCACATAATACCAAATAACCAAGCAGAATTTAAAATTTAAATAAATTAAAACTAAATTATAAAATAAAGGAGTGATTAATAATTGTGGTACTTTATGCAATGGTAGTACGCAGAACTCTCTCATACGACGTACCCAACCATAGCGAAGACGGTTTTCACGATTTTCATGATCCTCGTGCCGATTCTCCTGCTCAACATGTTGATCGCCATGATGGGCAACACATACGCCCACGTCATCGAACAAAGCGAAAAAGAATGGATGAAACAAGTGAGTCTGATCAAATGCATATACCATTAGGACAAAGAGGACCAGATGACAGGCTCTTTATCGGTAAACGACGTTGTCCCTTGACGATACCTTTGAACGATAACCTGAAAATATTCCTTTTTTCTTTGTGCCTATTTATTCTCTCGAACGTTTATTAATAGATGTTGTTTCACCAAGGCCAAGAGCCGAAAAAGTGAGAATGGATTTCAGTGGTGCCAAATAATGTACAAAAATATAGGTACCATGAAGGGCCCACAATAGGGACGGGTTTTAGAGGTTTTCATAGGCTACCCAGTACAGGATGGGGGGGGGGGGGGGGGGGGGGGGGGGGTTCTCCACGTTTTTAACTATTGGGATGAGTTCTTCACTGGATTTCAGACACGATGACCTCACAAAATCGTGAAAAAATATTTTCTGTCATAATTTTTTTATTGTTCAAAAGTATCCAAATTCAGGATCATAGGGGACTCGGCGTGTTTTTTGCCAAAAAACCTATTCAAATCTTCCATCTCTTCAATAGGGACAAGGTATTTCTTTAAAAAAATTCTTCGTTCCAAAAACGTTAAACAACCAACAAAAAACCTCGCTCTATTCATATTACTTTCAAAATGCTGGACATAGGATGGCCGGACCCTCAGGGCCTCCAAAGGCAGGTGTGCTGCACCTGGAAATTATGCAAACAACATGAAATAGGGCCGCTATGAGGTGCCAGCAGAAACCCAGGCTTTTGAAAACGATTTAGTGTCATTATTGATAATAAAACAACGAAAAAGTGCGTGTCCCTATTGCGGACTACTTCACCTCAAATTATGACCTTCTCAACATCAAAAAAAAAAAACATTGTGATTGATGGAAACAAGGTTCTTTAAATCTGGCAACAGCGTTTCTCGTATACGATCCCTAGCAATCCATAAATAAATGCGAGAACTTAAATAAAAAATGTCAGTCGCAGATTTAGTGGAACATAGAATTCTTCTTCTTCTTCAACGAACATCCATACAGAACATATTGAAGGTACGGTTACGGTTACGAAGGTACGAGGTCAGAATCTTATTACAGCACACTACTGTATGGGGCAGATAAGATCTCGTTTTTTAAATTCTGTCCCTATTGAGGAGCTTGTCCCTATTCTGGGCATTTGACAGTAACAGATAACTCGGAGAAAATGTGAGGAAATTTATGCAACAGCTTTTCAACGGTCGAACTTTCACGGTTTTCCCGCAGATTCGTTTCTTCGGCTGAGAAAGTATTTTTCAACCGCTCATAATGGATTTGTTGTGGCATGTAATGTACAGCACCTAAAAGTAGGTACTCGATTTGTATTGCATTTAAATCGTGATAAAAATAGGTTGAAAAACAGAGAACATCTCTATTTACTACTCTTAAACCTAGGTACATACTCATTATGTGTCGAGTGTTTTAAATTGTAAATGTCAAGGGTAAACTACAGTACCTACCTGTATAGCTAAAAATTGGTTATTTTTGGAGGGCTGGGAAAATAGCGTTAAAAGCCATGAAGAGCACAGGAGAAAATGTATTCGAAATCACCACAAAATGCCCTACAAGTGATTCTGATCATTTCACAGAACAATAGTCACTAAAAATCGGTTGAACCCACCCAAGGCTAGGAAGCTATCGGTCTTTTGAAGATTCCCTCATAATGGGACCCCCGGTTTTTAAATCTGAGAAAATTGCTGTTTTCCCTCATAAGGGCTTTTGGCATTCAAGCTCTGGGTACGGAGCTTCAAATCTTTTCTCCTTGGATTGCGCATCACGTACTTATCTAGATACACAACTTTGAATAGATTCACATTATTTAAAGACGAGCATGTTACCGATAGGTTTCATAATATTTCATTTTTTTTATTAACAGTGGGCGAAGATCGTGGTTTCCCTTGAGCGTGCAGTGAACCAAGAAGATGCCAAACACTATCTGCAAGAGTACAGTATAAAATTAGGGCCAGGGGATGACCCTTCGACGGAACAGAGAGGGGTGATGGTCATCAAGAGTAAAAGCAAAACACGAGCGAACCAACGGAAAGGAGCCGTTGGTAACTGGAAAGTAAGCTAAAGTAAAAGTAAGTAAGTAAAGTAAGTAAAAGTAAAGTAAGTGTCATTCTTGTGGAATTATCTGGTATGAGACCATGGAACATAGAACTTATAACTATGTAGTAGTTGACTACATAGTTTGTTTCTTTGTTGTTTGTTCTAATCTTAATGTTTCGTGGTTGAGGCAGTGTGAGGTTTACAGAAAAGTCTGCTTAGTACAGCATCCTCACATTATCGAATGTTTACGAGCAGGGCCTAAATTTAATACGATTCGAAGGGCTCTTTTCGGACAAAACGCATCACACATATGCACCTAATGGCAAGTAGGTACATAGGAATTACAGGTAAGCATTAGTCACTTCGGATATCCAAGCTCAGTAATATGGATGAAACAGAGGACTAAATTAAAAAACTGAACCACTGCATACCTAACACAATAATGGAGTTCTGTCAGGATGGCATAATAGTTCAATAAAACACAATAATTCCGGAAGAACGACACTTTAATTTAACGTGGGAGTAGTTCGAAGTTGAACATTTGCTCACCAGAGTGCATAGGTACCCCTCTTGAACAGATGTCAAATGTCAGTAGTTCGAAGTTGAACGTTTGCTCAGCAGAGTGCATAGGCATGTACCCCTCTTGAACAGATGTCAAATCGAGCGTGATGTGCGAGCGTGTAGGCATGCGAAGTGGCTACAGTTGAGATTGATAGGGAATAATTTGACTTCCACAAATGCTATATCGGGCCATGAAGTCTTGAGAAATCGAAGTTCGCGTACCTAAACTATCGTTCACGCATGCGTTATCGCTAACAGTAATCCACGTTAATTTCACTGAAAACCTCCTCACCACCATTTATATGCATGCCTACTATTGGGTATGTATATATATTACGTTCATTACGGTCCTAAGTGGGGTATTGTTGCCTTCACAATCTTTCAAAAAAAGGAACGTTTTTCAATGATCCGTTGGCTATAAAAATGATTAATTTACATAATAAGAAAAAATAGGGTTAATCTGATAGGTAGGTACGTACCTACCTACTACATTTAAATTATGAGTTTCCCAACGATCAGAACCTCAAAAATGGGTACACTGGACAAAATAATAATTCAACGACAATCAATCATAAGTTTTTTCAGTCGAAATTACCTACCCAGGTAGGTAATTGTCTCATTCAGGTGAAATTTTTAGAAAATCTTCAATTTTTCGGCTTGATTTATTTTGTTAATTCGACATTGAATGATTTTTTCCCTTTGTAAATTTAATATTGTTCATGTGAAATGTTTAATTTATTGACAGAGAGTTGGAAAAGTGACAATAAACGAGCTGAGAAAACGCGGGATGACTGGGGAACAACTCAGGCGAATAATGTGGGACAGAGCCTCGATTTCCACACCCATAAAGATTCCAAAGAGGTAAACTACGAGTACGAGTAGGTATCTATCATGTTTTCCCCAATGTTATAGACCTATACTAACCTAGTGTTAACTATGAATTCTTCATAACGCACTTAGCACCTAACTAATAGGTTTGTTCCTACAAACATTTTGGAGCTGCCCTCGCAGATGGATGGAAAGCGTAGCCTCTCGAAGCATTGTTGGAACAAGTTTGGAAGCTGGAAACGCGTTACTACCCTTCTGGTTGAAAATTTCGACAAATTCATCATCAAGAGACTCTTTCAAATCACAATTATTTTTAAACAATATTCCTTTCCGGGAAAGAGTGAGAAGAAATAAATAAACGGATTTAAACTGGGGTAACAAGACGGAACAAGACACATTAGGGAGATTACGCGGAATTTAGTTTTACCTGAGGATACGGGTAATTATCGAAGTGCACACGGGTTTCCCAGCTCTCGGTGAGCCCCTAACTAAAATTCGGAGGTTGCGAGAGTCATTTATAAAAGCTCTCTGGAATGCTCACAACATCGGGTATTCCAAGCCAGCTGTGGTCCCCGCCAGTTCTACAGAAGCTAGAGGTAGGTGAGTCTTCCATAATCAGGTCCGTTTCCATACCATTCACCAAACAGACCTCATACAGTTCCTGATATTCATTTTCGACTATCGAGAGAAACCCATAAGAGAAAATTCTTATAAGAGAAAAAATAGAACTTAAAAATCACATCTTGAGATCCATGAATTTCATCCGATTCGCACGTTAATGTTACTTATGTCTCGTAGGTCAACTTGTGTCCCAACTCCCGAACTCGTACAATATGACTCAGTGGTTACCTGCTCTCCCTAGTAACATCCTATTCGGAATCCCGACTCGCTTCTCGTTTACCTGCAAGAACTGTCTATTGTTCCTATTTTACTAATCAGTTCTTCAGTTCGAATCAACATGAGCGACGAAATAAGCGTGTTTGTGGAAAGTGGTAGCCGGGAGAACCAAAACGTGTTTTTTCGTTGAGACCACAAGTTTCTGTTAAAAAAAAATTTGATCGACGGGGCCTCTCGGTGGGATGCTCAAAACGTTGGATCAAGTGTAAAGCGTACTTGGAAGTTATGGGGAAAGAGGTGATTTTTGCAAATTACGAACATAACCACGAAGCAGAACCAAAGCAGCGAGTAATGTGCCAACATTCTTTGTCTGTAAAAAGAAGAGCTGAGGACGATATTTTCACCCCTCCCTCCAAAGTGGATACATGTATATCTTTTGCTTATAATAAATAACTTTCACAAAATTTGGGGACTTTCTGGTGATACTGCTACAAGCTGGGGGTACTCGCACATCATCTTCACGGGGATACTGGTACAAGGCGGGGACGCTCGTACTTACATCATATTCATGGGGTACCAGAGCGAGGTCTGGGGACACTCCTACAATTCCCAGCGAGAGCAGCCCTGAGGGCGCCCCCGAGGAGCAATCACGCTTGATGGAACACAGAGCTCGTGACCCCAAGAGCTTGTAAGAACACGTTTTTCGAGCCCTTGCGAGCTCCTCCAGAAGCTTGTGGGAAGAAACATATTTTGTTAGAGTTTCCCAAATTGAAGAGCGATGTATTATCAGGAGGTAAGTACATTTAGGTAGGTGTAAACTCAATATACCTACAAAAAGTCTTTTACAACATGAACAATAAATTATTGTTGAGACCCGGTTTTTTGACATTGGTAAAGACCAATGGAATCAGGGTTTCATTCCAAATCTTCTCCATTAGGACGAACTGTGGTTGTTCTATCCTATTTATGCACCCAGATTTCAACTGGAATAGCCTAAACTTGATCTCAACCAGTAACTATTCATTCAAGTAACTCCAATTATTACCTGAGTATATATAGAATTAGGTAGGATCATACCTATAGTTTAGGAAATAATTTGCCTATCATGTATGGTGGCATCTTTTATCTAAGTTTATAAATATTGATACATTTTGTAACTCAACATTGTGATGGTACAGTGCTGCGGTAGACGTGCTGCTGGATGCTGCGGCAGACACTCAGAATCCCCCACCGGCGCCTGCTCCCTTTGCCGGCGCACTCACAGCTGCACTCGACACAATCGCCTTCACACACGACTTGGACCTCACAGGAGGATCAGCTACCATTGGTTCGTTCCCACAATATATTTATACATTCTCCTAGGCGCCCTACTAGCTATCTTTTAGCGAATTTTCGAAGAAAATGAAGCTATTG
>JAEMON010000004.1:21768904-21780369 GCA_030264115.1 Lygus lineolaris
AGTGTTTTTTTCTTTAATTTTGGTTGATGGGGGAATTATCATCATTTTTTTAAAATTATTTTTCTGAGAGATAATGACTCAAAAGAAACAATAATGAAGTTGTAAGGCAAAAATAGTGTATCTGTAATTTTTGAAAATTGATTCAAACATTATATTATTGTAGTATGGCGGGAAGTGATGTTGAAAAGGGTGTTGTCTGTCATTGGCCAATTCCGTCCAAGATGCCAACCGAACTTTTAATTCGGTATTAAAATAAAATTTAATTTTTAATTAATTATTTAAATTATTCCTATTTTCACTGCTCTCAAGGCAATCTCAGCGCATTCTTTTTCTGTTCATTTCTTTTAGTGTGACGCAGGAAAGGGTTTCTCAAGAGCCTTTGGAATTCCGCCTGTTATTCAAACTGCTGAGATTTGATTCCAAGTTTTCTCCATACCCGAACGATAAACTATTTTTTTCTTTGTATTGGCACTTTTATTTATTTTTCCTAATAACAATACAATGGCAGAAAATAGGTGATTTTCTCTTACACGATAATTCCCCATTTGAAAGTTGTTTTGTTGAAGGGCTTGGTGTAGCTTTTTTCATTGCATCGTTTCTATTTTTGTTGACAGAAGAACCATTCAAAGTACCGATTCCTCGGAAATCTGTTATGACGATGTCGATAGTGAAACCATTTCAACAAGCACTGAACGGTACAAAGACCATCAGGTTCGTGTCACCTTTTGGTGACAACTCACAGAGAGACGCTGAGCTTGCTGAGAAAATTAAGTAAGTTCCCATGTAAATAAATGAGCACTTTGTCAAGATTTCATGAACTTTTTCAATTCTTTCCTTAACGCAAAAAGCAAACGAAAAATATTCCACAATTTCACTCCTTAGGTTTGTCCAAGTGTAATGAGCGTCAGTTTGCTATCTGCTGTTTGTAGTATAGTGGTTAACGCTCCCGACTGGAAAATTTGCCATCTGCAGAATTCCTTCGTGGGTTGGAGGCCGATCCCCAACGCTAGCAGTTTAATTTTTAAGACCACGACAGAAGCTGCTTGAACTGATCAAATGGAACCGATGTACTCAACTCATTTTCAATGTTTCAGCGCAGCTAAAATGCCTCCAGCCGTACATAAAGCTGCAATGGAAGAATACGCCCGCCTTCAGTCCATGAGCAATCACAGCGGTGAATACTCAGTAATACGAAATTATCTCGACACGTTGGTTGCTCTGCCTTGGAGTAATAGTTCTCTTGATGAAATTGACATCAATAAGGCGAAAGAGGTTTGTGGCACTGTATGATCTTCACCTTGTAAATGAGGTATTATTATGGTTATTCGCTGCTAAAACACTATAAATGTTGATGGGGTAGGTAGCGAGAACATCACAAATGAATATAATTAATTTTTTAACTACTAAAAACAATGAGTAAATTTTTTTTAGGGTGGTTGTCCTGGCTGTAATTTCTCATTGAACATTCAAGTAAAAGGTGCCCATTCACGATAGCGCCGCGCGAAGTGGGGAGTGCAAAAATTTCCCTCTCCTCAGACTAGCGCCACAAAAGTGGTTGCCCACTCACGGTCCGACGAACCCCTCATTCCAACCTTTCCCTGCCCGATTTTACTTCGGGCCCATGGAAACCTTCTGATACCCATCGTTCCTATTACTTTTTGTAGTGATTTTCTATTTCTGTTTCTATTTCGTTGTGGTTTCTTTATATTTTTTGAAAAATGCTACCTATTGAGCAAGTTGCAAACGTGTGGAACTTCCAAAGGTGTCTCACTGGTACTTCTTTCTTTTCCTTGAGCTTGACTCATCTCGCTACCTTGAAAAAAAAGCGAATGAAAGAGACGCCTCGAAGAGAAAATGAAAGAAGATAATACGAACCGGAAGAGAAAATAGCACCTGGAAGCAACAAAGAAACAAATTAAACAACATCTAACAACAAATTACCAAAAGGTGATAAGTGATAATAGAAATAGAAGCGGGAAATTATTGATGGGAAGAGTTGAGGTGGTATGCTCTCCCATTTTTCTGTCCTGGTGGGGGATAACATGGAAGTAGGAATAGATGTTTCTACTTCCATGGGTAGTCTGACAGAGTCGTTCACGGTTGGACCTTGAATGTTGATAGGACGGGGAAGCCAGACCGCACTACGGTTGGATGGGAAATCCTTCGGGCGAGCTTTGCGCGAGGCATGCAGCGTGAAGGGTCCACTCATGTCGGGCAGGCCACCCATGCACGAAGAGGGGGAAGTTTGTTGCACTCCCCACTTCACGCGGCGCGATTGTTTATGGGCACCTTAACTGAAATGACTAGCCGACGGCCTTATCTGGTGGAATAAACCGGTTCCCGTTATATCACGGAATTTAAGCTATCACCGGCGTGGTTAGTACTTGGATGGGTGACCGCCTGCGTGGCTGGGACCCACATATCTCAGTATTTGCACGTCGGGCCGTCAACGATCCTCCCTCCACTCAAGTAGGGTGAGGCAATGAATAGCCATGAGCGAATTCATCAGAACAAATTGTGATCTTCGCTTTGGAGGACAGCCAATGACGGGAGCGACGCCGGGAGCCGCAGACGGACAAAATCCAGCCTGATTTAGTTTTCTTTTTTCACTGACTGCACCTATATTAAAAAAATGTGTACCCATTAAAGCCTCATTCATATCCAATTCCATTTTATCTTGACAAAGAAAGTTGGAGATAAGAAAAAATTAATTTCTGTCATCTAAAAAATGAACTACGAATTTCAGTTGTAGGCCGTCGTTTGTACCGAAAACATGCTGTGCTTGAATTTGAATGGATCGCAAGAACTTCTACTTCTTCGGATATCACGATTTCGGTTCACTATGTAACATGGTTTTGTGATTATTACGGAACTTGTTCGATCAAAAACTCAACGATTCGAAATTTCGTTACAAAATCATGTCAGGAATTCGTGGAGGACAAATTTGGCACGGTTTACATGTACCTATGTTAATTGACATCCCACGCAGAACGTTCACCACTCATAGAAAAGCTCCCAACTGATCCCAAACCCCCTGTAGTTGTGTGCCATTCACTACAGGCTCTCATACAGGCTTTCATAAGAGGTATTTTCCATAAATTAATATTCTTCCGCTTGAATACAGAGTATTTTTTTCTAGGAACTTGATCGTGATCATTACGGCATGGCTAAAATCAAACGTCGGATACTGGAATATTTAGCGGTGAGGCAATTGAAGAGGAGTCAACTCAAAGGGCCGATATTGTGCTTCGTCGGGCCTCCTGGAGTTGGGAAGACCAGCATCGGCCGATCCATCGCCAGCATCCTCGGAAGGAAATTTCACAGGTGTGTAAGAAATTAATCGAAATAGCCCGCCTTTTATACATTTCATCTCGGAATCCACTTCAATGATGTAAAGTGTCGTCAATATACGATCGGGAATTAGGTCAACTGATGAATTCGTAGATAACTCAAACAATGTCTGCAGCTCCGATTCATCTATATCTAACCTTGTGTATTTTTTCCTCAATGAGTTGAACAAATCTTCATTTTCTTGTCTAGTAAATAAGCCGAACTATGGGAAGGGTCCTCTATGAGTCGAACTGCACATGACTGGATCAGTACGATTTTATTACTGCGGTGTCTCTTTCTTTATCTCCAATGATCTCATAGGTAACCCGAACTGAATGTAACACATGTGTGAGTTGAACTTCTCCCTCGATAAGTCAAACTCTGGTAAGTCGAACTATAGGTAAGCCGAACTCATTTTTCTGGTCCCGAGGAATTCAACTTATCGAGAGTTCACTGTATGTATCATGTCATCTCACCCCCGACTTGAAAGAAAGAAAATAGAAACAAATAACCGGGTAACTCACTTGAAAACATGACTGGTGTTAGTAACCCAAAGTTAGCTAGCTAATATTTTAGGATAGCCTTGAGATCGAGAACCTTTGAAAACGGAACATGATTCTTATTATTCTACAACGTCTGTCATTGGTCCCCCCACTTGACCAGGGGGATCGAGGTCCCGTAATTAAGATCCTCTGGGAAATCCCCAGAAATTGAAGCTATTAAAAAATGGAAGGATGTGATTAGGATAAAAAATAGAAGCTTACGTCGTTTGATTATTCTTGTCCTATTCTTATATTTTTTGTGCCTTTAGGATCTGCCTCGGCGGAGTCGCTGATGCATCGGACATCCGTGGATGTCGAAGGACGTACGTCGGCTCCATGCCTGGGAGGATCATCTCGGCTCTTAAGCAGTGCGGTACTAACAATCCAGTGATTTTGTTGGATGAAGTTGATAAAATGGTTGGTTTGGTTAAATTTTTATTTTGAAAGCTAGGAAAGCTACTTACATACTCCTGCTCACTACTCAAATCATATCGGGCCTTGATCATACTCCCTCTTCAAATAATCACTAAATGGAAGTAAAGTAAGTAAATTTAAATTAAAGGCCTACTTACTCTTCCGTTTGGCTAAATGATTTTTGTCAGTTATCAAGGAGGAATCATAATGCTTACTTCAGTTACCTAATAATTAAAAAGTGGCAGTTATGTTCTCGCGGTGTTCAAGTTTTATATATATGATTCAAAAATCGTATTATTTTCAGAGTGACGGTAAGTTGCACGGTAGTCCGCTTGCTGCCTTGTTGGAAGTCCTGGATCCCGAACAAAACTCGCAATTCTCCGATCACTACATTGGCCTTCCGTTCGACCTGTCTCAAGTCATATTTGTCGCCACGGCCAACGCCACCTTAACGATTCCTTCGACTCTCAAGGACAGAATGGAAGTACTGGAGCTTTCTGGATATACTGAGGTAAAGGAAAGAACGACACCATAACAATAAGCTTAGAACTGCTGCTAGTAGGGAAAGCTTTGTTATGGCGTAACTCTAAATTTAAACTACGCTAAACTTCGTCCCTTGCGAAAAACTTGGTTTTAGTAAGGAACATGCTTTAGCCTTGAGCTGACTACCCAAACGCGTTACGAAATTGTGTCACACAAATGCGACCCAACTGTCACCATCTAGCTGTCACCACCAAACTGTCACCACCAAACTGTCACCACCAAACCGTCACCACCTAACTGTCACCACTAAACCGTCACCACCTAACTGTCACAAAAAGAGCGGCTAAAGCATGTTTATTTATTTATTTATTTAAGAATTACGGGGCAAGCCCAATTACACAATAATAAATTACAGCAGAACAGAGATTAAACGGAAAAATGACCAACGAAATGAAAATGAAAATAAAGCATAAGTAAACACCAATAGTTCTCACGATGAAAAATTTTTGAACACCAACCGGCACACGCCTAGAAAGATAATACATTGGAGGATGATATTATGGCTTTCAACTTTGGAAGCGAATCACAAAAAAAATCATAGTCTGGATGTTCCATATTTCTTGAGTTTTAGCCATAGGCTCTAAGCAAAAGCTTCCGGGGGTGCAGGTTTTGGTTTTTTGGTTGTTCGGTTTTTTGGTTTTTTTGGTTGTTTTTTTTTTTTTTTTGGTTGTTCGGTTTTGTGGTTTGTTTGGTTGTTTGATTTTTGTTTTTCTTTGGTTTTTTTTTGTTTGTTTGTTTTGTTTTAGGGTTTTTGGTGCAGGTTTTTTTTTGTTTTATTATTTTATACGATACTAAGTTATGAAGAGTATGACTTGATCATCAGCAAAAATAGACCTGACCCAACAAAACAAGGTTTTTCTGTTATCCTACCGATGAGGAAATTAGACATTTTTCTCTTATTTACGAGTACGTGGAATTTCCCCCATGTATTGGGTGAATACATGGGGGTTTATTGGGTGAATTCAATAGGTTCTGTGGCTTTTAATCGCATGGGAGATTTTTCTGTCTTGGGGCACCATCCAGTTATTTTGTAATTACCCGCAAATACTTAGAATAAATAATATCGTTTTTCTTTTTTTCTTAGGAAGAAAAATATCATATTGCTAAGGATTTCATCATTCCGAAACTATTGATTGATCATGGTTTGGATACTGAGCAAGTCATCATACCTGAAGAAACATTACGATTTGTTGGTGAGTTGACTACCTTACAGAAGTCAAAATAATGATATGGTTAAAAGAGTAGTTGTTGCTTAACCCTTTTAGTACGGCTCAAGTTAAAGCGAATCGCTGCGTTGGGACGGGCGAACGTGAACGGAAACTACCCCCCAAGATGTCCCATAAATATCTCCCCAACTCGCGCCTCCTTTTAGCGAATTTCCCCGTTGAAATAGACATTGCATTTGAAAAGCACATTCACGATTACATTATCTATTCAATTCAATTCCTTTATTTCGTGATATAACTACAGGTCGAGGCCTAATTACAGTAAATCACATGTCAAAAAACATCAATAATAAAATAGTTATTTACTCAAACAAAGTTGAGTTCAGGCGCGTTGATGTAATCAGGGGCGTTGATAAAATAATATGGGTATAACAGATAATAAACAATTTGTGGGGTACTATCATTAAAAAAAAAAAACTATCTATGTTCCTATCTATGTTCCCTATTACTCCTATGTGTAATTTAAAATGATAAATTTGTCGGGGATTGAAATGGAAACATATTGATTGAGTAGGTATGCAAAAACTAAATGTACTGGAACATTGGAGGTGGTACCACTAGAGCTTGTGCCAGTGATTCATTGTCATCATCCGATGAAGGGGAATATTTACTTTCACTCGCATTATTGCTATCATGTCCATCGATGTTTTCAGTAAACACTTTTATATTCGACTTAATCAACACTGTAGGTAAACTTGACCCGGACAAAACTGACAAAAAACGAATTTTGACGATAAACAAATGCTTGAACAGACGACTGATAGCACGAAACTGATAACTAAAACACAACGTGTTGATATTATTCACAACCCAAAGGAGCTCGGCGGCGGCTAGAAGTACATGGAAGGCTCAACAGAGTGCTCTTCATCCAAAACTATAAGAAAAAAGGGCTGGACGAAATAGTCCTCAGGAGTCCCATGTGCACGGTTGGTTATGGACAAAACTGTTGTCTGGAGTCCCTGGGGATAGTTTTTGCTTGGACGAATATTTTGTTAGGAGTCCTAAAGGGTTAAATATACTCATAGGTAATCAATGCCCAACAAAAGGACGTTCCTGGGGGATCCATTACAACAAAGAATTCGAGCAATTTAGTTACCACCACGGTACGTCGGTTTCTTTCTGGCGTCTTAGTAGACGATGGTTCAAAATGCAATGTGAATAGAATCCTATAAACAACGAAACTCTCATGACGATCCAATATTTTCATTCATCCAGTGTGTTGCTAATTTTACAGTCACCGCCTACTCCCGAGAAGCTGGGGTTCGAACTCTAGAGAGGAAGTTGGCTGCTCTGTTCCGCGATGCTGCTCTGAAGGTGGCGTCATTTAGTTCGACAGATACTCCCATCCCTCTCCTCATTGACGAAGAAACCGTCAAAGCTGTGTTGGGGGTAGGTTCGACTTCATATTATGGTTGACTTGTATTTATTATTGCTAGTTTGAGCTAGGTTGATTATTATTTTGAGTAAAATTATCGTACGACCTACATTTACCCTACATTTTTGTGATTTAGCACAAAAGTCAATATATGATTTCCCCCTTAATTCTTATTTTTTCAGACTAATGAGTGAAGTATTTCTGTTTCATTCATTCAAATTCGAAAAGGAAGTAGGTAGTAGGTTATTGTGACCACTCTTAAGTACATAGTTACATACCTTCCCTATACCTAATTATTTCAAATAATACCTCTTTAAGATAGGTACCTATTTAACTCAGAAAAATCAGAATACCTAGGTATCTACTCCAGTCACCGAAAATCCAAGTCCAAACTTTAAAGAGCTAAAAAATGGTGTATTTGAACATCTGAAGTTGAAGGCCTGAAGCTGAACGCGATGTACATGGCCAACAGCATTGGAATGCTGCTGAGCAACACCACAGATCACAACAGTATTGTTGTAATAATCTCCCAATCAGCACCTATCACAACTTACCTACGTAGATACCTAAACCTGGGTACGCCCTTCCAACAAACGGCCGCTCCACTCCTCCGGACCGAACATTGCTCCAAACAATTCGACGAACAAGACGTCGTAACATCGCAGCCCAGAGGATTGATCAATGGCTACCATTCAATGTCCTGAATAGTTTTCTTCATTTTCATAACATGAATGAAAAGACCGCCGCTTGATGATTTCACGATTTTCAGGGTCCAGGGTATCAGAAAAGCGCTGATCGGCAGTGGACCGAAGGCAGGATTCCTGGAGTTGTCGTAGGTCTAGCTTACACTGGGATGGGCGGCGAAATTCTACCTATTGAAGCAACGAAACTTGTTCCCGGGTCCGGAAAGTTAATTTTGACTGGCAGATTAGGAAAAGTGATCTCGGAATCTGCGAAAATTGCACTGGACTGGTTCAAAAATGCGTTGCCTAAAGTGAGTTCCGACTAGTTGAACAAAACTTTTGATCAGCTTTTTTTTGCTTTGTTTTCATTTTCGTGAGTTGAACATTTTCCCCCTCCAAAATCAGAAATTTCCATTTGCATTATACGTTGTGGGTTTTTCTGTACAAATTTGCTTCAAGGCTGCTTCACATTGAGGTTCAACGCGGTCAGAAATGGCAATTTTCCGGCAAATCTAAGCTCTGCTCCAATTTGATAGGAAACTTCGCTGATCCCGAATGCAACCCATGTGCCTAAAATGACTGATTAGCACTGCCAACATAAAAAAAACTAGGAAATTCACGTTTTTTGAGTATTGGAGCCGCCCAAAATCATTTTCGTGTAAAAGAAAAGTTGAAGACCTGAGACTTGAGAATTACTTGATACTCAAATGAGACCAACGCCAGCTCACGAACACAGTAGCCATGATGTTTGGTGATTTTTCAAAGTTTTCCTTTTTCAGTTTTGAGTTTTTTCATTCGAGAAAAAATAAAACTTTGAAAAATTGGCGTTGGCCTCATTCGACGCATAAATCTCAGGTCTTCAACTTTTCTTTTGTACAAAAATGATTTTGTGTTGTTGAGTTGGTGGTACCATTTTCCGGACAGGAATAACACGATTTTGGAGTCTTCAGTATATTTTATAAAGGAACATGTTTCTGTGGTCCTCAGCCACTTTCTTCAGCCTTCAAAAAACAATTTTTACATTAAAAATATATATGTATAGGTAAAATTTTTTTACCAAAACAAAAATAACAAAAATGGGTGATGACAGGATGCAATGAATACTTGTTATAAACTAAGAGATGAATGGGACAAGCCCCATCATATAATAAGGTACATAGAACTATATAAATTATACATATTTTATGTGAACTAAAAAATTTTTATTTTTAAATATATATTTTTAAATAATGACATACTTACCTGAAGACATGTTCTTGCATGTCTATGTAATTTTAATTCTAGAACTCACCTAGATTAGATCAAAAAATTTTACCTATACGTATATATTTTTAATGTAAAAAATGATTTTGGGCTGTTCCAATGGTCGAAAACTTAAATTTTCTATCGGTGCTGTTTCACGTAACCAATAGGAACAAGGGGTATAATATTCGGAATCAGCGTAAAATAACCTTTTAATTTGAAGCTGGGCTTAGTTTGAAAAGCGCCCCACCACTGAGCTCCCTAACACATGCACATGAATCCGGAACACTCAATGCGTGCAAGCCATAAAATATCAAGATTTTCAAATTGAGAATAGTCTGGTTCAAAAGTCGTACTGCCTAACACCGTAAAGATGGTGGACAGCCAATCAGATTCAATAACGTTACGTCGTTTCAGTTTTATGGACTTGATTGAAGCGTAGCGTCTCAATTTGAACCCACATTTAGGATTCTACGCTGCTTTAAAATGTTTAAAGTTTGATAATGTCTAATAATTGTCGACCAAACTTCGATACATAATAGACACTGTACATTTTCATCTATACAGTACCAAATTTACGAAGACCTAAGAGAAACTGATGTGCACATTCATCTACCGTCTGGCGCAGTCAGCAAAGAAGGTCCTTCGGCGGGTATCGCTCTTGCCACAGCTTTGGTGTCGCTATTTACTGGTCTCGCCCCACTCCCCAACCTTGCGCTGACTGGTGAACTCACCTTGCAAGGCCACGTTTTGCCTGTAAGTTCTATGGAATACTTCATCAACTACAATTGTTACAATTTAGTAGGTACTACATTAAAATTATCATAAGTCCAGATTTTTTAAGGCTCCTGGTTCTCCCAAGGGGTTCAAACATTCATTTTCACTTGTAGTGATGCTTCTTAGCCGATCAATTCAAATTCATGAATTCACACTCGAAGGATGGATGGATGGATTCAGTTGTCGAAGTGTTAACGAGTGAAATGAGTTAAACTGGTTAAACGTAGAGAAAATCGGTCGCAAAGATGTTATCAAAGTGCGTTATCAACTGTGTTAAGTTAACTGAGTCCGAGGTGTGGTAAACGTCGACAGCAACTATGTTATCTGTGGTATCAGTTTTCTGACAAAGGTTCAATATGGTGGTTTACAAACAAGTTTGAAGTTGGAACGAGTTTGAAGTTTTTTTGAAGTTATACTTCTTTGTGCCCGTTAGACACATTGGGATGGGATGTTGGTCGAGAAACCGCGTCACGCTCAAAAGGAAGAAAAGAACAAATTTTTAAGAACTTTTTTGTTTGCTTTTCCCCTCGAAAATCCCGTTTTTTGGACTCGTCCACGGATAAACCGCCGGCCTCCCCGACGGGACGTATTTTGAACTCTTCTAGTTTATGCGGCTGAATTATGTTGTTTATATTTTACGTACGGCTTTTTCTGTGAGTTTTTATAGAAATATAGTTTTATGATCGAAGTGAAAGTGTTCTGCGTAAAGTTCTTTCTACCTCCTTCGCTTGTAGAGCTATCAAGACTTCTGTGGTACAAGAATTATGTGGTTTATATCCTGTCTGTTTGTGTGCGTGAGTGGGTGTATGAGAATGGCCAAAGAAGTATAACTTCCACCGTCTGGTCCGACGCAGACCGATTTTTTTAGTCTAAAACTTGGTGGGACCCGTTTGACGGATGGAAATGAAGTCAGGAGGAAAGAGATTTAACAACTGAGCCTGGTTTGAAATCAACACCGCACCTGGACATCAAAACAACTTCAAGATCTTGGTGGCTTTCCTCCCAGATTTCCTCCTCCTCGTCAGTAAATTCGGAGTTGAAGAGATTAACTATTGTTTTCGTCACAATTTCGTCAACTTGATTTTGTTTTTGGCTCTTCTTCGGCATTTTTGTAGATAAAAACTCAAAAATGTAAACAAACGTCAAATAATCTAACCTAGGCGGGAAGGTAGCAAAATACTGAGGATGCTGTTGTCGTTATTTACATTTTAACTCAATTTGATGTCTACCACTTCTTCTTCACATTTTCACCCAGAGATTCTTGATAACAAGTTAACAAGTTACTGAGGGTCAGTGTAGGGTGCCTCATGATTTTTCTGAGGACAAAGTTTTC
>JAEMON010000004.1:21832315-21861509 GCA_030264115.1 Lygus lineolaris
TTGAAAATGACCCATCTGCATCGATAGCTTCCGTATTAATGGTTAATGAGAAATTTCAATAAGTACCTACCTATCTAACCACGTATTTTTTTTCTTCAAAATTTGGGTAGGTACCTACCTACTTAATCACCAATCAAATAATGCCAAAAACCGTTTCAGAGGTAGGAAATAGTTGCATTCCGGTGTTGGATGCAGGATTATATTTATGTGAGTTAATAGGTACTGAAGTACACAAAGTATACTTCTTGGTCAGTTTTCATCGGTTTATTTGATGTTGGGGAGGATCAAGATGAAGAAGTGACGGTGTCCTAAAGCCGGCCGATGGTCAGATCCGTGAGGAAGGCTCAGTTTAACTTACCCGGATATGGAACCCCAAGTTCAGTTGACCCTTTTCAAAGTTGACGTCGACGGAAACCTAATTAAATACTTGGGTCTCCCCCTCGGAAAACCTAATTGGGCTGCTCACCGGATTGCTTACGGGAAAAACGCAGAGCCGTCACAACCCTTAGTCCTACTCGGGTTGAAAAACAAATTGTCAGATCTGACATCGACGATAAAAAAACATCTGGTGTAGAGCTTCACTCTACTTTCCTTACCCTTAATAGCAATTTCGGACCTTTTTTTCGCCAATTACGGGTCCCATAGCGTTTTTTGGAGACGGGAATATTTAACTAGTCCTATAATTATAAATCGAGAGTTTGAGTGTGTGTGTTTGAAACGGTCATCAGCCCAAACGGCTGAACAGATGTTCGTGAGGGTGGTCTCATCGTAATCACCGAGTTCCGGGCCAGGTTATAGAAACTAAACCGGTTATATGCTATTAATTAATATTTCTTTGTATTTCTGGCCGTCCCTGACGATAATCAGACAGCGGAATAATCGTATGGTTGAAAGGTAAGACATGATCGGGGCTAAGACACGATGCGACGTCTCATTGTATAAAAAGTCCCGTGGATTCCAGATAAGAGAATGCATCTATAATGGATGTATGTGTGTGATGTAACAATACTGTTAACAAAGAATGCAAACAATAAATTCCTATTTCGAGACTATTTCTATCAATAAAAATGAAATTGAATTTAAACACGTTTTGGTTTTTTGATAACAATGACTCAAGGGATTTTCATTGAATTCAATGATTCACATGAGGTACCTCTTCGTTTTATGGTTGCTAAAAATGTTGCTTTGATGTGCTCCTCCGAGATACCTGGCCAAAGAGTAGCTTCTATTGCGTGAAACTAGGCGGCATAGATCGTCATTGAATACCAAGAAAAGAAAATTTCGTGCAGAAGATTTTTTCAAACGGCCTATTCCCATTTCGAAAGGAACCCGTAATCATGTTCTCGTTATGAATTTCTATACAGCCTTCATCAAAAGAGAAAAAATCAAGGAAAAGTTGGACGTTCCCTTTGCTAAAGGGAGACATCAGAAGTTGAAGATTCCGACGTTCCCATCAATCCAATCACGGGATTCAAAGACGTTTTGAATTCCCCAAACGCGAAAAGTTACTACAGTTTCCCTGATCAGGGTCGGTCGCTTCCCCGCATTTCCCCAGAGAGGTTCAAAGGATCGACAACCAGGTTATGGAGTTCCGAGACAACAAAGGATGGGGGAATATGGAAGTGACCCTCGCGAATAAATACACAACGGCCTGATACCTCTTCAGGTAGCCCATGGTCAGTTGATGAGGAACAGTTGTTTTATACTCAGTTTTACGGAGAGTTACCCGCAGGGAAAGTTTTTTTTAAGCATTATTTAGAAGCCTCGAGTCGGAATATTTTGTTTTTTCTAAAGAAATAGTTCAGTGCATTTATTGTATATTCTCTACAAACTCCGCTCTATAATCGAGGAAAGGGACCAAAGATGTAGAATCTGTGGAGGAGATGTTGCAGAAGGTCGTTCTTTACTGTTCAAAACAATCCAAGGTTATCTGAAGATTAATAGTAAAAATTTGAAAACAAACTGAAAAATTGTTAAATTTTTGTATAGGTACAGGTTTGGAAATCTTGGTTTTGGAAAATACGAGTGGTTCGCATGGGACGGTAGGTAATCCGTAGTAAATTTGAAACAAACAACCCCCTGCATCTTTTGTACTAGCATTGTTTTTGTTTAATTTATCTTATAATTCGAAAAAGCCTACCTGGAGTGGCGTGTTCGGTAGCTGCGGCAGTCTCTCGTGCGGGGGCCACAGCTGTTGACCACACATGATAGCCTCATTGCAGAATTTGAGCCCCATTACTTCTTCGTCTTCTCTTCCGTACCGAAATGTGAGCGTCACTTGTCCGAAAATCTGAAACAAAAAATGGAGGGAAACTCAATTCTGGTTCGTTCAGGAATGAGAAACTGGAAATACAACATTTTTCTATTTATTCCCTTCATACTATAATGAAGAGTCCAACAATACCTGAACGATTTTTTTTAGTTGAGTTTTTAGTTGAGTTGAGTTTTTGTTTTATTGTTCTTATTTATACCAAAAGCCTAGAAAAAAATATTTTCCAAACGTCTACGAAACATGTAAGGAAGGTTGGTAGGGCAGACTTTTCTCTCACTGCAGGTACTCCTTAGACATTCTCTCATCCCGATACACTTGAACCTGAGACGTGTTAACTTATCTCTATCTATCTGTCGTAGGTATGTCACCTGCTCTCTGAGCTGTTCGTCTGTAGATCCTCTAATCACGCTCGAACGGCTCCACCGATTTCCAATTTTTTTCGGGCTAAATATGGCTAAGTTCCCAGCAAGGTATAGGCTGTAATTTATCAATTTATAAATTTATTGACATAAACCCTCTTCGTTTATCGTTCTTCTGCTTTCCTCAATGGTTGAGTAACCACGTTCGTCATTAGTGACGATTCAACGATAGCTGAACGTTTTCTGTGTGTTGAGATCATTGTGTTGTGATCATTCCTGATTTTATTGTCAAGAACATCTGTTACATTCATGTCATTCATAACATTCATAATATCCCGCAGTTTTCCCCCTCCATAATGATACCCTCACCACTGTTTGAGCCCTCCGTCATTTTGTCTACCCATCGGCATTGGTTATTCCTTTCAGCCCCTTTTCACTTCTCAGCCACTAGGATTAAAGTTCCCTCTCTCTTGTGACTATATATAAGCTGTTAGCGAATTTTCGAAGAAAATGAAGCTATTGCAATGGCTTCAAAATTTTTGTAATGCAAATTTTTGAAAATTTTCTTCATCGAAATCCGTTTCAGACCATTCTAAAACGATTCCTGAAAATGAAAACTTTTTTATATGTATATATATGTTTATATATTTATGTATATTTATATAAGTGTCATTCCAGACGATATCTGCCCGAGGGATCGAGATACAAATTCCAAAAAATTTTAAAATGTCAATAATATCAAAAGTAAGGATGAGTTCGTTGGCCAGAATTTTTGGAGTACTCCAAGGGGTCAAATTTTGAACATTTAGTTTCAAAAATGGCTAAAAAACGTGTTTTTTTGAGGTTTATGGTGTGAGATACCATCCTAAGCATAGGAACGTATGGTATATTCGGAATTTCCTATAAGAATCACCCACAAAATCCGTTAAAATTATTCTTTGAAAATTCGCTCACCAACTCATGCTGCATGAATGGAACTTTTTCCTTCAGTTCTTGTTCGTTACTGATGATGACTTAACCGTCGAAATCGATTTAACTTTGTAATACATTACTTTAATGGGAATAGACAACTTTCCTTAAACCTGGTTTCTTTTTGTTGAAATGGGTTTTAACAACTTCATCGATGTTGGTATGATCGCATTGTTGTTCAGTCTCAAATTACGTACGGTTGAACTGATTTTGATTCTTTTATTAGTTACCTAGGTTGGTATACTGTCTTTCTATTACCTACTTAACATCTTTCCCTCTCCCTCTCCGTAGGCTAGTAAGGTTTGAGTGTAATTAATAGGTATCTACGGGGTACCAGCCCCCCCGCAGCACCCAAACCAAGCAGCTGCTTAAATATTTAGCTATTCAACTTGTCATTTGCAGCGGGTCAATACTACTCTAATATAATTGTAAACTAAATTGTGCTTTGAAGGCTTTTGGACCTGATAGTACCCCATAGTTAAAGCACTCAGTCGACTACCAAGTATATGATTAGGGTAGTGTTTTGTCAAGCAGAAGCTGTTAGCGTAAGGCCTGAAGGTCTTCTAGCTCGGATATATTATTCATGTGGGCAACTTGAAAGCTCCCCCTTCTTCGTCTCAACCTCTAAGCGACGACACCTCGCAAACACGTTCTCTAAATGATCTACTCAATCCAGCCTACCAGCCCTTCAACCCCTTTGTAGATAAACTTTTTGCTCAACACTGCCACACTACAGACCATTCCCGAGAAATGAGGTATGAAAAGAAATACAGACAGGGAGCTGTAAAGAATCCTCATCCAATCATTGGACCCCTTTGAAGAGCACGTAGTTGCAGTTACCTTCGAAAGATCCTTTCACTAGAGAACCATTATACACCGCACGCCGTATAATACACAACGTAACTGCCAACTTGATGTATTACATGGAAATATGATGTGAGCGTACGAATAAATTTCACGTAATATAAAACTCGTTTCAGCTCCCATGTTGCTACCCATCCTCTATAAATATGCTTCTATACTCGTGCCTCGAACATCCTTATTTTATCGTTCATTCTCCTCACTACGGTTTTATTTCTGGCAAATATTGTTTACAAATAATGAAATTGATGTTAATTTGAAAACCTGCGTCGGTTCTCGTTATAACGTTATCCTACACCGGGAGCAGTCGTGCCCTTTTCGGTTCGGTCACACCGTAGGCAATTCCGGCTATTCCATTTTATTTGTTTAATCGAAAGATTTTAGTGAGAGTTTTCCAAAAAGGTGCTATATGTGGGGTATCCGATGATTGGAAGTGAGCAGAACGAGTGCCTAAAAAAGATACAGATGACGTCACCGCCAGGGGGGGCACCTTCCGCTCCTCAGAATAGATGACGTCACGCGTCATCCTCTCACCGTTTTACAGCAAACCTAATGAACATTTTGAGCTGAAAATGAAATCTGCGAGGTTTTCATGGGATCTGAATCCGAATTTTAAGTCGAAAATGCAAAATTACTATACACATCGGAATTCCCAATCGCTCATGATTTACCCACCTAATTTTCGGTAAAGCGTTTAACGAACTGGAACCTGTGCTTTTAATGTGTCACAAAACGAGAAAGTTCGGTTAAACTTTACTGATTTTCTCAATGTTTAGTAACAAGTTACCTATGTTGAGCAGAGGTCATTTAGTTAAAATGTTGAAGCCATTGCAAAAGCTTAATTTCTTAAAAAATTCGCTATAAGGCAATACAGGCAGTGATCCAAAGTTTAGAGAAATGGAAACTATGTTTTTCTTTGAGTAATACCTACCTACTACGTACAGTTAGTACGTCAAAACTACCAGGAAGACAGGATATGTAACTACAGTTTGTACTATATTACGAGTAAAATCATCATTTCAAGAATATTGTTGGAGACGGTTTGAGTTAGTCGTAAATTGTCTTTTTCTCTTTTCATTGAATGACCATGAACTATACTTTACAGCTGCACGGAGAGAAAAGGGTGTACCCAGTGCCTCAAGGCCTGTATGAACTTCTGGCCGACATCACCCGCGAAGTTTTGAGGTCCCAACCCGAGCAAATCATCCCATTTGTCGCCGAGTACCTGTCGGCTCTCGTCATCACGAGAGAAGCAGCCAAAGATGCCATCAAAATCGTCGACGAGGCCCTGGACGACGATCTCATGAAATACTGCGTCAATCTGAAGACTACCCCGGAAAGAGTTCTGTGGGCTGTGCGAGTCATTCAGAAAGCGCTTCGGCGGTACTTTTCGAGAAAGTTCCTGTTGAAGGGTCTCAAAAAGACTTGCATCACGGAAACTTTAGACTTTGTCGCTCAGAAAAAAAGGAATTTGCTGCTCCTCAAAAAAGGTCTCTTGGGATTCAAGCAGTTTACTAAGAGCGATTTCGGGCCTTCGAAAGATGAGATCGACATTATGGCTAATTTCTTGCAAAAACATAACATAACTTACTTGCAGGCTCATTATGCTGCCATAGTCATGCAGAGAGCTTGGAGAGGCTATCATACCAGGAAAACCCTGAGAGTTAGGAAAGTACCGCAAGTAGGTAAGGATTTGACGGAAGAAGCGAGACCAGAATTAGAAAAGTACGCTCCAAGCTGGGCCAATTCTTGGTTGACTTTGTTCGAGAAAGCCGAACCTCCAGTAACGCCGTTCCTCAAAGGTAAAACCTTCCCGGTGAAGTCTCCAAGCCAGGTTTATCTGCCAAGGAGAGAAATAACCGTGAATAGACACGTGCTGCAAACGCTTTTTTCTGGAGAGAAAGACGATTATGACGATTTATGCGCTGAAGTTGGCTCCAACGTTACTTCGCCAGCGTTGTCCTTTTCCCCTGCGCCTCCGGTTCTAGTGAAGCCTGAAGAAGAATATTTCGGCGAAGGGTAGGTATTGTTTTCGCTAACCTCAATATCAACGTCATATATACCTAATTATACAATTTGTTACCTCTTAAGAATCGGAAGAATCCCAAAAATTGGCATAGGTAGGTACCTAAGTACTACCTATTTTCGTAAAGTTCCTATACGTATTATATATTATGATATTCATCATAACTCTGAAACGGTATAATAATAGGGTAACATTATTCCATCTTCTCACGGTGGTGCATTTGTTAGTCTTAAGTAGCTGAAATAGGTACCTATCTAAGTAACTTTAGGCATTATATTGGCACGCATCTCTTCTTTTTGTTTTGTAGACATCGTTCTTATTAATTTATTTAATTCTAATTGGTGATTTTCATTATATTTATAAACACAACAACAATCATTATGCCTCATGTATCATGTTATTAATCTAACACAACAACACTATTGTCTGCCTGATGCTTCAACTGTGAGAAATCAGCAACTTCTCTGGCAGCCTGTGAGATCCTATCTGTGAAATCTAGGAGAAACTGTGTTCCTCTAAACTTCCTCCGTGATTTTCAAGAATATTCAACGTTATCATCCTAGGAACATCCTTCCTAAAATACATTATGTCATCATTGAGAAATGAATACCTATCATCATCCTGCCTCTTTCGGGTTTCTTCAGACCACCTGGGTCTAGGATTTAGATTGGAATGATCTGCACCTGGCCTCTGATATTCCACATGGATGACTCTACATTGGCCTTGCAGAACTTTCCACTGGGCTTGTTAGTAAAAAAATATATTCCACATTCAACAGGATCTTGGATATTATCTGGACTTGGCTTGCCCTGAGACTTGGAATGTAGCCTGTTTCTTCCCCATAATTTTTATTCTGAATGGGTCAATAATATTCTATCCAGTCAAGTCTTCAATTTCTAAGTGGCCACTATACATTATTATTTTAACTAGGTAGGTACTCTGCACCAGTACCATCTTTACCTTTAACTTTTACAACCCTAATATATTACCACATCTTTCCCCCAAATTACCGGATGAAGTGCATTGAGTTGTCGTTTCTAGTATCTTCACACTCATTTTTTACCTAGTCATTCGCGCCAACCTAAACTGCCATTTTGTATAGGTATGGAGGAGAGTATGGAGATACGTCCGAAAGGGACATTTTCCTTGAAGGGGCACCAGTGTCTGCTCATAGTTCCAAGAAGTCTCTCAAGACCAGCAGTAAGACTTCGACTAAGACAGCGTCTTCAATGAAAGTCTCCAGCAAAGAAATCAGATTTGGGGAACCCGCTCCACTGACTCCCCAGGGATCTTACACTGACAAAATAGTGATGGAAGAAGCTATGAAAGATAAAAGCCTCAAGTTTGCTGAAAGTCTCGAAAGAACTGTAGAAGAACTTGTGGTGGAAGAAATCCCGAATGAGCCGCTGGAAGATGAACTGATGACGTCTTTTGAAGAGGATGCGACTGAGGGTGAGGGTACGAGTGAAATGGAAGACGAGGAATATGATTCGGAAATGTACGAAGAAGAAGAAATCGAATGAGTAAGAATAAAATGTGAGGCTACTGAATTGTTGGTTACTGGTGAAAATCCTGATTTTATTTATTGAACAACACGGGATAGAAATCCCATTTACAAAGGAAAACATTATACAAAATACTGGATCCGTTAAAAAAATAAAAATTGAATGAATCTCTAGTCAATGAATAGTGCATATTTTTCGAAGAGTTAAACTAAATCAATGGGGTAAAATAATTAATAAGTAAACATTATTCGTCCTCAGCGATTAGAAAAATAAGTAGGTATACAGTTTGCGTTTCAGCACTTCTGCACTGTCAAAATATGAAGCAATGTCTACGTTATTGTTGTTGACTGTTATCGGCAACCTTACCAATGGGTTGTTGAACCTATAATTCGTTCGCTAAATTCAGGAATAAATAGATCCGTTCATCTGGTGTGATATGAAGGCAGTTTGAAATTCATAATTATGTTCGAGTAATGAGCCATGCGTTAATCACTTTATGAACGAAAACAACGTCATTCATTATTCTTCTTCAATACATCTATTAATGTAGAATAACTGAATTCCCCATAATCGAAAGAATGCGAACATATACAATTTTACAAATGAGAATTTTATAAAATATATTTCAAAAATTTGTGTTGTAAGTACTCTCCCGGTAACCTCAACATGGACGTTGTAATGAAGATTCCAAATTGATGACGCGAACTCGAAGCGACTCCTAACCAATGAAATATACAGCTGTTAGCTATTAGGATTACGAATTTTCTCTTAGTCCGCATCAAAAGTCCGAGGTGCCGGAGTGCTCCCGACACCATGGTGCGACAATGGTCTGTGCTTGAAAGACCACAGTCAAAATCTAACAGAACTAAGGTGATTTAGGTTATTTAACAGAGCTAAGGAACTTGCATTTAAGAATACCCAGGAAACACTTCCAAGAGTTCTCCCCTTCAACAGCGTAAAAATATTAAATCCAGAAAACTTATTTGTACCTATCCTTCATTATATCGGTAGGTAGGCTTAATGGGGAACGCACGATTTTTTTTTTTTTAATTTTGTCCTTGAAAATAAATAATCTAAAATCGAAGCCGTTTTGCAGGAAAATTGTGTCTGTTTTTATAGAGAATTCATTGAAATGTAGAAATATGAAATGACCGCCTCAGACGACTCTATGCCATGCTTTCCAACAAGGTGCTATAATATAGAGGGGTCATATTATGAGGGGTACCCGACGATTCAAACTTACCGAAAATGGGTTTTGTAATTACAACCTTACTGATGTCACCGACCCTCCACTCCCATCTTTTGCGGAACCTAAATGACGTCACGTGCTCCCTTTCAACCCGTTCTCTGGTCAAACGAGACGTAATTTCAAGCTGAAATTAGGTACCATGGGGTTTTCAAGGACACTGAATCAGATTTTGAGGTTCAAAATGGAAAATTCCCACCCATGTAAGTTCCCCATTCATATATTTTTATTTTCGTCGTTGCTTGTAACATGAGTCGGTTTTTGGCTCTGTACCTTGAGTAAGATTCTTAGAATGATTAGAAGAACCTGGATTCAGACCAGATTTATATCCAGGGGATCAAGCTAAACATTATAGAACAAATTTTCTCGTGAAAACCCGGGAAAACTCTCATTTGCCTTCCGAATCTACCGAAGGTAGTGGAAGCTTTGTTTTCACTTTGAGAATCGAAAAAAATGGTTTCCTCTGAAATTGAAATTTCCACTCGCATTTTACGTTTCAGAGCGTCCTGAACAAATTTGGTTCCGTATCTGTCTGTCGGTCCGTCGTTCTGTCCGTCCGCATTTCCTTGTTTAAATTATCTTCCAGAGTTTTGATCCAATTTTATCAAACTTTTTAGGGATTATGCGGGTAGTACCCCTTGATGGTCCCATATGAATTTCATATCATTGTTGAATCAACGGTACGCTCTACGCATGCGCTAACGTAAATTTCGTTCACTATTATGTAGCCATTTTGTCAAAACTGACAAACATCACACGATCAAGAGTTTTGAACATGCCCTTTTATTTTTTATTCGAAATTTTCTTGGACGCGAGGAAGCAATGTGCCATTTCCACTTGGCAGAGTATTAATAGTTTCAACTACTCGGAAGTAAAACCTGCTGTCAGAACGATTCTTAGGGATTGAGCTTGATACCTTGAGCACAAATTTTCCCGGAAAAAGCTTGGAAATGCCCGGAACACTTTTCCTCATTCAGAAAACAAAACTCTAGGTACCAACTACCGCCTGACTTGGGGTATACCCTGAGTCATCTGGTTAATTAAGAAAAATTGCCCCCATTTGCTCTTGCAGTTAGGTAGCTATAAAAATGAATTTTTCATCATAATGCTTGCTGCTTAGTGTATTATATTGCTCACGCAACTTCGCAGATGTTTTGAAATTGGTCCTTGGTTCAATCAACTCTTTGATCGGTCGGAATTCGCTTAACTGCCTGTACGTGTTCATGTTGTGCATCCTCTCACCGCGACTAGTTCTCCCAATACGATATTCGTTCCATACGTGCTCTTCGCGAAATCCTCTGTTATCTACTCTTACCCACGTCTTGCATAATTCTTGTATTTTTTGTTTTCTCGCCATCGGTTCCCATCTCGATAATCCTGTTGGAAGCTTTTCCCCTAGTTTATCGGAGGGTCGTATCCCGTTCGGTTGCGGCGCAGATGTTTTTTCTCTGTGTTCGTCCTCCTCTGACCCGACTTACTTTTTTATTTGAACTAACACTGGACAACCTTTTGCCGAGAAGAGGCTAAAGCCAATACCAATACACTTCTTTTCTTTTGGTACTTGTAGTTTGTCACAAATTACTTGGTAAGTCATAGCTTACGCTTTAAAAAAAAAACTACATTCGGTTTTGTACCGTGGGTACATGTAACAGTACAAAATTTAGAGATTAGGTATTGTGTGTAATGGAGAATTTTCATCAATTTTTTTTTCTGAAAGGAATCTAATGGCTTAAAAGAAAAAATATTGAAGTCGTAAGGCAAAAATACCTAGTGTATTTGTAATTTTTTTAAATTTATTGACATTATCTTTATTTTCCTATGGCGGGAAAGTGACGTTGAAAAGGGTGTCGTCTGTCATTGGCCAAACCCGTCCAAGATGCTGACCAAACAAAACGAAAAACAACAACCCAATATCAACACTGTTCGAGCCCCTGATTAGTGAGAATAAATTTAACTTAATTAAATAATTGATTAAATTTTTTCTTTTTCACTGCTTTTGATGCAATCTCAGCACATTCTTTTTCGGTTGTTCCTTTAGTGTGATGTAGGAAAGGGTTTCTCAAGGACCCTCGGAATGCCGCCTGTTTTTCAAACAGCTGAGATTTTATTCCAAGTTTTCTCCACACCAGAACCATGAACAATTTTTTTATTTGTATTAACAGTGTTATTTTATCCCAAATAATAATACAAAAGCAGAAAAAATTTGATTTTCTCACACACGATAATTCCCCATTATGTCTCAAGTCCGACTTGTAATAAATTGGTTTCACTTAGTAGGTTTTTCTTGAAAATTGATCCTCTATCTTAAAATGCAAAAAATTTTAAAAAGGGACTCCAGACTACTATTTTTTAACGCTGTATTTCTTGCTCTAAAGAGTGTAGGAGTCCTCGTAAAAATAAATTGATTTTATTATATTAACCACTATTATTCGTACGTCTTTCCATTGAATTCAACAAGATAATTTCAGGAAAGTACGGAATTAAAATTAAATACTAAACCAAAAGATTATTCAAACTCAAAAATAAAGAGGGAAATTTTCAACGATAGGTACTTATTATTTTTTGTATTTCGTGTTTTCTTTTGCCGGAGGAATGATTTATTCTGCCTTATGACATGGCCTGAGAAATTGAAGATTAGGGTAGGGGAAATCAGGGAACAGGCTTGTCCCTAGTTTTGCAATAGGTACGTATTTTGTTTTCCTCGAAGCTTCCCTACTTCAAGAAATTGATTTGGAAGTATTCAACTTTATTCGCCATTCCTTTGTCCAATTTGCAAAGCGAATGGTGAGTCCTGGAGTCTTTATGGTGAGCTCTATTTTATGGTGAGCATTTTATCAATGATAGGATGATGAAGCGAGTTATTCGGGCTGCCATAGTTCCAGTTAGTAGTGGGGTTTTGTAGATTATTTATTTACCGAGCTGATCCGATATAGGCTGAACACAGCCCTGCGATATCCACCCTTCTGGACTTGCGACCGGTTCCTTCTTATTTACCTTTGTAACCTATAATCATGAAGCACGTTAGTAGCACGAAACCACATTGACCCTGCCCCATCCACAACTATTTTATTTATTCGGCAGTAATCATCAACTATAGGGTGGTGGAACTGGAGTTTTTTGGGCTGCCTTAGTAGTGGGAACAGAGAATGCTGTTCAGTCTGAGGTGAGCGAGCTGAAACCCTCGGCCTCCTTGACTATAGATTACGAAGGTAAATCAAGAAAGAGCCGGTCGCAAGTCCGGAAGGGTGGATATCGTCTGGTTGTTCTGCCTATCGGATCAGCACAGTGAGTTGCCCACAAAAACCCATGGTTATATTAATTTTATCGATAACTGCAGCTGTAACTAACCATAGCATCACAACTCAGACACATCAAGGGACTCCAGCCTTTTTCATTGCGCATGAATACAGTTCTTGTTTCGAAGTGCACACTGCACGATATTGTCCGTGACGATCTGTTGTTTACCGGTGATAATCAAAATAAGTAAGTTTTTATCGGATTTGGGACTCAACGATTATAAACTTCGCATAGTGTAACGAAGCAGTGGATAGATTCTGGATTTATGAGATACGGCGATACAATAAAACAAATCACCTATGCGAAGACTTGTATGGCTTATTCTTTTGATCATGAGAAGTCGGATGGAGGAAACGATCGATGAAGACGCCGGAGTTGGGATGCAGGAATTGGAATTCCTATCAGAAGAGCTCACAATCTACGAGTGTCGGGAACTCGCGAAAACGTTGGATTTAGTCAAAAGGTTCTTTAACGTTTGAACGATGAAATCGTGAATATTCTTACCCACTACCACATTGGATATAGTTTACAATGACACCAGTTACATGGTAAAAAATCTTAGGAACAGTGAAATGTCTGGTAAAGAATACATAAACTTCGGATACAACTTAAGTACTCATCGCTTAGAGCGTAAATATCGGTTAGAGAGTACAACTTGCTAGGTCTAATAGGTCCCATGTGTGAAGAAGGAGAAAGGTCCTCTAGTCGGTATGTATCGGGTAAGGAGTGTCTGTAGAGTGCGGCTACGAGGGACTCGACCAGTTCGTTGAGATTTTTCTAGATAGCTCCCATTAGTAGTCCTCAGACTGAAGATCCTAGAATAGTCTCCTCCCCATCATGTGGAATAATGTTTGTTCCAAGCAGCGGTGGCGTCTTATTTGGTCAAATATTTTATCCTACTGCGCACACTCAGGTCAAGAAAGATCGACATCGGCCTGTTCCAAGTCGCTTGAGGTCAGTTTGCTTACTGATACCAACTGAAATCCTGTTTCAAGTATCAGGTCATTGTCCAACTGTCTTGAACTTTCTCAACCCTGCAGAGGAGGTGGTTCAACTTGGATATCAGGTCAAAAAAGATGACCAAGGTCAACCCAAACTCTGATATGGAGAAACCTTTATTTTTTTTTATATGAACTTTTTGGTTGGAACAAACCTAATGAAATCGTATATATTTCTATTTTCCTTCAAAGGGTTGCTGAAATGGAAGGAGAAGACCGCAACTGTTTGGACGACCTCGTCAAGTACGTCAAAGAGTTGACTGTTGAAGGACCGGACGTCGTCCAAAGCGTGATCCGTCACAAACTGGCCAACATCGGCCGGAAGGACCTCGCCGACTGGTTGTCCAGAGCCGGCAACTCGAAGGCCGTCGGAAACGCCGTCCCGCGACGACAATACAGCGACGACGCGGCCTATGACGCGAGCAACAGAGCGACGGACGACGAGGTCGTCGACGCCTGGACCTACTTGGATTTCGCCATTTGCACCCTCGCGACTTGGGCGTTCCTGACGCTCGCTTGGCTCGTCATTCAGCTCATCGTGATCAACATGAAAGCCACGGCGATGGCCAGCATGATTTGAACAGTGCTTGAACACTTCAGACCACTGAAGAAAATCGTCACCCTCAAGGAGATAGATCGCAATTATAAACCAAAATGTGATACTTACTCTTATTTTCACTTACGGTCTCATTATTATATTTTTTCAAACACTCCCAAATGATGGGCTAAAAGCAACAAAAATAATTGAAATCTCATCGAATCACCAATGAAAAGTAAGTAGATAATTATTTAAACTAATAAAACTTCTGCCAAATGAGTGTGAGAGGAGATGGGGAATGCGAGTTTAGGAGAGTCAGGAAACGACACGATTTCATACTGGATTAGAAAACTAATGAAATGTCGGGAAAACCATCAGTAGACTCGGGAAATGTAAACTCACCAATCCTAAAAAACAGCGAGAAATTCGAAAAACCTGCCTTTTTAGAGTATTTTAAGTACCCCTTGGCGGATACATTATTATACGTTTCACATGAAATGGATGAGTGGGGGGGTCTTATGAGCGTGAAACATTGAAATTATCTGCCATTTTCTTCCTATAATTATGTACTGCTCGTATGTATTTGTATGCTCGTTGATTCACTGTTAAAAATCTGGGAGTGTCGTGATTTTAAGAAAAAGGTTAGGAAATTTAACAATTTATATCTTGTAACAACCCTGTCCAAGCATATCTTGTAACAACCCCATCCACAGCATCATTGTTCAGAATATTGAAATTGTTGATAAAATCACTGCAAATTCAATCGAAATCCAGAGAACCCTTGTCAAATTAGTGTACCTATGCACTCTGGTGGGCAAATGTTCAACTTCGAGCTGCTCCCTCGTTCTCGATCTGGTGAAACTACACTAATTTGACGAGCGTCTTCTGACAAGGGTAAATTGTGGGAGTTTTGCCCTCCTCCCCCGTTAAGGGACCATTTCGGGTCCCAGGCCAGGGCTTAGTATAGTTCAGCAAACAGTTTGAAAATTTAACTCCATTACAATTCGATACCTAGTATGAATTTGAAGTAGGTACTAGGTACGTATTTTCCTCTTTCCCACTAATTTGAGGCGTTTTTACCAAAAATTAAAATGGTATATTTTCCGACCGTAAATTACCTACAATGATTTCATCGAATTTGTCACGTGTCCCCAAAAAATAATGCAGACCCACCTTACTCAATTTAGTATTCAACCAAATGTAGCTTTTTCGCTATGTACTCAATTCAAGACAGTGTACTCAATTTGACAGTCGTTTCGTCACCAATACCTTGAATTTGACTAGAACAACAATTAATAAAAGCAAGCAATAATAGAAATCAAAAGCAATACAAAATGTGGTTGGGACTTAGTAGGTAGGCATGAACAATTCTAATTGGGAAAAACAAAATTTTACTGAAGTTGGTATACTATTTACTTTTAGCTGTACTTTTTATCCTGACTACTTTATGTAATTCAATATTGTTGTCAGAAAGAGCTCGGAAAATATTTGAGAAAAAATTAAGAGGAAATATTGATGAGAGAGGGTGTCTGTCGATGTATTCATCCTTTAGCCCTTTATATCCATTTTACGAGAATTTTTTTCAAGAATCTAAATGAATAGGTTCATTATACCGAATAGGTAAGCTATATGAAGGCCACAAAAGAAGGAAAAGAAGATCGATGCTGCTAATTGCTTCATTATTAAATCAACCCGAGCTTCACTTTTTATTCAATTAGGCTCGCCTCTAGGCTTACCTCATTCTTGTTTTTAGCCAAATTCAAAAAGTTCCCTTCATGCATTGATGAGCTAATTTTCAAAGAATCATTTTATCCGATTTTGCAGGTGATTCTAATAGGAAATTTCGCGCTGATTCCGAATATACCATATTTGGTATGTTCCCATTTTTTACGATTATTTTCAACATTTGACCCCTTGAAGTACTCCAAAAATGCTGTCCAACGAACTCATCCTTTCTTATATTACTTATTGACGTTTTGAATTTTTTTTTGCTTCTTTATATTGATCCCAAAGTCAGATATTTTGGAGTGACATGAATAAATATTAGCCACATAGAGATATAATATATACATGTGAAGAAATGTGGAACTTCAGGGATCGTTCTAGAATGGTCTAAAACGAATTTCAATGGAGGACATTTTTAAAATTTTCCATAACTAAAATTTTGAAGCCTTTGCATTAGCTTCATTTTTTTTCGAAAATTCGCTAAAAGAACAGAGTTGTCAAGCAATTATTGAATATGCTGAGTAAAGTACAGAAGATCAAAATTTTTGTGAAGTTGAGAATACAATAACATTTTGTTTGATATTTTCCTATATTGGATTTCTACCTACGAGGTGTACTGCTTTTTAAATTTAATTTATGCTCCCTCACTACCGAAGGTGGAGGAAGAATTAAAAAAGGTGTCTTCTGAAATCAAAATTCCCACTCTCTTTTTTGCGTTTCGAAAAATTTTGGTTCCGTGTCTGTCTGGTACATTCCTTAACCCAGGCAAAACTGTACAAAATTACCTACGTTACGACTTTGATAAACTTTTCAGGAATTGTGCGGGTTATCTCCTAGACGGTCCCTTATTAATTTCATCGAACCACTAGCAGCGTGTGCGCATGCATCATGAAACTACGATTTCTCAGTTCCCAATAGACCGATTTCGCTCAAATTCGGAGGTTAGTTGGAAGCTGACTCCATGGCGATTGCCTATGAATTTCGTCCCAATGGGATCAGTAATAACTACTGCGCATGCGCTAACTTGAAATATTTTGTTGTCATAGGCATAAATCCGGAATTATTCTACGAACAATTTCAACAATTTCGGTGAAATTGTCCCTAACTGATTGTAATCAATTGAATGTAAAAATAATTGTAGATAATCGTAAATTGACTGGAATGATATGAATGAAATTAAAATGATTGATGATAATATTGTGAAATAATTGTAATATAATATTTAGATACATAGGTACCTACTACAAATTTTCTCGAATTTCATGGAATAGAGAGGATTGCCATTTATTCAAGTTCTACCTCAAAATGGTATATATTTGAACAACGCAGTATTATGTTAAATAACTTATTAGGATATACTATGATTTTCAACCACAACTAGTTGCGAAAATGCAGTCAACATTATTTTAATTATCTATTTCATTACCATTACTATTCATATTACAACAAAGCCACTACAAAAGGATATTATAGGTTGGTAACAGCGATAGAATATTTCGAAATTATGGACGATTTTAATTAGCCGTGAATGCCAGAAATATCAATTATGAGAAGCTCCAATGAGCTCAGTAAAGCTTAATCTTGGAGATTAATTTGTCGAACCAGTTATATATCTACGCAGGTATAATGTACAAAATATGCTCTCAGAACATAATATTTCATTAGAAATACATCCGGATCTATTTACACATTCATTCCGTTTCGAACGCGTTGCCCGCTGATTCATCAAAAGTAGGATATAAAATTAAAAACTCTTACTAAATTGGTTGGGGCGTAAATACCACCGCTAATTCGATTGGACTATAACACACATTTGGCCTGTGAAACACATCAGCGGTTTCCCGGCTCGTAATGTTTTTTGCCGTAGTTAGATTTGTGGCTCATGGTAAAAAAGAACTTGCGCCAGAAGTAAAACCTTCAAGGAAATTACGTTCAAATCTCCAATGATCAGGGTGGGGCTATTGGTCGTACCGGGCAATGCCCCCGGGGCCCCCAGCCATCCCATCTCGATAACAACAAATTTAAATAAATAATAATTAAGAAAAACAACAGAAAGAATTAGAAAATAATTAAGAAGTTTATTAACACAGAAACCTGGCATGTAAGAAATGTCTGGGCCCCTCTGCACGAACCCTTTTATAACCTCTTCCCCCCCTCCCCCCCCCCCAATACTTATAAGGCTGTTTTGTACGCTCTACGAAACTGACTTGAACATAAGCTAGTTCTGGAAAAAAAAACGGCTGTCGTTTATTTATATTCTTCCGTTTTGTTTACTCTGAACGGATGAGGATAGAAGATAGAAAGTGTGAAACCTTGGTGACTGATCTCACAAAATGTTTACCTACTCGTCTAACTGAAAACGTGCCCAAAATTGTGTAGATGCAAAGGACTGTTGTTCATGTAGATGTAAGTGACAGGGCGAGCCTGGATAATCCTCATCTAATGTATGATAGGTAACCCGTCTTAGAAAATTGATAAGTATCGTTGCTTAGATCTTGTTGTTAGGATTTAATTTACAAAGCTACTTGTGATAAAATTCACGTTTTTTTATCTTGTACGAAAACAAGAGTTATTCGTTGTTTGATATAAATCCTACAAACAGGATGGTTGAAGATTACATCGAAAGGCTCGTCTCTGACTCATCCCAATTAATTCGTGAGAAAATGACTCTATTTTGCTCGCACTGGAGAGCGATGTACGGCCTCGACTCGGCACTCATTGACAAATATTGCTCCACCGTGCAGTACAACATCGAAAATTTGTTCGAAGATATTCAAAATCAAGTGGAAACTAAAAAGGACAAGTTGATCCAAGAAGTCGAAAATAAATTACAGGAACACGATCAACTCCAGAAAGAACTGAACCTGAGGATTGAACAGCAGTATTCGCCTGATCAACCTCTCACTGAGATCATCAGGTCTTTGGACAGTCAGCTCGAACAATACAGAAAAACGAGAGTAGAGCGGTTACAGATGTTGGCCACCCTGCAGGAAAAAGAGTGGGAATTGTGCCAGTTCTTGGATGAGGCACCCTACCTTTTACAAGTAGCAGTTCCTTCTGATGCTCAGTTGGCAGGAATACAGCAGAACCTCCGACGTCTTCAGAATATCAGAATCGAACGTCGCAGCACGTTTCTGGAACTCAAGTCAAAGATCAAAAACCTCATGGAATTACTTGAAATCGGACCTGCCACGGATTTTGAAAGGAACGCCCTGAAGAATGAAGACGAATCTTTCCTTCTTACCTCTTCAAATATCTGCAGACTGGAGGAACTACTGCAGACGCACGAACAAACGCTTAGAGACAGAGAGGAACAGATTGATTTATTGAAAAGTAAATTGGAAACAATCTGGAACCGCATTTCGGAAGATGAATCGCATAGAAAAAATTTCAAGAGTCAATGTGATGGCATCGGGCAATCAACAATGACTATGATTTTGAAAGAAATCGAACGATGTGAAGACATTAAACGTGCGAATATAAAGCCTTGCATAGAGACCATCAGACGTGATATCGCACATTTCTGGGAGATGTTAACTTACACGGATGTGGAGAAGGAAATATTCGGTGCTTACCATACAGATCAATTCAACGAAGATGTACTCGAACTCCATGAGATAGAGTGTGCCCGGTTGGAGCAGGTTTATAGGGCGTCCAAAGGGATTTTGGACCTTGCTGAGCATAGGAGAGTATTATGGGATCGAATGAAGCAATTACAGGAACAAGCTGCAAATCCGTCTCGGTTCAAGAACAGGGGTGGTCAACTTCTGCGTGAGGAGAAAGAAAGGAAAGCAGTGGAAAAGAACTTACCAAAGATTGAAAGTCAACTGAAAAAAGGGCTCGTGACGTACTACGAGCAGCACGGTAAGCCGTTTTTGTGGCATGGCCAGGATTTGCTTCAGAAAATCACCGTCGAGAGTGCAATTGAGAAAACGTTTCTGAACCCCGTATCTTCTAGAGCGAGTACACCGAGATCGACTCCTTCAAGAGAAAACTCAAGGCGTGGGAGCTTTTCCATGTCAAGAATCCATCTTTCTACCAATCCAAATAATTTGGATGATGCATCTCTGGATTCCTACTCTCAATTCCAGGATCAGATAGAGTTGGCAACTTCTCTGCCAACGCCTAAACGGTTTACACCTCGTACTTCAAACTCCAAGAAGTTGTTGACTCCCGTCAACAGGAACACTGGCCGCCTTCCCCTCCGCCAGATTCAGCCTTCCCCTCTCTACAGAGCACACTCTTCCCCCACAATGAAGCCTAAACCTTCTCCCAGGCGAATCATTCCTAGAAAATATGGGTTCTCAACGACTGAAAATTCCCTGCCATTTTAAATTCATCTTTAAATAATATTATTTTTTAATGTTATTTTATTGTTCCGAACTCTATTTATTATAGCCAATGACCTCTTCTTTTTCCTTCTCTTAAAATCATCGTAGACGAAACCCACCAATCGACCACTTTTATTGGTACAAAAAGCTATTGTTGATGTTTTTCTGGGTTTCTAGAAGTACTACCTCTTGTTGTGGACGGGAAATCGTTAAAAAATTAAGGAACTTCGAGGGGGTTCGAACCTTATTGTCACAGCGAAATCTGATGGATTCCGCTATAACTCACCAACTAACGACCTCGGCCACCGAAGACCTGGTGTCTGTCTCTCATTTCTGCTGAAGGATGAGCTTTCGTTCACAACACTATTTCATACAAGTTTTGCCCTCAACTTTAACATTTTCACACTCCTTATTTTAAATGTGCTTCACTACAATTTATTTTGTGCAATATATTTAACCCTAATGATGTGACTAATTTATAATACCAGTTATAAATCCTTGTTTACCAAAAACTGTTGAAAAGATCGATACATCTTTCGTTCCTATATTTTAGGTCAAAACCATATCTAATCAATGTATCTATATCAGTATAATATCGGAAGAGAAGTATTGATATTACACAACATCGAATCATTTAATACCTTCCCACCTTTATATTAAAAAAAAATTGTCCGAATAAAGCAAATTCTGACGAATTTTCTCAGAAAATTCAGCTATTGCAATGGCTTCAAAATTGTAGAAATTTTCTCCATGGAAATCCGTTTCGTACTATTCTAGACCGATTCCTAAGGTTTAGATTAACATATTATGGTCTATTCAGAATGAGCGCAAAATTGCCTGTAAGAATCACCCACAAAATCAGTTGAAATAATTCTTTAAAAATTCGCTCGTGATGAACTCATGCTATATGTATGTTTAGTTTATACTTCATGTGTTTCTATTAAATATACTCAATGAAGGCTTTCCCTGGGTAGAAAAAGGTATTCCAACCTATGTTTAAATACTCATATGAACTATATTTCATTTAAGTGTTTTTTAATGTCATAATCAAAAGATAAAAGATCATAAAAAAGCACCTACTTGTCAAATTGAAGAACTGGGGGAGAAAAATAAAAGAATTATCGAAAACCCAATTGGGGAACTTGCATGGGTCAGAATTTTGCTGTGTAAACCTCAAAATCTGATTCAGCGCCCTGGTGCCCATTTCCAGTTTGAAATTACTCCTGGTTTGCCCAGAAAATGGGTTGAACAGTTAGGTTCAAATTACAAGACCCATTTTCGGTAACTTTCAACCGTCGGATACCCCTCATAGCACCTTTTGGGATAGCCCTCATTAAGTTCTTTCAAATCACGAAATAAAAAATAACCATGCAAGTTCCCCATTATTTTCTCGAAAAAGAGAGACCTAAGAATACTTGGGTACTTACAGATGTTGATATTAATTTGTAAATATCGAAAACTTGGTACCGGGAGCAATATTATCAAAAATATTGAAAGAAAATGTCGATTGTCAGTAAATTGAATCGTTGTTCAGGGTGGTGAGTGCAGTGGACTGAGGATGCTTCAAATGAACTGTGATGGTATTTAGAATTTCAACAATCGCAGAATTTCTCACAGAGTTAATAGGTTCGACGGGTGAGATGAAATAACTCCAGATGGCTATTCCCCGTGAATATGTATCTGAGAGTCCCGAAATGATGAGAAGTGGAGAGAAATAACATGATACATTTATGTATTTGGAGATGTAGGTAAAGTCAAGGTAGGAAATGTACTCGTAGGTTGGGTGTACCTGTGTGTTAAAATTATACGTGTTGCAAGGATTTCAAGTTTTGCGCATGCGCAGTAGATACCGCTGATCCGATTCTGATGAAACTCGAAGGGTACTATCAAACCTCCGATCTTCAACTACTCTCGGAATTTGAGTGAAATCGGACCATTACCTAGGTCGCGAGAAATTGATGTTTCGAGGATTTCACATTAACGCATTCGCAGTGGCTACCGTTGGTCAGCTGGTGATGAATTTCACAGGGGACCATCTAGGGCCTAACCCGCGTAATCCCTGAAAATTCCATCAAAATCGGATGGGAATTGTGGAAGTTATACGTGTTGCAAGGATTCCCGGACAGACAGACCGACAGACAGACACGAAACCAAAATTTTTCAGGAAGGTCTAAAACGTAAACCGCGAGTTGAAATTTTGATTTTGGAGGTAAACAATTTTTCACCTCCCAAAAGTGAAAACAATGCTTCCGAGCAGTAATAGAACAATCGTCAATAGGGAGGTCCTACTTTTATGAGACAAGCGCCATGGAGAACCCATTGGTTGTATAAATCACGGCCGTTGGAATATTATGAAGGTGGTGCAGCTTCAACCCGACAGATCCAGAACTTCCTCCTCCTGAAGACCGATCCGATCAATCATCCCTGGAGACCGCCTATGCATTTCTACACCAGCGGAGCTCTGACGTCAGATGGAATCGGACTTCTATTCGAGCGCCCCTTCTCCCTTTTCCCACCAACAAAGCTTGAATGCATAATGTTATCTTCGTTGGTCAACGCGCTCCCCATTATGCCCCGCATCCCCTACGAATACGAGATAATGGACAGTAAATCTGAGTTCGGTGGACCGCGAGGGAAGCCTCGTGGATCTACAGACCGTCCCAATGGAGCTAGAACTAATTACACGTGCAACAATGCACCGCAATACATAATTAAACCTAGAGACCCAGAATGTGGACTACTTCAGCTAAGCTGATATTGGATTACATCAGCAGGAGAATGAGCGGTACTTCTATTCTAATATTGCTAATAGTTGGTTTAATAACGTCGACATGTGTGAGGTCTCTCTGTAGTATCAAACCCAGCTCTATCCACTGTTTTCAACTCTCACATTACCGACTCCCTGGTCCATTTTGAAGCCTCTTAGAAAGATTCCCACCGATTACAAATCATTCCTGCAGAAAATCAGCTCCTCACGTATTCAATTTATTTATTTATTTTATTTCAATTAAATTTAGTTATTTAATCGATGATACATAATTTTGTTTCAACCAAAAAACTGAGTGCACAATATTGTACGACATTCCTAGGTGATACTTTGCGGTAGGCTTGGCCCGTGTTGCAAGGTATGGTCCAGGAATGTCGCACACATTTAGCAGTTCACTGGCTTGCACTACTGTAGAGTACACGGGGTACAATGTACATGTTTATTACTGAATCTAATGGAAACTTCAAAATTATATCCAACATACTTCATTAAAAAAAAATGTGTGGTTCCACACACTAACCAAATGATATACATTTAAAATCTTACAAAATCCGGAAGAAAATACTATCCTACATCCTAAGATTACGTGATTACATTAAAAAGAAATGGTTTTCGTATTTAATTTCTACACAGCTGTGATTATCCAACGTAGGAACTGGTTAGCAGTGCCTCGCAGCCAGATACCCCAGTTTTCACCAGCCACGTTAGAATCTCTGTCGCTTATAGTGAGGCCTGGAATGTTTTTGGGGGTAGTTTCATTTGACTATCTAGAGCTCTATGAAGTAAGTGTACAATAAACTTTGGGCTATGTGTCGTTAGCGTCAATCTAGGTCTGGGATCTAGGTATCGAATTTGCACTAGCTCTTTAAGGATTCTGATGGGATCCACGAGATTTACTCTTTTTGAAATTAAAACAACATCCCATACATCTCCTGAGGGCCGAAATCAGCTTTAAAATCCACAAAAATAGGATTGTTTCGGGTTTGTACGTTTGAGGAAAGAAGCGTGAAGCCTTGCACCAGATGTTTTATTGTAGATTTGGATGCAATTCCGTGAGAAAATACGATCCAAATTTTTTTTGGATCAAATCGAGTTTCTTGTTTTGGGCGTATAAAACTACCATACTAGATACATGATTTTAGTGTTTTTTCATGCTGAAAAACATGGTGATGTTAATTTTACGGGTTATGATCATCCTATCAAAATAAATAGAGGATCCCAGAAAGGGATCTAGAATTAACATCACCACGTTACTCAGCAAGAGAAAATACATTAAAATCATGTGTATACTATAATATGTATATCTACTGTGTGTGTGTAGTTCGCTGCACACACAAAACTCGATTTCTTATGTTTAGAGCAAACTTGGAGCGTAGGTATTTGCTCACTCAAAATTTCGAATGAGGGATCATTTTTTTCACGAAACTTCCGAATCCATATCTGCGATGAAATAACTAACTTTGAAAAACAAAGTTAGTGTCAAGATTTCAACTTTTTCATCAATAATGAAATTTTGATTTTGGATTTGAGATCTACGTAGAGAATCATGGGGATTGTGAAATCTCTTTGAAATTGTTTTCCAACTCACTTCCTACCGAAAATATGAGGAGGGAGTCTCATAGGTATATTTAGATAAAATATCCCTAGCAAACGTGGTCCCTGTCAAGTTCTGGACCGTTAGAAGTGAATCAAGCCCCAATTACACTTGGTTGATTATTACTACCGTAGGTACACTTCACTCTGTGGGATTGCAGACTTGCTCCATTAACTAGTCTCAACACTTAAAGCACTTGGAATCGTTTCATTAATCGTAACGTTCTAAGATGCCTGCTGGTGAGTTGAGATTGCTACAGTTCACTGCTCCAAACCCTCTTGTCACCCTTGGAATATAATGTCGGCAGAATAGTATGTTCCAACTCGTCGAATACAGACTTCAGAAATTCTTCTTGACTTGAGTCTTCTTTCCTACAATTCTACTCTTCGGTCAGGAACTCTTCAGGTTAAGTAGGAACACTCATACCTACTTACGTGTACGCTCAATCTTCATTCAGAGACGAAAGACTATAAAACCAGTTAGGGGGAAGCTTTCACGTTCAGCGGAGAAGTCCATAATGCATGGATCGAGCTGGGCTCGCAATGATGCATATTTGGGAGCTACTTTTCTGCTCAAATTATCTGTAATCAACGGGAACCTTTTTTAAGAGGCTTTAAAATGGACCTGGGAGCGAAAATGTGGCATTCGAAAAAATGTGGATACTGCTGGGTTTGAAACTATTAGGGTGACCAAACATACTCTTTTTAGAGTATATATACTCTTTTTGATATACTCCTCTCCTCTATACTCTTCTCCTTTTTCTTTCCAGAGCCCAATGTACCCACTCTTTTTTCTGACGGAAGAAGGAAAAATAGTTCCTAACCTATATTATTCAGTTGTTGAAAGTTACTTAGCTTAACAAGCAAAATTTCATCATTATCTTTGAATTATAATGATATTTCCTATAAGTACTTACGTTTCGGGGCTCGTTTCCACAATCCTCATAGTATCATTAGGATGAATCATAAATATTTTGGCTGAAGTAAGGTGGTTTTATTTAAAACAAAATCAGAAAATCTTAAGGCTGTCGCGGATATGCCTACCAAATTTTCCCACATATAGGTACTGAAACTGGCAGTTCATCGTAACTTGAAGGCAGACTCGAAACCGACTTTGTTCACGATAGGAAACGATCAAAACATAACCAATTTTTCGGGGACTTCTAAATGTCAAATTCACAAAATTTTTACCGCTAACACAGAAAGAAATCATGGCATGGATATGTCTATTCGATTCTCAATACATAATATTTCATGGGATGATGTGATAAAATGAGAGCATTCCAAAAAGTGGCGAACGACTTTCCTGCTATGAAAACTAAGGGAGTTACACTACGCTAGTAACGCATTGGTTGTATGTGAAAATCAATACAAAAACAAAAAACTTTGCATTTTCATAGTTGAAATTTTCTTACTCACGTACGAAAATAGACATAGACATATCCATGTCAAAATCCCACAGTAATATACTTATAGCTAGGTACTCTTTTTCTCAAGAAGCTATCTGGTCACCCTAGATACTATGCTTGCTGACACGGAATATCGACTATTCAAACCCATATTTGAGAGCCGAAATGCGTGTTTCCCGCCGTGTAAAATGAGTTGTTGGTACCCAGATGCATCAGATAAACCAAGAGGGAAGTTTGAGGTTCAACGAGCAGGTTTATCTTTACTCGGTGGGCAGTCGAGCGGACAGTTGACAGGCGATAAGATCGTCATTTCGGTCCTGCTGTGGCACCGGAGATCAATTACAAACAGCTCCCAGTAGGTTGAAGACGAGGACTTTGTGGACTTTGTTGTTGCACAGTCGTTCTCTCTGAACAATGAGCGTCACTTTTCAATTGGGGTTGACGGAATCCCCTTCGGGCAAGTTGGGTCGTTTTTATTTATTCATTGCCGTGGAACATCATAGCGATTTTGCTTCCCCACAACCGAAGGTAGGAAACTATGTATTCATGCAAAAAAAGAAAAAAAATTGTTGTTCTTGAAAGTTTTTGTTTTAACCCCTCCTCGAAATTTGATGTTTTACGTTCTGAGGTACACGGAATCCAAAAATCGAATTAAAACAATCCGTCCGTCGGCACTTTCTTTAGTTACCATGGACCAAAATTAATGAAATGTGGTATACCAGCTCCATTTGGGGTCTAGTTGTCCCCTGAAGCTTGGCGTTACCTTCAGTCGTCTCTAAAGGGTAGAAAATAGGGGATGCCGTTTTCAAAATGCCCTAGCTCGAAAACTTTAAATTCAAAATATACTTTTTCCTACGATTTCGAATAGATCAAAATTTTCAGCGTCGAATAGACCTCGCGATGCATTTTGGGATCAACCGTTCGCCCCAACAAGGACTTTCAAGGGTTGAATAAAAAAAAGAGCAGAAACACGAGTGAGAATCGCAAATCTTCTCCAGTAGGCCAAATCCCCGTTTGTAGATCAGCTGATCAAATGCAACTTGTTCTGGTTTCCACCGGATCGAGTTTCTTGTTTACATAAGTATTAATAAGTTTAAGTTATTAAACTTAATTACATTTGAACTGGGTTCAATGTCACTTCTGCTGAGTGAGTGCAGTTCTCAACCCCCTCTCCTCCCCGATTCTTTCCTTCCTTCTTGTCTACCCCACTCACCCTACTGGGAGTAGAGATCCCAAATCCAGATTAAAGCCTGGATGTTAAGAAAGGTGTTCATTTGGCGTCGTTGTAACGAGGCATTTCCCAGGAGTCAATAAAAATCCCCTTTATGTGATCTGAACGGAAGTCTCATCAGCTTTCACGTGGGCCCAACCGAAATACTCAAATAACATAATTAATGGGTTTTTCCGATTTTTATTTAATGTATTATAAATATGTAACATTGTAGCTCTGTTTGAATTTGAATTTTTGTAATAATTTTTTAATTCTGATTTTGGGTTTTACGTATCTTGAAAGGTGAAACATCAAATTTTGAGGGGATGTTGAAAAAAATGTTCGTGCTCGATTCCAAAGGTTTGTTATTGAAAATAATAAACCAAAACGAGAAGCTACACGGGTTTACCGGCTGGTGTTGAGTCATAAATAAAAATTCAGCGTCTCAATGAACCCACCGCCTTATTACAGCGGTTGGAAATTGGAAGGTTTACGACGTCGGCATCTTTTAATCAATTTTCCTGAACTTTGCCGATTCAATTGTTTCCTGCCCCGTAGAGAATTGTTGATGTTGATATATACAACCTACAGTATTGAGCTCAAAATAGCTTGATATATTGGTGATCAGTGGATTTAAGTCATTTGTTACATCCAGTATCACGATGAGAGTTGCATTCTTATTTTTCGTCGTTTTGGCAATATTCGTCACGTGGGCGTCAGCGGATGACATTTATGAGTCCAAACTACGATTTTAGTTTTTCTGTTATATTCAGCTACGAACTTCCGTAAATATTTGCTTTACGTCCTCAAAACAGTTCCCATGCAGGACTAGCGTGTTTTTAGAACTATTTCCGAAATTTTTGACTGATGAATTAGGAATTACATTATTACATAATTATTAACTGTTCGGATGACTTCCTCATCATTGTTATTTTCAGATTTCAAACGTTACGAGGAGTGTAAACGATCTGGAGGGGAATGGGTGTGTTTCCTTGTTCGCGTCGTTCCTGTATTTTGTTGGTGTGCAGCACCTCTGGAGGGATGAACGTGATTATAATGTTTACCTATAAATATTATATCACTCGTGTATGGCTTGCGCTCGATTTCTCTCCTTTGCCTTTCTCGTTTCCCAATATGCTTTTATACAATTGATATTTAATTTGTCTGTTCGAACTATTACACCTACCTAATCAGAATCGACCTAGGCCTACGAAGCTAAATATGGTTGGTACGTAATCGTCAGAGTCGGGCACATTTTTAGTTATAAATAAGGTTGTAAATTAATTCGCATCGTGCTTTGTTTGTGAATGTGAATTGATTCATACTTCACCTAGGTATTTGTAAATGTGAATGCGAATTAATTCACATTCATAAGTGTAAATGTGAATTAATTCACATTCACAACTTACCTACTGTAAATGTAGATTAATTCACATTCACAACTTTTTTGTAAATTAAATTAAATTCACAAAACAAATTGTGAGTAATTCACAAAAAGTCCCATTCATGCAGCATGAGTTGATGAGCAAATTTTCAAAGAATAATTTTAATCGTTTTGGTGGGTGATTCTCATAGAAAATTTCACGCTGATTCCGAATATACCATATTATGTTCCTATGAGATGGTAATTTACACCAAAAACCTCAAAAAACACGTTTTTAGCGATTTTTGAATCTAAATTTTCAAAATTTGACCCCTTGGAGTACTCGAAAATTCTGGCCAAAGAAATAATCATTATTGACATTTTAACATTTTTGGTTTATTATTTTCAATAATGAACCTTTGGAATCGAGCACGAAAAAAAAATGTTTAACCCCCCCTCTAAATTTGAGGTTTTACGTTTCAAGATACGTAGAATCCAAAAATCGAATAAAAATGCTTGCATACGAGTCTGCAACACATTGGGACATTTTATGTCTTTAAGGGGGTTCCGCCAGTAGTGTGAAACATTTCTCCAACTTTTCTCAGTCAATAATCGATCAATTTCAAATCTGTTTTCGGCATTCTTTCAACTTTTTAATTCTGCAGGGCATCACACTATCGAACTTTTAAATTTCTAAAATTTCACATTTTGTTATCAATTTAAAA
>JAEMON010000004.1:21898466-21908702 GCA_030264115.1 Lygus lineolaris
TTGAAAATAATAAACCAAAAACAGGGGTGTTGAGTGGTGTTTTTTGAAGTTTTTGGCGGAATTATGAAGATAATGGATTATTCGGAATCAACGCAAAATTCCCTTTAATAATCGCTCACAAAAAGTTGTTAAAATGATTCTTTGAAAATTTGCTCATCAACTCATGCTGCATGAATGGAACTTTTTTGTTCCAATTTCGCTCAAATCGTTTGGGTCACCTGAGGTCCCAGATGAATTTCAACATGAATCAGCGGCAGAATCTATGGCTATCATGGGCTAACGTGGAATTCACTCAATTTTGTTGTTACAGCCCTAATAACCACAGTATTCATCCGACATCAACCTTTCCGACTTCAAACTTTCAGGGACCTGAGGAGGCATGTGCCATTTCCACTTGGCAGAGTGCTTTTTTTCGTTTTATTCACATACATAATTATTCTCTCTATAATTATTACCAGAATGAATATTTACTGTAATTATTTACATTGCTTCCTAATAAATTCTGGGGCTGAGGACATGGACCAGTCCAGACCGTTTCTTCCAGTGATCCCAATTGTCTTCATGATGGTTGACTTGACGCTGCCCAAAATGTCCTCGAAATGCCTAAATCCCTATCAATGAGTCTTTATGAACTCTTACTATATCATTGTTATTACTTGGGACTATTAAGTTGAAAAATGTTGTAACCTCCTAAGTGTTTCAAACTTTCCCCCGTTTATTATCGATCAATTTTATTAGCATTCTTTCTATTATTCGATACTGAAGAGCCGATAACCCTATTAAAGTTTCTGAAGTTTAAATGAAGAATAGCTCATTTAAATTCGCTATTTAAAAGTGATAAAAATTATTTAAAGAATGATTGAAATCACCCATTCTATAAAGACAAGTATTTTAGACTTCCCTATAAAATCAAACTACCTGGAGTTGACACAACAAAAGTTCCACGTGACCAGCTTTTCGTTAACTGATAAAAAAGACAAGATCAAGGATTCGATGCAAAATAATGAAATTATCGGGCCGACTGATTCAAATCCTTTTGATTGTAATACCTACCTAATATGTGGAACTCGAACTCCATTGTTGTGTATTGTGTTCACTCGTCGAGATGGAGGTTTTCCGACAATCGCTTATTTTTTTCTGACATCAAAGAGAGTAAGTGGGTTGTACAATTTGCTTCGCAGGTGGAGAGAAAACTTGTTTTCATCCTGGTGTGTTTCATTCGGAGCCTGGGCCGTACAAAATAATTCATGAACCGCAAAATATCGAGGAAAACAATATTCTGATCGATACAGTGTAATTTCACGGTACATCGCCGAGACGTTTACGGTGCCCTTCAGTTTTTGGAACTGCTCAGCCACAATTGGACCTCTCTTCCCTTCCTACCGCTTGCGACCCTTTAATAACGTGTTATCGATTTCATTAGGCATTGCGTAATCTATAAAACGAACATACAATGATGGAGTTCATTGAACTATAAGGCGATACCAACATCCTCGCACATGGATTGGATTTGGAGAGACTAAAACGGGACTAGAACGTGGATAATAAAAAATGCCGTCTCGAGTTCCTTTATATACTTGAAATAGATACCATGGTTACCGGAGTCTATCAATGCGTTCTATGCAATTGGAAAGAAATAGAGGGAACTGAACACTTCGGGTTTGGTCCTAGGGCCTACACTATTTCTTTATGTTGATGACCTCCCCATCGCTTTTCGACCCCCTAATGTACAGTCACGATGTTTGCGGACGACATAGCGGTATTGGTTGTCCACTGGTGACCAAGAAGCACTCAAGATTAAATCTAGGGAAGCGATAGGAAGCTTAAATCTAGGGAAGTGATAGGACATGTTAAAGATTGGTGTGCTTGATGGGTTTTGAACACGGAGGAGACCCTGGAGCTCCAGTTCGGCCTTGTTTGGAAAACCAACACCAGAAATCGGCACCTCAGGCCACCAACTCCTCTGACATTACCAGCAAATAATAAAGCATCATCCTTCTTTTCCACTGACAGACTTTTACTCATTCACTTTTACCCGTATTTGCATTATATTTTCCGTAACTCACTCCTAAAGCATTTTCCACTTCCTGTCCATCACATCATCTCATAATTTAATTTCATTCTAACTTTTTCTTTTGTCAACAACAAGCAACAGGCAGGTCGGTCATGTGCTTGGAAAATTATAATGCTTTGGCGGTGAAGGTGGATGAGTTGCAGAGGGGTGTTGTCGACACCGGAGCATCTTTGTGTGGGATCTCGTTCGTTGCTCATCCTCCAAAATAGGGCAGTCTATATCCTTTATAATTTGGACATGCAGAACCTCCTGCAAATCCTATTTCACCAATAGGCGGGCATCTCGACATTGCCGGGATTGTTTCTTCTTGGGATTGTCTGCTACGCAAGGAAGTTTGGAGACAGCCATTTGATCCCACAGCTGCCACATCGTTGAAGAGCATTGAATTCAACATGCTCCCGGTGGCTGTCAGGAACCGGTCGATTTCCGCCTTTCGATTAGGGAAATGCTTAATTTACCATCCAATCAATGTGTGTCGTTGAAGAATTTATGCCAAGTGAATGTTGAGCAATCTGCATCTACCTTCTAATTTGTCACCGAATGTGCTATGTTTGTTACTTTTTGTATGACGTATGTATCAGGAATGAAAGTACTTGAATTTTTTGATGAAAATCTTTTTTAATTGATGATAATCAAACCCATACAAATCATGTAGGAAAATATAAACACCCATAAAAAGTACCATATTTATGTTATTAATTAATACAATACAAATACAAATTGATTTTTTCAAATGTTTTGTATTACTTTTGCCGTGGAACCCACGGCGACCACGGCCCTGCTCCCAATATGGTCATGTTGTACAACGATTGCCTATATAATAAAATTATGAATAAAAACGGCCCTAGTGAAATAAATTGAATTGTATCAACCACAGACTCGAACGTGTTCATTCCCGCGCAAACCTCCATTTCATCAAACACTACTCTGGTGTTTATTGGCCTGGGCGGGTTTTTTTATGCGTAACTTGTTTACTAGTTCACGCTCAACTTCTCTCATTGGGGTTTTGGGTTCGTTCTCATCCTCATTCCACGCACAACTGCAATAAAACGGAACTGTTGTTGAAAACCGACAGGCTCTCCTTCGGTTGGATTATTCAGAACGAGACAACTCCACTTTTACAGTTCCTAATATACTAAACTCCCAAAACTTCTATCTGAAATTGCAACATAAAATGGGGAAAAAGTAAATCCAAGTCAGTGGAGAAAATAATCCAAAAATACTTTATCGACATTGAACATGAATATTTCCTTCAACCAACAGAATAAATTATCTCACAACTCTTCTTCCTCACAAAGTTCCATTAATTTGTGAAAATTCATCTAGAGATAATAGACTATGAATACAACAAGACATTCTAGTTACCTTTTCGAAAAATTCTTTATACAAATCTTTATTATGTATTTATATTTCAAATTCTAATGTACAGAGCCAGCTAAAGGAACGTTAGGCTTTTCAAAAAACCATAAATCGAGTAAAAAGGTACAAAAAATGTACAAGAGATGGTAAATGTCCTCGAAATGATGGTCGTTTCGGTTGATGCATTCCTGGAGTTGATTTTGGAAGTCACCGGCATCTCACTCTGCAAATGCCCTCAGCAATGATATACCTTTGCATTGCTCCTTCCAGTTCGTTGATGGTTCTGGGCCCCGATCAATCGTCAAGTAAGGAGTCTACAACCAGCAATGAGCTGAACGAAGCAATTCTTCAACAGGTTAGGAGACTTCCAGGGGCAATGGTTGCAAGAGATGCTGAGGTAGCTGTGGATGAACTGCATTCGGCAATGAGGTGGATGCTGCAAATAAAGCTGCTGTCTCAGGAAGCTCGGAAAACATTGGCTTCGCGAGCTATGGTCATGTATATATGCGTAACTTTCATTATTTATATCGAAAGATGCTTTTGCAAAACATTTCTGGAGTCCAATTCAATATTGAGGAGGTCTTTAAAATTCCAAGAAAGAGCTTTACGGGTGATCCAGGGTATGGAATCACTCTTGTCGTGCAGTGAAATTGAAATCCGCAGGACTGGAGATACTTTCAGTTAATGCTGGTTATACTTGCCTTGGCACGCTGCCTGAAGTGCTATACGTTTCAATCATGGATATGTATGTGTACCATATGAAATTAGGTGATTTAGGGGTTCCCTGATGAACAAGGAGAACCTGATGAACTCATCACACACCCGCCGGAGGCCCGCGGACCTCCTGTTGGGAACCCATGATATAGGTAGTTAGGGAAGCTCTCTTGGTAGGCTAGTAAGTACCTAGAAACGATAGGAAGGTAATATTGGCATTATACTCCATATGTGTTGCACACTTATTCGGTTTCATTCGGTTCGGTCTTTATTGATTCGTTTTTCCTAATTAGGTTCCAGGGTTTTTAGAAGTTCAGTCGCCCCTCGCCCACCAAAGCGAAGCGTTCGTTCTCCAAGAGAAGACTGAAACAAAACGAATCAGAACCTTGCAAGTGTGAACGCACGGTGGACTTTGTATGCCTTGGACTCGAATATGCGCCGAATAGAAACCCGACGAAACCGATTCGTATCGAGGGGGTGTTCGGTGCTATGTGGTTTCTATTAAGTTTCTGTTCGGTCAGAATACGCACCGAATGAATCGGTTCACGCGCATTCGGCACTGCCGAAAACGAATCGAATACAGACCGAACCGAATGAAACCGAATAAGTGTGAAGTGAGCCTTAGGAGTGTACAATTTCTAGTGCTGTTGGTCTGCTTACGTACCTTACGTACCACGTACGACCAACTCCAGTAATTATGTTCGTACTTCATTTGTAACATATGCCTAATCGGCGAACTTACCTGTTGGCGAATTTTCGAAGGAAATTAAGCTATATTGCAATGGCTTCAAATTTTAAATAGGTAGGTAATGAAAATTTCAGAGAATTTACTACATGAAAATCCCTTTTAGACCATTCTAAAACGATTCGTAGAGTTTAACAATTTTCATATGTATTATAAATATGTATATACATATAATATGTATATATATATTTAAATGTCATTCCAGACGATATCTGACCCTGGAATCTAGATACGAAATCCAAAATTTTTTGGAGTACTCCAAGGGGTCAAATCTTGGAAATTAAGAGTCAAAAAAGGTGTTTTCTGAGGTTTTTGGTGTAAATTACCATCTTAGGAACATACATGGTATATTCGGGATCATAATTTACTATAAGAATCATCCACAAAATCGGCCAAAATGATTCTATGAAAATTCGCTCATAAACTTAGGTATCCTGCATGAGTGGAACTTTTTTTAGAGTCCCTGGCGAGAGGCGAATATCATAAGCGAAACCGGTCGGACCAAAAAAATACCTGAAGAAGCGTCATTATTTACTCTACCGGCAGCCCCAATTCCTAAACATAGGTAAGTTATACTAGTACCACGTCACGGATTGTTTCGTGATGAAAACCTCGTCCCAGGTTGGAAAACTCCACTCGACTCCTCTGACTCGACTGATATTTCAATAATTTACTGAACGATCGCGGACGAAGACGAGGAAATTAGGTTACGGTGTCATCACAACACAGCCTTCATCCTCGTCGTTGTCCGTTCGCGAGATTCTGAGCAGTCAGTACATTATGCAACAATACATCCTGATCTATTGATGGTTCCTCCACATATACTCGTAGTCTGGCGCTGTTTTACTGAAGTATACAGAAATTATGAAGATGATATACTTAATAAAAGTAAATACAAATCATGCTGGTATCTGCAACCGGTGAAATAGATCCTTAAATTCCTTCAATACATCCATTGGAGGTGTTAGTTGACCTTGAGTCATACTACTGACTCATTGTAGTTAGTTGACCTTGAGTTATACAACCCCCTCATTATAGTTAGTTGACCTTGAGTTATACAACCCCCTCATTGTAGTTAGTTGACCTTGAGTTATACAACCGCCTCATTGCACTTAGTTGACCTTGAGTTATACAACCGCCTTATTGTAGTTAGTTGACCTTGAGTTATACAACCGCCTTATTGCAGTTACTTGACCTTGAGTTACACAACCGACCTATTGTAGTTAGTTGACCTTGAGTTATACAACCGCCTCATTGCACTTAGTTGAGCGTGAGTTATATACAACCGCCTCATTGTAGTTAGTTGACCATGAGTTATACGACCACCTCATTAAGTTAGCTGACCTTGAGTCATACAACCGCCTCATTGTAGTTACTCGTAGTTCACCTTGGGTAATGCAACCGCCTCATCGTAGTTAGTTGACCTTGAGTTATACTAATGTCAATGATCTCAGAATAAAGGATGAGTTCGTTGGCCAGAATTTTCGGAGTAATCCAAGGGGTCAAATTTTGAAAATTTAGAGCCAAAAAAAGCTTTTAAAAAACGTGTTTTTCGAGGTTTTCGGTGTAAATTAAACATAGGAACATAATATGGTATATTCGGAGTCAGCATGAAATTTCCTACAAGAATCACCCACCAAATCGGTTAAATTTATTCTTTGAAAATTCGCTCATCTACTCATGCAGCAGGAATGGAACTTTTTTTGCTTGTATGCAGACGTATGTATCTGGTGATCATTTGCTGCTGGCGACGTTGGACTTCCAAAGAAGGTGAATAATGCGTTTGTTTTTGAAACAATGGCATGGCGAGTCTGTTTTGTGGGACGACCAGTCCCCCACACTGGTGTCTGAGTAACAATTTCCTCGAACTCGTTGGTTTTTTTTTCCGTTTTTGGTTTGTTCCTGTGAGTGTAACTGGTTGTATGTACATAATGTTTGTAGGAGGGTAGGCTTATGTTGGTGTGTATGACAAAGTCTGACGTGTATGAGAGGGAGGTATTTATAGTTCATCATTTCATCAAAGATGAATACAATTTGAAATGCTGTTGCAAGTCGAATTCATTCGCTTTTTGTAAATGTAAAAAATTCGCAAACTCTGTGGCACTAGTGACTTTTTTCTTTTCTATAATGAAATTTTTTATAGTTTACGTCAAGTTTAATGTGCAACTTTTATCTTATTGGTGTTTATATTGGCAGAAACCTATTCTAGTTTCTCCCTAGCCTACATACTCTATTAGGCTAATTGCTCAGTCTTTAAGACTTTCAGAGTTGAAAGAGGCCAAGAGTAAGTTTTTCAGAGTCTAATTTTTTAACCAAAAGATTTCATAGTGAAATAAAGATTGTTTATTCAAATTGTAGAGTTCATGTTACTCCAAGCGTAATGAAACATGAAAAAACCTTGGTAAACAGAGTGGGAGACTGGCAGTACTCCACGCCCACTATAATAAGTCCCACATTTTCACAGAAGTAACTGAGGGTTACATCTCCGTTACTGGTTTTCTATTTTGTAGTTGAGGTTTGCGTTAAATTTATCAGCGTGTCTGATTCAGTTTGTTCCGAACATCAAAAGTTTGCCCTCAATCCTGTGGTACATTTCGCTTGACTCAGAGTTTTCTCATTTCAACTTCATTAACTTTGAAATACTACCAACCCTACAAAGCAAGGAAAATAAACCGAGCGGAATAGGAAACAGTTCAGTATGGGGAAACTGTAAAATGGATCGTATTATACGAGCAAGAAGCTCTGATATCAGGACTACATCTGTCAAAAGTTATGTAGGACAAGGAACTTATGAATGAACTCGTACTAGTCAATAGGTCAAAATATGAAAAACAGAATGCTATCAACGGGTTGTGCATTTAGGGAATGAAGGATATCTTCCTCATCTGAGCCATATTGGTATTTTTCTACCGCCAAGAGTGAAGTGAGTCAACTTTTATACTGACGCGCCTCAGTCATTTCAACTTTTCGCTGGGAACGTCGGGATATCATGATTGTTGAAGTGGTGAAGGGGGGGGTGTCGTTTCGTAAAACTTCATCTTTGGTCGACCGGGTTTGGAGAAAAATAGGGATTAGTTGTGTCGGATAAACTTGGGAAAGTTGTTAGCCGTTCCTCAACGACTCTAATCCATAATAAGGGCGACTTCGTGGGCTCAGCCCGCGAAGAACAAAGCCGAAGTCTTTCAAAACCTCTTGTGGGGAAAATGGAGTCTCAGAGCGTTGACGGCCTCAATTATTCTGGAGTAGTTTTCCGCTGTCCAGCACTTATACGAGATAATAATAGTTGTTCTTTTAGAAGTGGGATTAGAATGTTCTTCGGTGCTAGAGGTACTTTGTATCTTCAAAGTATCGTACGCGGGGACAATTAACGCACTTATTTTCTCGGTTGAGAATTTTCGACTGAAATTTTCCGGTTGCGAGGTTGCGAATTCTCGTTGGTCCAACCGAGACTGTTAAAGGGGTCAACCTAAGAAGACAGTTTACCTTGAGGCAAAAGATACTTTTACAATAATTTCTCTGTCTGGTCAGATGTTTGCGGTCAAGTGTCTCGATTGGTTTTCTCGCAGTCTCTGCGAACCGTTGTCTTGAGTCTCCGATTACATACATGGAAAAGACGAGAGAGCTGACGGCAGTGCTTTCAACCAAGTTCCTCACAACTTTTGTTAAAAGTAACAAGTATTTTTGCCCGCCAACAGTCGTTTTGATCTTACAACGGTAGTTTCCAAGGATTGTGATAACTCCATATAGTTGCAGAAATGAGTATCAGTTTTCAATATCAGATTACAGACAAAGAGTAATTTAACAAAAACATCTCACCGTGCCCAAAAAAAAGGAAAAGTTCCATTAATGCAGCACGAGTTGATGAGCGAATTTTCAAAGAATGATTTTGACCGATTTGGTGGGTGATTCTTAAAGGAAATTTCACGCTGATTCCGAATATACCATATTTATGTTCCTATGTTTAGATGGTAATTTAGCTGGTACTTTACACCGAAAACCTCAAAAACGCGTTTTTATCGATTTTTGACTCTAAATTTTCAAAATTTGAACCCTTGGAGTACACCAAAAATTCTGGCCAACGAACTTGACCTTTCTTTTGATATTATTGACATTTTGAAATTTGTTCAGATTTTTAGCTCGATCCTCGGTTTTTCCTCGTACAGATATCGTCTGGAATGACACATATATAAATAAATATATAAATAAATATATATAAATATGTATAGGTACATATAAAAAAGTGTTAATTTCAGGAATCGATTTAGAATGGTCTTCATGGTTTCCATGAAGAAAATTTTCAAAAATTTGCATTACAAGAATTTTGAAGCCATTGCAATAGCTTCATTTTCTTCGAAAATTCGCTAAAAAATGTTCTTCGTTTCATGAATGATAATTTCACAACTAGAAAAATAAAAACATGTTGATGGTCAGAATTCTGAGGCACAAGCTAACTTTTCTTCACTCCCGATAAGTTTTTGGGCGATGCTTCATTCCAGTTACGTCCCTTTTAGCGAATTTTCGAAGAAAATGAAGGTATTGCAATTGCTTCAAAATTTCGCTACTCCAAATTTTCTCCATGGAAATCATCCGTTTTAGACCATTCTAAAACGATTCGTGAAATTTAACACTTTTGCATATATATGTATATGTCACTCCAGACGATATCTGACCCTGGAAACGAGATAAAAATCGAAAAACATTTTAAAATGTCAATAATATCAAGAGGTGAGGGTGAGTTCGTTGCCCAGAATTTTTGGAGTACTACAAGGGGTCAAATTTTGAAAATTTAATTTCGAAAATCGCTAGAAGACGTGGTTTTGAGGTTGTTTGTGTAAATTACTATCTTAAAATAGGAACATATGGTATATTCGGAACCAGCGTGAAATTCCCCATAAGAATCACCCACCAAATCGGTTGAAATTATTCTTCGAAAATTCGCTCTTCAACTCATGCTGCATGACTGGAACTTTTATCAGTCATCAAACTGCTTCCTGTTGAGTCGAAAACGAATCTCTTCCTCAATCTCTGACTCTGATTCCGAAACCCAGGAAGAGGCGTGGGTGTTGGACACCGAGGAACGTGGATTCATAACATACTATGGGTTTATATGCGGTACCTGACGCCTGATCTATCCCACAGGCAGGGAGTGGGCTGTACGTGTACGCATGAGTCAATTTGAGCTGGCTCATGATCGAGCAAGACGTCTAATATTGATGGCTACTGATTAATCCTAATCTAAGTGTTCACCCCAGCCATTACTACATGAAAATATTATTAAAATCATGGAGGATCGTCATTGTGCTAGTTAAGGGGGCAAGGGACGGAGCCCAAAATGTCCTAAAAA
>JAEMON010000004.1:21909068-21923834 GCA_030264115.1 Lygus lineolaris
TGGCCCCTCAAGACAAGACAGGATTTGTGACGGTACGCCCGAGCTTTCAACAGATCTCTCAACCTGGTCGCTTGGTTGCCAGTTCTCGCTATTTTATTTTTACGGCCTAATCAATGCCTTCTCTGGGATAGTCAGTCCATTCAAGGGTTGTCCACCTGATCTGGCCTATCATTCCACAATGGCTGGACTGGGTTGACTATGACGTACCGACACCTACCTTTTTTGCAGCAAGGGGAAGGAAAATTATACTATGATGCACTTACCTTCAGATTTACCCCCTCTCAGCCTTGACAGATTCACGAACATGTCATATCTATCATCTACTTGATTACATGTACGAATATAACACACCAAATTGATGAAGGACTTGTGAATATGTTGTTGTTCGCTACTTCGCCATAATAACAAATTAACGTCGTCTGATTATGAGATTCACATGGAAGTGAATTATTCTAAATCGGGGGTACCTAAATATTGATAAAGCGAATTCCTCCACTGTACCCGAATAATTGATAACGAAGATGGTGGAAAGAGATCCAGTCTCCCGTAAAGCCTTATAACGACGAAAATCTGTCGTCCCCTTCCAACGGGCTTGAATCAGGTGAAAGCAGTGTATTTTGTGAATATTCAAGAGTTTTGTGGATATAAAAAGAGCTCTTCGACTTCTAAACCCGCCCTCGCTTTTTAATGAAATGGCCGAAACTCGAAACCAAGAGATGAGCTGGAACGGAAGAACGAGGAAAGATGGCAGAAAGGAAGGGCAGAATCAAGAGAGAGCAATTAAAAGATGTGGATTTTGTGGTCCTGAACACGGTCTGAGAAGTCTGTTTCAAATTCAAAAGTGTTCAGCTAGATGACTACTGAGGCCCGAATGCTTCTATTGGGCCTTCTTTAAATGATGACCTCCAACTTCCATTTGACTTGAAGAATCCTCGAAATGAATTATTTTTGTCTAATATAATGACAATTGATATTGCACTGCTATTTTGTGCGGCATAACTAGTTCTTCCTATCTCAACAGTATGGTTGGGCCCAGCACGCTTCCTCTGTCATTTATTCTCCTTCCTGATGGTCGACTTTTAGCATCCAAGAAAGAAAGAAAAGGAATATGATTTTGTATTCGATGAAAATGGAAATGGTTTCCTCAGTAGAATCGCTTGGAATCAGCTGTTATTTGAGGTAAAACACACAGTCACAGCATGAAATTTCCTTTCCTGGAGGTAAACTCACAGAGATACAGTCGAAAATATATCAGACGCTGGGGGAGAATGATTTTAGACTACTCTTGTCTTAGGAATTACTGTACCTACATGTGCTCTGTGAGGTACTTTCCACTGTCTTCCCACTAGAGAACAGGTGATTTTACACCTTCCATGTCCCTGGAAAATTCGAAACTTTTTTATAAGAACTTGAAAATGGCCAAGCACGTTGAAAATGAACTACCGGCAGACTATAGTTTATTAGAGAAGAATTATGTGTCCAACCTTTCATTGCTTTTACTTTTTTTGACATCCCAATTTTTTGACATTTCTACAACTATGTAGTTTTGCTTCCTCTCTGTACTGGAGGTAGGGAATACTCATGTTAGTACTGTATTCAAACACCTTGTAAGGGACCGTCTAGGAGGTTCCCGCAAAATCCACGAAATTGTTCATCAAAATTGAATCATAATATTCGGAGTTTCAAAGCTTCTAAAACTTATTTCGCTCCGTGCCTGTCAGTGTGTGTGGTCAATTCCTTATCTCCGAAACTTATGCTATGATTTCGATGAAATCAACAGGGGTTGTGAGGTTTATAAGTTTCAGCTGTTTCGGATCCTTAAGGCGAAAATTGCAAGTGTGCAAGACTCACATTTCAGTCCCCTAGGGAACGACTGAGACAATTAACCAACTGTATCACTTAATCAATTGACTGCGAAAGCTCGTTTTCAATTGATGAAATTTAAGGTCTAAAAATAAAGTTTTTGTGCACTTTCGCTCCTTTTAGAACATTAAATTTATGTCTCTCAATTTGATTTATACTCTTTCTTGTACCTTAAACCATTATTATGTTGAATAAACTAATGAAAGCTTCTGGGTCACGTTGCAATGATTTTTACACTTATATTGCCCGCCACACGGGCAGACGACTGCTCTACTGACTTTGGAGAAGGGCATCAGACTACTGTATTTCAGAACTCATTGGGGTAGATCTTCGGGTTTACCTTGAAATTCAACTGTAGGTAATAGTTTTGAGACAAAGTTCCTTCTAGTTTAAATATTTCTGAAAAACATTTAAATCAATTTCTAAAAATTTGCCACATTTATGTTTTTTAAAACCAGATTGGCCAATTTTATGCCACTTCAAAAGGCATCGAGTGTGCGGCTGCATACGTCGCACACCCCTCAGGCCGGCCCTGGTCGGATCAAGAGCTGCCTAGTCTCTTTATTCCCTTGAAGATATTCGTCGACATCCGGTCGTGACAGATCGGGCAATTTTCGAATATTGGTCATATCATGCCACTTGCTACTTTCAAATCCCTAACAAATCGATTCGGGATTCCGAAAAAGAGTAAGGTCTGAGTGAAAAACTTTGTTCCTAAAACAGCTGAGTCAAAAATTGAGTTCATACTAGATCAGCTGAGTCTGGCTGTGTTGAAAATTGAGCTCCCAGATCGCCTGAGTAAAAAACTTAACTACAGATCAGCTGACGACTTGAAGCTATGGGACTGGGAACGCGGATTTTTATATTTGATGATACTAGACTAGTAGACTTAGACTATTGTTTCAGATTCTATATCGAAAATTACGTCGACACCTATTTTTTCTTTTCATCAGATGGAGCAATAAGGTGGCCGGAACGATTTTTGTGTGTTTTTCATGGATTTTCTGGATCTCCCATGTGGAATTTCCAATGGGATCGTTTGAAGAGCTGATTTAACGTGTTCTATGACGTACATTAGGTACCTGCGATGAAATATTTTCATCGAGCTCAACCTGGTTGTTATTTCATATCGGATGCTATTTTGTTTATGTTTGATTAGAAACCAATTTTCCAAATATTATTACAGTTCACTATTTCAACCGAAGTGGTTTTTTTCAATTAATTCCATATTTTTTAGTGATAGCCGAATAAGGTGGCTCGTCACGCAACACTGTTCCCTGTGCCCTACAAGTTGGAATTTTGCGTAAAATACCACGATTTCAGGTGAACAAGTAATGTTTTGTAATTTTTATTGAGTACATGTATGCTTTTTGGGGGTGTTGAATTCAATTCGTTTGCGAACAGGAGAGAAGTGTGGCTGAGTATAAAGAGCATTTGACGTACACAGGATTGAAAATACGTTTTGGGCCACCATCTTTCCACATCTAACGCTATACGACCATGTTACAATGAGTGAGGAAGGTACACTGCCCACCCAACTTGGCAGACGGTTTTAATACTAGTTCTCACTACCTAATCTGAGGGTTTTATAGTCCTTTTTTATAAACCATCCCATTGTATAATGTATGTACCTAGTTAGTGTGTAATTTTATTCGTGTTGATGAATGAACATTTTAAACGTCAAAAAACTTCCTCCGTTTCATTTAGGTGTGACTAAAGCCCGGCGCACAATTAGAATTCCATTATATTGTTCTACGTTCTATTATCTTGGTTTAAAGCCATGACGATGGTACATTATTCGAAATATCACTCACCGTTGTGAACTCAAGGCATCCGAGGCGCTCCTGCAACAGAGAAATCGGTCAATTAATTTACAATGACGTTATGGAAATCGCTATTATATAGTCAATTTATGAATATTGAACGAACGGAGAAACCCGGAATGTCGACAGTTTTAGCAAATTCCCGGGTAACATGAATATACCTGTTTGTAGAAACCTAATATGCAGGTACGAGTACATATATGTAGGACTAAATATCAAGTGATCGAATTTTAAAAATTAATCTAGGGCAATTCCTATTCATTTTTGTGAATTCTTGAGTTCCTATCTCTCCTCTGAATTTCAAGGTATAGTACCTAAATTCAACTGTCTTCAATCTTCGTAAGCCTTCATGGAATTTCTGGCAGACCCAATATTTTTAGCGAATGAGGAATGGACGTCCGTTTTTTTGTATTATTCAAAATTGTAGGTCTGATGGAGAGCTTTCAAAAAAGGTGCAATATGATAAGTCGGATATGAACGGAAGAGGTCGAAATAGGGGTTTTCGAGGGTGCTGAATCTGATTCTGAGGTCAAAAATATCAAATTCTGACCCTTGTCCATTCCTTGGCAATGGATGTTCATTCCTTGCAAGGCTTCAACATTTTTGTGTGCGTAAGTAATGATATTTTGTCACGGACAGGGAGTCAACTCCAGTTATTATTGTTACGTTCATCATCTGTTTTGTTGAATCTATTCTATTTCTATTATTCTATTCCATTGTTCCAAATTCCATCTTGGTATCTATTCTCTTGATGAATTAATTATTTCCCCTACCCCTACTCAATTTTTCGTCCCATGATTTTGTCTCATGATCATGTCCCAAAACGCCACGGTTGGTTTTCTGATGATTTCCGCTTACAACCGAGTCGTTGCTAGGGAAATGGTACTTCGTCGTTTTTCATCCCACAAAATTCGTTGACCATTCGTTCAAAAGCTCTCGATTTATCCAACCATATTATGTTAACTACTGCGAAGTGCGTGGCCAACAAGCTGAGTTATGACCATGGTTATTTGAATAATTGTGTTCACTCAGGTGATCATTCTCAATAATAATTGATAATGTGAACATGGCTGCAACCGCTTGTTAATTTCTGATGATTTCATTGAGCTGGTGTTTCGATGATTTGATTCATAGCAGGTGAAGCGGTGTTTAAATCATTTTAACAGGTAAAGGTATATATAGGGATTACGTTCATAAATTGCTCCTCGTTCTATACGAAGTATAGAAGAGATAGATCCCGGGGGGTCCAGGGGGGCTTGCCCCCTTGGCGAGGCGTGCAGCCTCAAGTTAATATATTATAATTATATTGTTATTAATTATATTCTAAGCCTCCCAAAAAAATAAAGTTTATCCAAGTGTCAAAGGTTTTCTTATTACTCTGAGGGGTCAAATTTTGAAAATTAGGAGTAAAAACTGTTTTTGAGGTTTTCGGTGTAGTTAAATTACCATCTTGAACATTGGAACATATTATTATGGTATATTCGGAATCAGAGCAAATTTTTTTATAAGAGTCACCTACCTACCGAATCTGTTCACTTAATGCTCTGAAAATTCTCTCATCAACTTATGCTGCATGACTGGAACTTTAAGTATTTCGGAGAATTTATCTGTGTCAACTCGCTCAGGTTCTGCGATAATATCCGAGCGGTTGATAAGTCGGTCCCAGAGCTCTGAGGTTCACGTTATTCTCTCTGCCGCCTCAGTTTACACAGTCTTATTTGCTCTACTCATTTACGTCTTGGTTCTTTACTTACTGCTTTGTTTCATTTTGTACGCTCATATCTCTCATTCATGAACTGAGCAAACATTTGCAGGGATCACTTAATCAAATCAGGACTGGTCACTATATACCATTATCATAATATTCGTACCGAATGCAAACATACTTTCTATACCTCCTGTGCTTTTAGTTGCTCCTAAAGAAAATTCCAGCTGCTCTGTTAACGATACATATTGATTTGGCGTATTTTCCTAGGAAGGTGACTCACTAAGCCTGTATAAGATGGCCGGTGGCTCAACAATCCCACCGTTATTATTTCCTTCGCTATTGGAGATGAAAGGGAGTGTTGAATGATATCCCCGTATGATATATATCGTGTGACTAGTCATTTTCCCATGAAATTCCACGAAAAATCCGAATCTGCAATTAAAAACATGGGGTTTCTCGTTTGAAAAAATTATGTTGATGCGCGTTGCACTCCTTGGCGCTCCTCTGTGACGCGCAATACAATGATTTTTGAATTCTACGCAAAAAAAATAAGGGAGTACTATTTAGCACTTCCTTTCATCTCCGAAAGTTTATTTTGGGGTTTTGTGGGTTAATTATTTACTGAGCTGATCTGATATCCACACTCATCCGGATTTGTGACTCGGCTCCCTCTTCATTAGCTTAATTTAACCTATGGTCAACAAGACCAAGGGTTGCAACGCTGTACTCTCCTCAGAGGGGACGATATGGCTGTTCCCCCTACCATCATGGTGGAGAACATAATGGGGGTGGCCGTGTTAAGTAGGCCACCCTGTATAGGAAGAGAGAATCGCTCACACCACTATTTTTGTTGTGTTTTTGTATGTATCTTTACTTTATCAGATTTGAACAAATATTTGTCTGAGATATAGTCATTTAGTACTTTACCAATGATAACATGATACTTGTAAAATATATTATATTCCAAAGCCGAATAGCTTGACAGTCGCTTCGTGACAGCGAGAGCAGGCAGTTTGAAACATTGCCATAAATTGATATTATATAATATATATTATAGTATGTAATTGCGTTTGAATGCAAAAACAAATGTTGGTTTTTCGAGGTATTCGAGTGTTTTATGATGTTGACGACCTGACCATGACTTGAGGTCCATACTTAAGTATCGTTTTCCAAGTAAATTTTCTCACTGAATCAAATGGTGACACTCCCGATTCATTTTGACAAATTGTGTTTTGAAAAATGGATTGTACAAATGACAAATTTGAAAAATTGATTTTCCAAATGACACATTTAAAAATTGATTTTCCGAAGAAAAAAAATTGTGAATATTTTGACATACCAACACATCCAACTCGTATTCTAGTAATCTTTGTGTGTTGATTGAATTTTTTCAAATAATTGTTGCTCAGATCTATCTTAATAAATTGATCACTAGCTCATCAAGTTAGGTACCTACTACTAGTATATACAAAAATTCACTATTTTTCTCGGAAAAAAATTGATCACCAGTCAAAATGAATCGGGATGTCACCATTCGATTCAGGGTGAAAAGTTACCTGGAAGTCGGTACCAGCCATAGTCAGGTCATCGACACCCAAAAACACTCGATTTCCTCGGAAAACCCCATTTTTCTTGCATACAAACGCAATTTTCTTCCTTTAATAATGCACTAAAATTGGAATTTTGGCTATTTTGTTGGAACTGAACATTAAAGTGGCGAATTACTCGGTTGAAATTCAAAATAACGTTGTGTAACAAATTTAGATCTTGAAGATTTTTGGCTTACCTCGACCTTAAGAAGTAAGATGCAAAAAAGTACCGCTCTGCAGAATCCTGGATCACATCGTTTTTTAAATTCTGTAGCAGGTAGGTACCTCTAGATAAATCGGAAGTAATACGCAGATAGGGGATTATTGACAGATCGTGCATTTCTGAATTGTAACAGTTTCAATGTGAACGAATGTGACCTTCGCAGGGCTCGAACCTACAATCTATTTGGATTCCTGGCCCAACGCTCTAACCAATTAAGAATGAGCCGCCTGCTACACGAACCAGGCGAGACATCCCCGTGTAAATAGAATTGGTGTTTCCTCTACCCTCAGTCTCGCCCAGTAGAAAGTGTGATATTACGCTGAGAGTAAACAGTGAAAATTAAAACGTCCTTCAAAGTCCCCTTTTCAGAGTGCGGGTGACAAGAGCGAAACAGGGAAATTGAAAGAACGAGGCTTCTGGGCCTTCGGGCCTCGTCTTTGTGAATCTCGGCCCCCCATAGTTAGCATCCACGATGTTGCACGACTCTATTGTCCGTGGGTACGATGCACCGTAATATTCACGAATATACGTACCTATTCAGCCGAAAATTGGTATAACCTCTACAAATATTTGTTCACTCTATTTATTTATTCACCTGTGTTTTTGAGGTAAGATACCTACTAATAAATGTGTTATGATTTTTTGTTCTGGACCTGAAGATGCCTAGGAATGGAGTTCCAAAATTTAACTTTAGACACTGTGAACAAGTTGAAATATTTGAATCTCATTGTAAGATCATAACCAAAATCTTATTCATGAATAATCACTAAGCAAGAACTCAGATCGTAACTAATTCGTGGATTTCTGACCTGCATGAGGGTTTGGTGTCAGATAGGCTACACTCAGACAGAATTTCATATTGCTCGACGAAGTCTTCGGTCATAATATTCCTCAGATATTATTCTTATTCAAGGAACCAGTCCGAATGTTCCGAGTGGTTGGGTGGGACCTTCTACGGATTCGGACCCTCAGTGAACCGTTGTTTCACCATTTACAATCCATCACAATATTGGGAAACGAACGTCGCCTTCTTCCTAAGAGCGTCTATTGTAATTCGTATTTCGATTAGGCCGATCGATCTGTGAATCCGATTTTGAATGGAAATTGATTTGGATTCTGATGGCAAAACTCTATGTCATAGATACCTGACATTTCAAAAAATGTTCAAATTTGAGCAAAAAATACTTGCTCACCATGGAAGAAAATTTTAAAAAAATCGAAACTGATTGTACAAACCTAAGTTTGGTAATGTCATTCACAGAAAGCTTTGCAGAATGGAAATCGGTCCACCCGTTCCAGAGGAAAACGAAAACTAATTTTCGTTTATTTTGAAGCGCGACGTGGTGGCAGCATTTGGAACTAAACGCGGGACATTTCGCCTCAAACCGCTTAGTCTACCCTCTCCAGCAGTGTGATGTTTCTTATACTCTAGTAATTTCTCAAAATCGCCCTCCATGATTACCGCAATGGCCTCCGTAATGGAATTGGACGGGTTCAGCGGTCCAAACTTCATTGCTGGTCACTTCAATATTTCGGTAAATGCTTGAACTAGGCTTTTTGCTCTCCCCAACGAAATCCCCTTGTAATTGAGTTTTCCAACTTCCTGTGTGATGTTTCCTGCGAGTTTCTACCATCAGACTCGCCTAGGGCTTGTAATCTAATCCGAAACTTAATCGCGGTCTCAAATGTTGAATTTGCTGTGTTTCCGACCAAACCACCTTTTCAGGCCAGATGGGAGGTATTGATTAGTCGTAAACGTTACAGTAACCACCCTTGTTTACGCCAACCCATTTATTCCGGCCGTGTGGGAAGTCCATGTTGTCATTAAAGGTATTTTACAACACTCGCTCATCACGAAAACACGTTTCTTCCATCATAATTTGAGTGCTCCTTCTCTTGTAATAGAGTTATCTCTTTGAAATGACAATCTTCGAGTTTGGAGCTCGTTTGATGAAACTACGCTATCGTAATTTGATGCGATACCACTTATTGGAAGTTGTCCATCGTTTATTCAATAGCGTCACGGTAGATGGTGCCTTGTTTTTTTCTGGTGCCTGTGTTTTGCTGTTGGTGCTGCCTTGTTGTTTTGCCGCTTGTTGTTTCCTTCTTTTCCGGGAGGCTTTGAACGCAGTCTTTTATTCGATGTACAAATGTATTTTGGCCGGGCTCGCTACCGACAAATTGTGCATAATGAAAATGTGTCACGAAACGTTCCAACAGTTTTCACCATTTCCTCTAAGGTTGGGTGTACAGTCGTGATTCATCCTTGGAACATCCTTGGAAATTTGGAACACTGCGAATCCTGAGGACAATCGGAAGGCATGGAGAGTTTGATGTGTTCGTGGAGTTCGATGGATTATCCATATTATCTCGCCGAGATAATATGGAAACGCCCTCAATCAAGTGAAATTGTGGAAATCCATTTCAATCAAAGGAAACCGAAGTCAAAGGGGAAGTTGTCATTTTCACGAAAATAATTGAAAGTTGATGAAATGAAAATGAGTTACAAAGCTGACCATATGAGAGAGGGTACCAACCATCAAACCTAACCCCCCTCGACCAATCCTATTGGTCGAGAAAAGTGGAGGGGCTGAGAGGAATATTCAATCAGGTGCAGGCGAAGTGAAAGGGTCGCACATCAGGGGTGGGGATTAGAAGCGAACCTGAATCCTATTGGCTGAGAGAAGTGAAAGGAGCCGCCCTCAAGTCTTGGGGTGGCTCAGGATAAAAATCCAGATGGTCATTTCATTCTATTGTCAAGGAGAAGGATCAAAATCTTCCAAGATCAAAATTTCCACTTGTTTTTTACTTTTCAGAGCTTTCCGAACAATTTTGGTTCCGTGTCAGTCAAAACTATATGGAGTTGAATGCCGCATTTGATGAAATTTTCAGGGATTGTGCGGGTTGGCCCCCCGTAACGGCCCCCCATGAATTTCATCGCCATCGGACCATTAGTAGCGTGAGCGCATGCGCAAACGCGAGTTTCCTGAAACCCCGGTATCTCAGTTCCTGATTGACCTATTTCGCTCAAATTTGGAGGGTAGTTGGGGGCTGAGTCCTACAAAATCATCTATCAACTTCGTCACGATTGGGTCAGTAATAGCTACTGCGCAAGCGCAAACTTGAAATTTGTTGTCATATAGGCATGGCTCCGGAACTACTCGACAAATTTCAGTGGCATTTTCAGGGATTACGCGAGTTGGATCCTAGAGGATCCCCTATGAATTTCATCGGCATCGGAACAGTAGTAGCGTGTGCGCATGCGCAAACGCGAATTTCCTGAAAGTACGATTTCTCAGTTCTTAATGGGCCGATTTCGCTCAAATTCGGTGTGTAGTTGAGGGCTGACGAAAACCTTCTAATTTTGACACGATTGCATCAGTAATACCTACTGCGCATACACAATTTTGAGATGTGTTTCATGGCCATAAATCTGGAACCACTCGACTTATTTCTGTGCAATTTTGAGATATTGTAATGGGAAGCCCCTAGACAGTCCCCTATCAATTGCATAGCCATCGGACCACTAGTAGCGTGTGCGCATGCGCAAACGTGAGTTTCCTGAAACTATGATATCTCAGTTCCTAATGGACCGGTTTCGCTCAAACTCGGAGGGTAGTTGGTGGCTAACTCAAGACCTATGAATTTTATCACAGTTAGACAGTCATAGTTATACTGCGCAAGCGCAAACTTTAAGTTAGTTGTCATAGTGATAACTCCGGAACTATTCTGCCCATTTCGGTGAAATGTTCGCTAACTGATTCTATACGTCCATGTTACAGAAGTGAGGAAGCTATACTGCCCACCCAACTTGGCAGAAGTTTTCCGAAAGTTTGGCGGCAGAAGCGAGTAGTTTGAGTTACTGACAGTATCAAAATAACAACGTACCTGGGTATAAGTACATGATGTGGTCCTCCAAACAGCGGAGAACTTCGTTTTCGTTCTATTAGCGTGACATTTCCTCGATGAAGACTTCCAAATGAACCGTGTTTTATGTTATATTCCATTATGTATCCCTTTAGAGAGGCGAAGGTGAGTTGGAACTCGTTCACCCGCGAGTATGTTTTCCAGGAATGAATTGTTAGCGCTCTTTCGGAGCTTTGCCACTTGAAGCCCTCGCCACTCTTCCTTATCGATCGCTCTTGTCTGAAGCACTTTCGTGTTGTAGGTAAGTCCCTACGAGGTGGATCCTATAGTAGTATACTTCCTTCCTACCACCTGCCTCACGAGATCCCTGACTCTTGTGATGTGGTGCCACGGGCCCGTCCAGCTCGATATTCCAACCACGGGTTCCTTTCCTCATCCTTCGGAGTAGTTTTGCAGAGTGAGGTGCTCTTACTTAGCGAGTTTCAGATGCTCTTCGTTTCATCAAAGCTTCCCTGTATCTACCCCGAAATAGTTGGCTAGGTCAAGGAAATAGCTAGGAATTTGGGTACGTCAAATGAAAATACATCTTACGATCCGTAGATAGTTGCTGCACCATCGGTGATGTCTGGGGAAACAACATTTTTCCACCATATCCATTTGTTTATGTTTATAATTCAGTTGGCCTGATGGTAGAGATGGACCATCGGGTGAGATGGGACGAAGGCACAATATGATTCAAGGTATAAACACAGTGGTCTCAACCGTACCAAAAGAATTTGAGGTCTTATACGAAATTTCACGTTGATCACGAATATTTGAGGTCCCTGAATGGATCTTAACCACTTTGTTTTCGCAGGGAAATAATTCCACAATTGAAAAAACCACATCGAAATTAATATTGTATAGGAAAGTGAATATTGCGTCGAAAGAAACCAACCGCAGCTCTTTTGGTGTGTTCTTTCGATTTGTTAATAATTAATTTTCAAGTGCAGTAATTTCCAATCCATTATTCCCGAAAGTCAACAAATAGATTGGTGGTGACCCATTTTATGCAGAATTTTCTTTTCCAACAAGTTGGAAGATGAAAAGGTCAAATTACCTTTGGCAGACATTGGTTTTTTGACCTTGGGAAATATTGGACAAAAATTAACGAAAAAATGAAATGAATTTAATAATTCACGATAGGATGGTGGAACTGACGTTATTTGGTTTGTCAGCAGTTCCAGTTAACAGTGGTTTATTTGGGGTTTCGTAGGGTATTATTATTATTTACTGAGCTGATCTGAAACAGCCACGTGATATCCGCACTCTTCCGGACTTGTGACACGGCACCTTCTTGATTGACCTAATTTAACCTATAGTCAAGAAGGCCAAGGGTTACAACGTTGCCTGTTTCTCCTACCACACCAGCTCTTCAGTCCTGTCGTCCTATCGTGATGATTACTGCAGTATAACCTTATTACGGTTTTGGTTGAGGCAGCGTCGATGTGGTTTTGTGCGCCTGAAGAGCTGGTGTTGTAGGGGGAACAGACATGTCGGTCCCCTCTGAGGAGGGTGCACTGTTGTAAATCTTGGCCTTCTTGATTATAAATTATATTAAGTTAGATAATGAAGAAGGAGCCGTGTCACAAGTCCAGAAGAGTGTGGATATCGCGTGATTGTTCTGCCTATCAGATCAGCTCAGTAAATAAATAAACCACAAACCCCAAATAAAAATTTAAAAATTGAAAGAACACACCAGAAGAGCTGCTGTAGGTTTCATTCGACGTAAAATTGTATTCCCTAAAAAGTTTATTTCAAGGCGTTCTTTTTCTATTGGAATATGGTTTTAGGTGTTTTTCGCACTAAAAGACACAGAAAACTTCGAAAAATTGTCGAATTTTTTGCGGAAAAACCTGTTATGGTCAATTCAGGGACCCTAAACATAATTATATGGCAATCAACGTGAAATTTCCTATATGACCTCAAATTCTTAGGCTCTCTTGTAGTATGATTTCTAACGTACGTTCTTCTTTCCTTGACTTACCGTACACATTTCAGTAGGTATTTCATTATTGTTATAATTATTTGACTGATTGAGATATCAAATGCGTTTACCCACTGCTGATTGAGGTTTATTGTTGGTTGATAGTTTAAAATTCAGGAATTAAATTAATTAGGTTTCCACACCTTGGGAGATGATGGAAATGTAGTGTAACTCATCCAAGACCTCGCGACATGGTGTTCGTGTGCTGTAACTTCCTAGCAGGTGTAATGAATGATGATTTACAATGTCTTACTACTTGTGGAATTAATGGGTAGGACTAGTAGGTAGAGGGGGGTTCATAGTTTCACACCAATCAACATACGGGAAGTTTGTTTTGAGCACAGCCACGTTAGCAGAAATTAGCTTCATTGAATGAAGATGTTTCTATCCACTTTATCCCAGCACCACCATTCCCCCCACCCCTACATTGGATCCATTACTTATTTACCTATACTTCTTCTGGAATTTTAATAATTCAAAATACAAGTTCTTGTGGATATTCCCTGCTTTTCATACTTACAAAAGATCGAGACCAGGCCTCCGCGATGGAATAACAAAGGCAATCTTGGAATTTCATTCATCCGTGGAAAAAATTGAAAGGAAGACCTCGGGAGGGGGTTGATGAAAGGTGAAGAAGAAGGGCTCCGCGTATAAAAGTTGAGTCAGTAGGGGAACAGAAGGACGTCGATGAAAGGTCAAGCTGGCAGGATGACCCACCTGGAGGGAGGAATCTCATTCCTTCATTTCTCTCTCTTTCCTACCTAACTTTGTTTCATTAACCCTTTGAAGTGGGTTCCTTACATCGATGATGTGAAAACTTCTTGGCCTCGATTTGCGCTGTGCTGAGAAAACACTAATACTAAAAAATTATCGAGGTGAAAACATGGTTGTGCAGCAACGAACACAAATTCGCGAGTTTTCACTGCAATGGATCAGAACGGGCAATTTCGACTATTCGATATTATTTGTTCATCTGAATATCGCACCCCGAGAATGAAAGAGGCACAACTCAAAAAGGCCATTTTTGGGAAATCAGCTTTGAAGTTTTTCATTTTTTCAATCGTCCCACCTACAGTTTTTAAGATACTTCTAATTTAATTTTTGGATCGTGAAGGTATATTACTGTAGTTATAGAGCAGTTAAACGTTATTCAGCTATTTTCCCATTTAAGCAGCTAAAACTTCGACTTTTTCCCAAAAAACGTAGTTGTGTCCTTTTCATCCCACGAAAATGCCAACTTAATGAAGATGTGCCTTTTTTGTCCTGGAGAACTTTTATAAAATTCCTCAGTAGAATCAAGAATTTGCGATGAAAACCAATTAAAAAGCCTTATTTATAAGAAAAAGGTATCATTTTAATAAATAACTGTATCATGTAACAGTTTTCAATGTGTTAAATGGTTCAAAATCACTTTCAACGTAGTATAAAAATTATTTCCATGAAAATATTACGCTTTTACCTTCAGTCTTAATTACACAATATCAACCTAATAATCTTAATTACTCAAATTAATTTATTGGGCGGTATGAATAAAACGAAGTAAAACCTTTTACTTGCAGGAAACGAAGCAAATCCTTCAAGTATTATGAATAAAAAAAGAAGAGCAAAACCTTCTGCTTCTGTAGAAAAAGCATAAGCTCGGAAAAAAAACATTTCCTTCACTCAAA
>JAEMON010000004.1:21937335-21947947 GCA_030264115.1 Lygus lineolaris
CAAAGTAAAGGTTTTCCATTTCAAAATAAAGGTTTTCCATTTGAAAATGAAGGTTTTTTACATTTCAAAATTAAGGTTTTCCATTCCAAAATAAAGGTTTGAAAATAAAGGTTTTCCATTTCAAAATGAAGGTTTTCCATGTGAAAATAAAGGTTTTCCTTTTCAAAATTAAGTTTTCATTTCAAAATGAAGGTTTTACATTTGAAAATAAAGGTTTTCCCTTTCAAAATTAAGGTTTTCCATTCCAAAATAAAGGTTGTACATTTGAAAGTAAAGGTTTTCCATTTCAAAATTTAGTTTTTCCATTTCAAAATTTAGTTTTTCCACTTCAAAGTAAAGGTTTTCCATTTCAAATTGTGCTGTTTTAATGTCAAATATAATATTGATAAAGCGTAAACGCGTTTCCCAATTTTGACATTTTTCAATTTTTTTAAACACCGAAACGTTGATCAAAACAGAAACGAAATATGCTCAAAATGGAACAAAGCATAAACGGAACCCATTGTCTCTTAAAGTACCAAAAATTGGATTGGATTTTCTTTTTTCGCCCTCACGTAAATGACCAAAGAACGGGGAGGGAAACTTTCAAACTTATATAAGCACACAAAAGGCAACAAAATGCAGGTTTTGCGAAACAAAATAAAGGTTTTTCAAAACGAAAAGGTTTTCCGAAACCAAATGAAGGTTTTCTATTTCAAAATGAAGGTTTTCCATTTAAAAATGAAGGCCCCCCCCCCTATTTTGTACCCCTTAGCAAAGACTGACGGTAAAGCCAATCTTCGGGCACAATTAGACCCCAAATGGAGCCGTTGTACCAAATTTCAATAAGTTTGGTCAATGGTAACTAAGGAAAAAGCCGTGTAAGCTGAACGTGGAACATCAAATTTTGAGAAGGGGTAAAAACAAAATTTGTTTTTTCTCGATCCCAAAGGTTCATTATTGAAAATATAATAAACCGAAATTATCTTCAAAAACCAAATTACTAGGTACTTGCTTCTTGAGTTTCTATGCTTTCTGAACTATAGAAAGGATGCAGGAAAGAGTTAAATTTCTCATAAGAAAGACCTACGAACTATCTTCAACGGATCATATCAAAGCTTAAAACTTTGCCTGAAGCTCAAATGTTGAGGATTCCTCGAAATTCGACTTTTCTTCCTTGCATGTGTTCGCTTCTAAACCAGTGCCTACTATTTTTCTGGGCACTCAACAGGAAAAAGTTTTCCTCGGGATCTCAGCTTCACGAATAATTTTTAGTTGTAGTACACAGGTTAAGGGGGCAAGGGACGGAACCCAAAATTTCCTAAAAAACAATGCCTTATTCTCGGCTACCGAAGAGTTTATAGGAACTCTTACTGTAACATTATTACTACTTACGATCATTAAGTTTAAAAACCGGATAACCTACACCCTTCCCTAACCATTTTAGCGTTGCACAGTTTTTCTCATTTTTCTCAGTCAATTTTCAACGGATTTTGATGCGGTTGGCGGCATTCTTCCTGTTTTATCATTCTCCAGGCGGATGAATTGCCGTTACGCCAATTTGAAAGACGGACTAGAAAAATTTTAAATTACAAAATGAAAATTATACATAGCTGATGCCCGTAGAGAATTGGATCCCCCAAAATTGGCTGAGAAAAATGGGAAAACGAATGTCATCTGTCCCTTGGCCCCTAGAAGCTACGTTCACATGGGGCGGAATGATGCGGGCTGTCGAAAAAGTGGTATTTTTAAGTAGTTTACGAAAACTGGTTCACACATCTGAAAACAATCGTTATCATCAAAACAATACCACTTTAGCAAAACAAAGTTATTCCCCACAAGAAGGGCACATGAGGACAGCTGATAACAACAAGGCTATCGACAAAACAAACAGGAATTTATTTGCCAAACTTGGCACAGGTATGGAAGAGAACATGTCGGATCGATTTTTGCGTTCCCCCCAAGAAGGGCACAAGAAGAGTATAGATAGACCCTTCTTGCACTAGCCTCCTCAATTTCAAAAAAAATTTCTAAAATTACAGATACCGTAAGACGGGGTGAAATGGTCCGGCGAGGTGAAATGAGTACAAAACACGTTTCAAGCGCTATTTAGTTCCGTAATAACTCAAAAGAGTGCAGTGCCATCGCCAAGAGGATTCTCTTATGAGTTGGTAGCTCTGGTTTGAAAGTTGTTTTTGCACAGGGAGGTCTCAAGTTAGGGTTAAAGTTTAGGTGAAAAATGGGATCCAGTACAAGTCTGTCATATCTAGGAGCTTAGCAATTTCATTTTGCATGCCACAGAGTCAGTTAAGCTTTGTATTCGTTACCCAACTATCTGACTAGAATATGCAATGAGAGTTTTCCAAAAAGTGCTTTGTTTTATAAGTTTATCATCATAATATTTGTAGAAAATGAAGATTTGTGGGGTGATAATTTGACTATAATTATATGAGTAAAGGTTTTTTGAATGAAGTTTGGTGGGGAAATTTGAGTACACTTTTCCATAACCGCTCAAAAACATAATATTTTCAATGTTTTAATGCAAGAAGGCATGTAACCAGCAAATTCCCCTCTCCTAAGCAAGTTTCTTCAACCAGGGAGCTCTATCAAGTCGACATGAAACAATGTTGGTTGGATCTGATTGTTGTCAAACTTTATTTTAGTCTACCTACAGTTTTTAGCAAGTTACTATGTTTTTTTCTACTTTTATTAGTTTACCTTGGTTCTTGTTTGTTTTTAGCATGATAGCATTGTTAAATACTGCTGTAAGTATTCCTACGTGACGTAAGACTGACACACTGTAAGTGGTTGTCAATTCACAGTGATTTTATGACCATTCATGTTGTACCCTTGTTAGCATACATTCTGGTATTTAGGACTTTTGAAGCCTTTTTACACGCTGATGCCAGTTATTACATTTTTTATGTTGAAGTTATATGTTCCGGTTATCATGATTTTAAGTCTCAAGACTGAATGTCACCAAAATGAGATATTAAAACTAGTTTTAATCATTAACAAAATATTGCTCATTTTGATATTGGACGATTTTTCCACTAAATTAGACATTTTTTCGAGTTGCAATGTGTGTTTTCCTTCATAGAATTTTCCTGGTTCTGATATGAGCACTGGATCACTTTTACTGGGCCTAAAGGACGAAAAACGATACTGTACTCAACTGACCCCACCTCGCATGGTCTGATGAGTACACTTTAAAATGCTAATAACTTTCTTTGTGATCAACTTAGAGCTTCCAACTAGGTATTATTAAAAACTAGAGATCAAGAGGTTTCATATGGTATATTTGATTTAATCTTTAAGAAATCTTAAATAGGTGGAAAGTTGGAAAAACCTCAAATTTGTACTCAACTGACCCCATCTTACGGTACACTATTTCTGATCCCGACTTCAGTATTGTTTCTTATAAGCCATTCAGAAAAAAATTGATGATAGTTCCCCATTGTCTGACGTCATACAATTTTCTGACGTCATACAATTATCCTAATTCTTCCTCATTGTTTCCGTGATCGTGATTGACAGAATCGACTCTTTGGGAGCACTAAACTACTGAACGCGGGTTATTTGGTAAAATACTTTGAACCCTCCGTTCTGGGAAGGTTACACGTGTGTTACATGTGTAATAAAGTTGAGTGCTCATCCCCAAATGTAAGGGGACGTCTCTTGGGGCCCACATTATCTTTTCTTATTGGCCTCGTCATCATTCTGTTCTCATTCCCTCGACACGATTTGTTGTACCACGTGCGCTTGTAATCCCGGAGGATCGAAAACGTTAGAGTTTGCTTGATTATACCGGTTAGGAAGGGGCAAAGGTCAACGTTCGGCTGCGTAATGATTGAAGTGGTTTGATTGTTCGTGGATTTGGAGGACGGATCCACAATTTTTGACCTCCTTCAACGCTGTGTGTGTTAAAATTATGAGTGTGATCATAGGTAAAATTGTACCTGAAGAGTGTTAGAAAATGCAACCGTCTGATGCATTCATGGGATATACCTATGTCTTTTAGCGATTTTGCCCCTGGAATCGATATTAAAAATCCACAAAAATTTAGAATGTCAACAATATAAAAAGAAAGGATGAGTTCGTTGGCCAGAATTTTTGGAGTACTCCAAGGGGTCAAATTTTGAAAATTAAGAATCAAAAATCGTTTTAAAAACGTGTTTTTTGATGTAAATTACCATCTTAAACATAGGAACATAATATATATCATGGTATATTCGGAATCAGCGTGAAATTTCCTATAAGAATCACCCAAAAAATTGGTTAAAATTATTCGTTGAAAATTCGCTCATCAACTCATGCTGCATGAACGTAACTTTTCTGTTCTAAAAATTGATTGCATTGCCCCAGTGAGGGCTACTTGCCTATGCACTCTGGTGAGCAAATTTTCAACTTCGAGCTGCTCCCTCGTTCTCGATCTGGTGAAACTACACTAATTTGACAAGGGTTTTCTGGTTGGATTTGTTGTCACAGGGATAACTCTGGAACTATTCTACCAATTTCGCTGAAATGTTCAATAACTGATTCCATACGTCCACCTTACAAAAGTGAGGAAGCTGTATTGCCCACCCAACTTGGCAGACTTTTTTCTATCCATTTATGAAGCCAAACGTCCTTCCCTTCCGACCTTAGTGAAGGAAATCACCTCAAATTATTTCAGTACGGCCTCATTGGTATCTTCCATCCTAGCTGCGCTTTTACGCGCCCCATAAGTAAGTTGCTTACTTCTCTTATTTATTTACAAGATAATGTGGGAACGGAAAGGTGATACGAGATGTGTATATAGGACATTAAACGGCTGGGGAACTGCTGGGACGCGGCCTGAGAGAGGGTGATGTGAGCAGGAAATGGGGAGTCTAAGCGTGGAAGTCATCTCAACACCTCAACTCCCTCGTTCTTTACCATAAAGACGTACCTGAACCGAACATCAAGGGAAGGATGGATGAAAAGGAAGGGGGAGGGGGATAATAACGCAAAAAGAAGGCGCAGGAATCAAGGAAGCGAGGAAATGTTTTGCCGAGACCGACGGATGACACTGTGAAACAGGACGGTAAGAGATACGTAGGGCGAAAAAAATACATTTAAGTAATCCACCTTTTCCTTTCTAAGCTACTGGTTGTTTGTACGAGTCATGACAAATATGAAATGGGAAAGAAAATTCTCGTAACCAGGTCTACGTCAATATCAGGGAAAGGGTGAACTTTTCCAGCCAAGAATTCCAGGTACTCCCTCCCCGTTGTCAATAACCGTAGTACTAACCAAAACTGTAATACGTATATTACTATACATATTAATATACATATACATATTAAAAAACGTAATGCATATTATACAACTGTATATGTATATTACAAAATTAAAAGCCCCATTCGTCGTGGTCATTTAGAGCCCTTTGCAACGATACATTTATTTTTATTTATATTCAATAAGTTGCTTATGGCTGTTTCAGAGTTATGCGGTAATAAACAAAACTTAGGTACTCGTATAGGTAGTAAAAATACTAATGAAAACTAGTGGTTAAAAAAACTCCTAGAGACACTTAATATTGGAAATTAACTTTAGAATCCATCCCCGAAGTCTTTTGGAGCTTAAATGTAGACATCCTGTGAATGGACGACTTTTTCTATATTTTCAAAGAGATTCTGGTAGTTTTTGCTTCCGAGTCTCCGGAAGGTAGCGGAAGCTTTGTTTTCACATTGAAAATCGAGAAATTTGTTGTCGTCCAATACTGAAATTTCCGGACTAGGAAGCTATGTGCTATGTGTATTCCCACTTGGCAGAGTATTTATTTTTAGAAACGAATGAGACCACCTGGAAGACTTTACGGCTAACCTTTCACTACCCGAGAGGGAGGTAAAACATTCATGCAGCATGAGTTGATAAGCGAATTTTCAAAGAATGATTTTAACCGATTTGGTGGGTGATTCTTATAGGAAATTTCGCGCTGATTCCGAATATAATGTTCCTATGTTTAAGATGGTAATATACACCGAAAACCTAAAAAAACGCGTTTTTTAAAGCGATTTTTGACTCTAAATTTTCGAAATTCGAACCCTTGGAGTACTCCAAAAATTATGGCCAACGAACCTTTCTTTTGATATTATTGACATTTTGACTTTTTTCTCAGATTTTTAGCTCGATTCCTCGGTCAGATATGGTCTGGAATGACACACATATAAATATATACCTATATATATATATATATTATAAGTGTTAAATTCCAGGAGAATGGTCTGAAACGGATTTCCATGAAGAAAATTTCCAAAAATTGGATTCCAAAAATTTTGAAGTCATTGCAATAGCTACATAATATTTTCTTCGAAAATTCGCTAAAAACACGATTGTGAATCGCAAATTGATTTTTTCTGATAGAAGTAAAGCTATATTGAAGGTGGGCGGTTTTTTTTTCCTTCACCCTAAGTCGAATATTTTGACAATAAAAGAACAATGATCTACGGTGAAGGGTCATCTCCTCGGAAAATAATAGACCGTTGTGTATTAATTTGCAGCGTTTAAAACCAATAACTCTAGGTGATTAAAAACCTAATTCTTTGCTCCAGCGTATTCTCTCATAAATATTGATTACGTCACCCGAATTGTTAGAGGCAAACTCAGCAATAATGATCAGAGTGGCACCGAAATGGAGGTCTCTGATGAGATAGTGGGGAGTTCGGTAGAATTTCTCTGTTTCGAGGTTCGACGAAGTATCATTGTCGGAGACTTGAACAGGATATGACTGAGTGTCGTGTTCTCTGTTCTCCATAGCAGAATTGACACGAGTTAATCAACAGTGATAAGCTCCTGTTTCCACTAAATGAGCGCTTTATCCTTAGGTAATGCAATCATTCACGCAGGATCTCAACCCCTGTTATAATTTAGTATCACCAACTGCATTATTACTCATCCTGTTTCAATCACATTCATCTATCATCAATATCATCATGCGACGAATCTCAAATTATGACTGCAAATTGAATCAATAGATACATTTGTCAAACAGAATCAATAATTTGTTCCTCATTCTCTTGACTTTTTTTTTTTTTTTTTTTTTCAAGCTTGAAGGAAATTATCTTGAGGCCAGCCCCCAACTACCCATGAATTGTGTTTTTGGAAATTGGCGGTTGTTTATGCTCGAGTTTGCTATTGTTCCTACAGAGCTGGAATTTATATGAGACCATCTAGGGCCCAACCCGCAAACCCCTGAAAATGTCGTCGAAATTGGATGAAAACTGTCGGTGTTATGCGTGGGGCAACGATTCGGGTCTGGTATTAGGAAGGTAGGGAAACTATGTATTTTTGCAAAAAGTGTAAAAAAGTCCTTCAAAATCAAAACTTCCATTTGATTTTTGATTTTCGAAGGTTCCTGACAAATTTTGGTTCCGTTTCTTTGTGAGGTCGAAGTTTTGGTCTGAATTCGAGGAATTGTGTGGATTAGTCACTAGACGGTCCCCTGGCTGAACTGTTGCAGTAGTTTTTGTCGGCCGTTGAAGTGGTAACTTCCATTTGGTCGGGATGCGGCCCATCAGGGTTGTAGAAAGAGAATAAGAAACTACTTCATTAGCGAATTTTCGAAAAAAATGAAGCTATTGCAATGGCTTCAAAATTTTTGTAATGCCAATTTTTTACAATTTTTTCATGGAAATCCGTTTCAGACCATTCTAAAACGATTCCTGAAATTTAACACTTTTTCATATGTATATATATACATATATATTATATATATTTGTGTCACTTCAGACGATATCTGCCCAAGGTATCGAGATAAAAAATCCAAAAAAATTTTAAAATGTCAATAATATCAAAAGTAAGGATGAGTTCGTTGGCCAGAATTTTCGGAGTACTCCAAGGGGTCAAATTTTGAAAGTTTAGTTTCAAGAATCGCTAAAATCGTGTTTTTTGTGGTTTTTGGTGTGAAATACCATCCTAAACATAGGAACCAACATATGGCATATTCGGAATCAGCGTGAAATTTCCTATAAGAATCACCCACAAAATCGGGTAAAACTATTCTTTGTAAATTCGCTCACCAACTCATGCTGCATGAATGGAACTTTCCTACTTTTAATATGCTGACGTTTCGTCCACATCACGTGGACATTGTCAAAGCCTACAACAACAACAAGCAGAGCATCAACAGGGACATTTAACGTCTCATCAAACGATTTTAATATTTATTTTTAATTTTACGCTGTAAATTATAAGGGAGAGATAGAAGATTGACAAGGCAAGAAAAAATCTTGAACTTGAAAACACTCATGAAAACAAGGGGTTCATCCGTATTATAATAAAATTAACTAAGATTAATCATGGCCGCACTTAGCAAGGAGATGCGAAGATAGGTCCCCTGAAATGAACCATGATTCAATAAGGTGAAGTTGCTTCGAGAAAACTCCAGAATTAAATAACCCCGATTAAAAAGTTGTCGTGCAATCCTCTACGGAGACGCGATAACAAATCGAGAAGATCCATATTATTTAATTACAGGACTCGAAAAGTCGTTTGAAAAGTGAAAGACCGAGAAGTGACTACTGGAGGGCGAATGTTTCTTGCATTTAATGAAAGTTTTCCCCTCTTCTTCTCTAATTTGAAACAGAGTTGAGGACCCTCCGTCCTCCCCGTCGTTGACGACAATGGTTTATTTCCCTGTGAATCTCTGCCTGTCATAAGGATGAAGGATTTTCCGAAAAGGGACGGGGAGGTTTATAGCGATAGCGACATTACTTCCAATACGCTCGATTTTTTTCATTTTTTTTCATTGAAATGATTTTTTATTGTTAGAACTATTGTAGTACATGCAACTAGTAACTTTGGATCAGGAATATAATTGGAAATATGAAGGGGTGATAGTGAAAGTGGTGTAAGTCAAGTGTATTATTTTGAGAATGGGAAGGCTTTATTATTCCATGTGGTACAGAAGATGAGTTAAGACTTTCTTTACTTTTTCTGTTGGCACAGAAGATGAGTTTTATGACTTACTTTTATGACTTTTTATGAGTAGTTTAAGAATATACCGATAGTCACAATTGGTCAAGAACTGACCAACACCACTTTCACCCCTTCTTATTTTGGAGAGTTTCTTCAAAAATCACCCATCGGTACGACGGGTTCGATTAGTTTTTTGATCGTCAGAATGATTTCAGATTTCTTTATTACGCTGTAGATAAAATATGTATGTAGCAATCGTCACATTACACTTGGTTCTGATTTGATATAATCTAATAAATAAATGGAAAAAAATAGAAAGAAATAATATCAAGAAAATGTGACAGCATGACAACTAATGACTAATAGGATTAATGAGACACGAGTACTCATATAATATTTCATCGGCTCTTAGTTAGGTTAATGTTAGGTACATGAGATTAACGGCGTCATGATATTATGAACTTATGGTTCAGGTACTCGTTCAGGTTCCACATGTTAGCGCACGCGCAGTCACTATGACTGGTCCGAATGTGACGAAATTCACATGGAACTATCTAGGAATTGTCCCCGACTGCCATCAAAATTTTTGTGAAATTTTTGTGAAAAATGAGTTGTGGCAGTTCGATAATTTTTACATGTTGGCGCATGCACGGTCGCTACGACTGATCTAAATCTCAAGAAATTCAAATGGGACCACATACCTCGGACCTGCACTCGAACTCGTAGCATCAACATTTGAGCGAATTTGCATCATTGAGCCGTCTGCGCATGCGCCGTAGTCTCTACTACTGTTCCGAATGCGATGCATATCAGACAGCAAGGGCCAAAGAAGAAGAAGCAAACGATAACAACACCTCTTTATGGTATGCGTGAAACTTGAATTTAAAGTCGAACATTGAAATTCTTTCAATGATTTAACTTTGTTCCCAATTTGATCGAAGTTTTGTTTTCCAATAATTATACAGAACTTTGCTCCCTCACTAGTTTCCTCCAAATAACGTTTCAAAAGCTTTGGAGAATAATTTTTAAACGTGAGATTAGGATTCTACGTGGTAATTTACGGGAGATTCTATGAGGGGGAACCCATCCAACAAAATTGGCACCAAATGTGCTCAAATTTCAAAAATTTGCGCATACCGCAAAAATTATGGTATTTTTGAAATTACCAGGTAAATAATATGAAGGACACAATTAGCAAAAAATCAACCCAACACCAAATTATGTTTTCCTGAATCCAATTTCTATTCTTCCCAATCAAATTTCAAGGAGTTTGAACACCTTGAATTAGATTGAGATCGAACTAAATGTGGGCTGAGTACTGGGTGGGTAAAGAAAAATTAAGGAGTGATGAGCTGAGAAAAAAAATTTGGGCCGCTCCGGGATTTGAACCCGGGACCTCCTGCACCCAAAGCAGGAATCATACCCCTAGACCAAGCGGCCGCTTGATGTTACGAGACCGCGAGAAATCTCGCGAGTTAATACCGCGGCACCGCCACCTACTAGTCCTAAAACAACGAGATGACATATTACATATCAGTAAATTAGTACATAGCACTAAACCCGAAGAACTGAGCTCTGATCACCGCCCTTCAATAAATATGTCATTCGCGCAATAATACTGATGATTAGGGATCGGATTTCTATGTGTCCTCCCTTTCAAAAACGCTGCAAATTATTACACAACGGTTTATTA
>JAEMON010000004.1:21952820-21965648 GCA_030264115.1 Lygus lineolaris
AGGAAGCAAAAAGAGTGAATGGGACGAAAAGAGACAACGATGGAATCCCCTGAGAGTTGTGTATATAATAATTATGTACTCTATTGATTCATAGATATTCAAAGTAACGTGGTAAGTTGGGAGGATTATAACGAATTATACGAGATTACACGGAGTTTCCGAATCGTTAGCAGTTATGATTGAAATTACAGAGGACCCAATACGAGTTTTTCTATCGTTGGTAGGAGATATTACCTATCTAATGATGGTATTCGTGCATTTCAAAGACCTACATAGATTTATATAACCAATAACCTGATTCAATACATTTCGGAAAAGTCTGCCCAGTGGGTGTGGACATGTATTCCTCGTATTCATCACGTGATTCTGTTGATCATTGAAATGTGTTATATTATGGAACCTATTTTCGTTCTGGAGATTATTGGACAACAACTTTTAGATTATTACCAAGTTTTATTTCTTACTAGAAAAGCTTTTCACCCCAACAAATTCAAAATAATGGAATACAAGAGGTTATTTTTTATTTTAAGGTTATTTCTAAGGTTATTTTTTATTCCAGTTGAATTAATTTGTAGTGAAGCCTGATGTTGTCAAAAATTTGGTTTGAAGAGCTTTACGAACTGAATAATTCGCAATTAACTTGTGGAAATCCATTTTAATAAAAAGAAAAGAAACTGGAATTTATAGGAACTCTACTTACTATAACCTTATTACTACTTTTGACCAAAGAGTTTAGAAGAAGGATAGAGGAGGTGTAACAAGGAGGGGGAAGAAGGAACCTAGGGCTGCGCCTCTCGGGGGCACAGACCCGGGTAGCCAATGGGATTGCAATGTCTTCAAGTACCGATGTTTGAGCTATATACTAACAATTGCTTAGGATAATCTGTAATAATCACTCCGATTAGGGTAATCTTCAAAAACTCAAATTCTGATTTTTAAAAAAAATTCTAAATGAAACCCTTGAAAATGTGAACATCTGGTCAATATCCCCCCAGTACCACCTTAATCCCCAACAGAATATAAGTGATTATTACGTGAAATCCATAAACACTCCGAATAAGATGCTGAACGTATTTTCACTAATTTTCCTTCTCCTCTCTTTCATTTTGACAATAATTATCAACAAGTTTTATCAAGGAAGGGGTCGAGGAATCTTGAACGTGATCGATTTTATCGGTTGGGTAAGTTTTGGAAAGGGTTATTTATCATCACTGAAAATCCTCTCCTCCTGTAGATTTCTTTTCTGTTTAGTAAAATATTTAAAAAGAAGAAAGTAAAATTTGCAGTAGCCAACGGAGTTGAGCAAAACAATGATGAATTAGTTTATCTACGCGGATCCATAGTCAAGTTAAACAAAAAAACGAGGAAGTGGATTTTCATAAGTCAATAAATGGTGAATAAATTATTCCGTATTCGTGACCCAGAGAATATTTTGAGACACCTCAACTTTGATTGATCGTTCTTAATTCAAAATCTGTTGTAGGAGCGAACTTTAGGTGCTGAAATGACGGACAGTACCTCACTGAAAATATACTCATTTATTGACTTCTCACTCGTATAACAGTTAACTTATACGGGGCGCTAGAACCTCTTCATAAGTCAAGAAGGGTCAAGTAAGGAAAGTAAAAATATAGGGTTGAAACTGTGGATCATCAAGCAGTACCTCGAAAATTTTCGATGGAGGGTCCTGTAAGTGATTTTAGCGAATTTTTGAAGAAAATTCAGCTGTTGCAATGGCTTCAAACTTTAAGTTATGCTAAATTTTAAAGATACAATTTTCTACATGGTAATACGTTTCAGATTATTCTAAAACGATTCCTGAAATTTAACACTTTTTCATATATGGATTTATATATGTACACATTCCACTCCAGACGATACCCTGGGATCTACATATCTAATAAATCCGAAAAAAATTCAGAATGTCAATAATAACAAAAGCTATTCGGTGTAAAGTACCATCTCAAACATGGGAACATTATGCTTTATATTCGGAATCAGCGCAAAATTGCCTAAAACGATCACCCGGAAAATCAGATAAAATGATTCTTTCATTAAAATTCGCTCATCAACTCATGCAGCATGTTTCGATTTCGTATATAGGTAAATAGACTTCAATAATTTTTTAAAACAGAGGAATCAGTATTAGGGACTGCACGTGAAATACACCGAGCCATGTAATCCAGGGAGTACTCTAGACCAGATGCTTTAGATTGGTGGTTTCCGCCTGTCGATTGAGTAATCACTGTACATACCGAACTCCGAAGTTGAATCAAATAGTAGTATGTAGGTATTGGTAATAGGTAATATATCTGAATGCTTACTGTATGGTATGGCGTAGGTAGCCGACAGGTGCTGCAAGCCATTCACGAGATTATTACACTATCATGGAAGCTACGATGTTATGGCACAGTAATATGATTGCTTCAGGTCGTATTGAATGGTGAGATTGAACTACCGTGACCAACGGATACCTATTTCAGGTAGTAGATTTGTGTTAGATGTGCAGTAGATACACCCTCCACCACTATCATATATAATACAGCTGTTATTGAATTGTGCTACCCCACGATTTAAAAAAAAAAACATCTGTTGCGAGGCTTCACACTACTTTCCTCACCCGTAAAAACCTGAAAAATGGCCATTTTTGCGGTTTTTATTGCTGATTTCGGCCCTCAATATATATTATTGTGGAGATGAGGGGTATTGGAACTTGTTTCTACTTGTTAGAAGAGTAAGTCCTGTTTATTTCATCAAAATCGTTAGGGCAGCTGGGAGAAAAGCTAAAAAATGGGCTAAAAACGACGTTTTTTCACCTATTTGGAATATTTTCTCCCCCTAATATTTTGTTTCTAATTTTTGGGATTCATAGATTTCTGTAACATAGGGACTGTGTCTGTATCGTAAACCGCTTGTCCAGGGATAAACGTCGAATCAAAGCTAGTGTCTTTGCATAGGAAGACGTGAGTGTAAAAGTTCTATTCGAATGCAGCATGAGTTGATTAGCGAATTTTTCCATGAATTATTCTGACCGATTTTGTGGGTGATTCTTACGGGAAATTTCGCGCTGATTCGCGGTATACCATGTTATATTCCTGTGTCTAAAATATGGTCGTTTATAACAAAAACCTCAACAAACATGTTTTTTACCCTTATTATTTCGAAATTTGACCCCTTGGAGTACCCAAAAAATTCTAGCCAACGAACTCAACGGAAGGATTTCTTTTGTTAATATTGGCATTTTTTTTTTTTTTTTTTTTAATCGATTCCAGAGTCAGATATCGTCTAGAGTGACACACACACACACACACAAATTAAATGAAAACTTTAAAACTTCTCGAATCGTTTTTGAATGGTCTATAACTGTTTTTCATGGAGAAATTATTTAAAATTTTGCATGACTAAAATATTAAAACCATCGCAATAGCTGAATTTTCTTCGAAAACATCCTAAAATCGTGTATTGTACTTAGTAGCTGACGTATTGAAAAAAACTGGCAGTGTATAATTTGCTAGAAACGAAACGCAGATTTTGAATCTGCAATAAAATATAAAGGTTCTTATTCAAATAAACAGAATTACCTAGTTCAAATGCGTGAAACGTGCCAGAAATGTGATTTTTAGAATTCACGGTACATATTGTGAAGGCGGCCTTTGTTCGCGAGGTTTTCAATTTAACCAATTAAGGAAGATGAGTGGGTGGTAATACCTTTGCTGGGACTCGCTGTATATTATTTTTCGTACGTAATAGAACAATATATTTTTATCTCCCGTTCGAAATCCTGAAATATATTGTTTCTCGTGGGCGATTATGCTTTAATTTTATATGGTTGGTTACGCCGATTCTACGCGTTTAAATATTCGTTGGAAAAACAAACGAACTGTTGATCCACAAACCCCAAACTAACAATGTCAACATTTTATGTGAGCCAAATGGTCCGTCGTGATGGTCGGAATATTTGTAGAACAAACATAAGTCGTGGTTGAGCCAACGCGGTCTTCATAAACAGACCTCCATCGTTGGAGCTCACTCGACCGATTATTCAACGATTTTCGTCGCTTCCGCTAACTATAAATTATGTATTTTTCGACAGGTGGCCGCTTGGTCTAGGGGTATGATTCCTGCTTTGGGTGCAGGAGGTCCCGGGTTCAAATCGTACTAAGGGTTTTACTCGAAATTTTGCTCAAATTTTGCTGAGAAACCGTAGAATGACTGGATTGGGGCTCTGGATAGGCAACGAACGCACAACTGATTTGTCGTGCGGGTACTGTATATTTCTCAGCCGCCTCCAAGGGCTCCCTCACCTCTGTTCTGTGGTTCTCCTCAAAATCGCAAAATGAGATGTTTTCGTTAATTTTCAATTTCCTCGATTCTTATACAGGAAATTTGTAGGAAATTTTGCGCTGATTCCGGATATACCTCACGTTCATTTACCCAAAATAGCTAATTGGCTGCTGCATCCTCAATAACCCTAGAAAATGATCGTTTTTTATCGCATTGGAAACGCTCAAAATTGGTCTTGTGTAAAAGAAAAGTTGTAGGTAGGAGTATCGTGGTAGGTAACTTTCAATGACCTTTGAAGATTAGCAAAACATCAAGGGTAAGGTTATTTGTTTTTCTCCATTTGTAGAACAAACAACGTCGTGGTTGAGCAAACACGGTCTTCATAAACAAACTGGAGCTCACTCAATTGATTACGCAATGATTTTCCGAATAGCTTTCGCCAACTATAAATATTTTCTTTTTCAACAGGTGGCCGCTTGGTCTAGGGGTATGATTCCTGCTTTGGGTGCAGGAGGTCCCGGGTTCAAATCCCGGAGCGGCCCAATCATTTTAATGAATTTTACTCGGCATTTTGCTGAAATTCTGTGGAAAAAATCATAGAAAATCTTCCCTTGTTTATTGGATTGGGTCTGAACTCTGGATAGGCAACCAACGCACGACTTATGTGTCGTGCGGGTACTGTATATTGCTCAGCCGTCTTCAAGGACCTCACTTCCCGCGAGAGGTCTCATGTTTTGCGTGTTTTACACTTATCCGAAGAACTTCGAACAACGTGAAACAAGTTCTAGTCAGCAGTATGACTTAGTGGACGAATTTTATAAGAATCAAGCACACAGAAACAGGTCTCAGATATGTCTCTATTACGTCTCATATGAGTTGCGATTATGATTCATCGTATGATTATGATTCATCAAAATTGCCGATGTTTGACGTTAGTGATACGTCTAAGACTTAACCCTATGTCGGCACTTCAGGTGTCTGAGAGACCCATGTTGATTCGTAGGTATCAAAAATGTCTCAATGGATACGTAGGTTTAGGTTTTATTTGTGTCTGTGTTGTCTCTACGTCATCGATATCGTGTGATGTCACCGGTACGTTAAGGAGGGGTGGGGGGGGGGGGGGGGGGGGGGGGGGGGGGGGGGCTCAAGCTGCCCAAAATGTCCTCAAAATGCTTAAATTTCGGCTATCAAGGAGTTTATAGGAACCTTAGTACTACCTGGGACCAATGAGATTTAAAAGGGGGATTCCTTCCCTTCCCCTAAACATTTTAGCATTGAAACGTTCTACTAACTTTTCTTCGTTAATAAAGATTTTTGGTATGATAAATCGATTTCCGGCATCCTTCCTATTATTCTATTATAAGAGACATTAACCTATTGCAATTCAAAATTTTAAATTTATTCTAAAAATTGGGAAGTTCAATGCCCTCGGGATTTAAGAAAAATTAAGAATTACGAAAACAGAAATGAAATTGGTAAATTATCTGGTGAGAAAAGTTTGAAAAACTATTTAACTCCCCTCTGGTACCATCTTTTAATGATATATTTCTGAGACATCTCACGAGTTACCATCTTTCATTGTGAAGAGAATTGTCTTGGTTGTCTCAACGGGGCTTAGAAAACTGTGAGACATTCTCACCTTTTTGTGCTCAGTTTAAGACGTCTCTGACACATTCTCTTCTGTGTGAGACGTATAGGCGTATAGGTAAATGATGAATTAGAACTTCGGAGTTTCATTCTTTCCATAACATCATATTTTTATGAATTTAGAAGTATAGGCGCATCTTCAGTCGCCTATTTCTCACTGATCATGTATCGTAAATAGTTCCAATTTATTGTGATACATCAGCCAGATGGAACCATGATAGTTAGTATGAAAATCGCCGCAATCGGCCCCATGTTGCCGTCTGCGCATGCCAAAAAGCGTAATCGATCGTCCGTTTCACGACCCACGATGCACGAAATCACTCAATTTGCATGGTGGTTTGGCGTAAGCCGATCCATATTGACCCGAAGGGAGATTATTCCTAATACCAGAAGCAGATGTTTCAGATCAGCACCTAAATAGCATAGTCAACGCGAATCACTCCAGTCGGGTCTGTTGCCAACTGTGATTACGATTAACCAATATACATATATAGTATCTATTTAAAGTTGTTTGCTGTAGCGCTCAATGTCTGTCAGTTCGAGATTATCGATAAAGCAGTTAATATCCAAATCTGGCCTTCTATCATTCTCCAAGTGCTGCTCTCTGGAGTGTGAATGTTGAACACAGTTTTAGCATTTGCGAGTATTAGGTTTCAGTTTTTTGTTTTCCAACGGATTTCATCTTTGTTGACAGAAAAAATGAATTGCTCTTTCTGTAGTTATTCACGATGATATCATTAGCGAATTTTCAAAGCGCAAAATTTCCTGTAAGAATAACCTATTAAATGTAAATGAAATTTCACAGTTCAAAATCGCTGAAATTCGTTTAAAATTATGCTTAGAAAATTCGCTCATTCACTCACGCCGCATCACTGGGACTTTTTAATTGTCAATAAGGACGAATTGTGTGACTATTTCAGAGAATATTTTCTGTATAATTTCTTTTTTTCCGTATGTATGCTTGATCAAAGGTCAGGGAGTGGCCCAATATTTTCGCGATCGCGAGTCTATAAACTCCACATTGTTGAAGAACAGTTTGGTTTGCCTGCAGAGGTCGAATATACTTTTCAGTAAAGTATGACATGACTTAACTTTGACAGTAAAGAAGTTACTCTGCAGTTTTTTGGTTCTCCTTATTCGTGAAAGGGGAGCAAGTAGTGACTACCAAAGTGAGTTATGAACAAAATCTCTGGAAATTGTTTGTGAACGTAGTCGAATAAAATTGAAGTTATTCACGAAATATTAACCAACAGCTCCGAATAGTCATGAATAAAGGTTTTCGGAACATCAATGGCTTATAACCAATTTAAGAATTTATTCGGCATCCACAGTAATATTACGCTACAGTTTGTCTGGTGAGTCTGTTTTTTTGTATTTTTTGGCAAAAATATTGGGCCGCTCCGGGATTTGAACCCGGGACCTCCTGCACCCAAAGCAGGAATCATACCCCTAGACCAAGCAGCCACCTGTCGATCATAATTCGCGGTTTTCTGCGTGGATTTTTGCGATTTCTTATTCGTACTTCATCATGGATTTGATATATGAAGGTGGGGTAGTGCGAGCCAATTTTTGTCAAGAAGCATGCAGTTTTTTGTCGCAAATAATGGTCGAGATATCTGCAATTGAAGTTGAAAATTCCAATAGTCAAATAGAGGTGGAATATAAAAATAGGAGTCAATTGCCATAGGACTGGAAAAAGGTTTACGGAATGGGGAATTATCATCAATTTTTCTCTGAAAGATAATGGCTCAAAAGAAACAATAGGGAATGAAGTCGTGGGGCAAAAGTAGTGTATCTGTAATTTTAGAAAATTTATTGAAATATTTATTTTTTGTCCAATGGCGGGAAAGTGACGTCGAAAAGGGTGTCATCTGTCATTGGCCCAATCCGTCCGAGATGCCTACCAAACAAAACTCATTACAAAGCCCAGCACTGTTCAGGCTACTGGTTAGTGAGAATATAATTTACTTAATTAATCAATTTATTAATTAGTAATAATTAATTATGTAAATGATTCCGTGCATTCTTTTTCGGTTCAGTTCTTTTAGTATGATGTACTAAAGCGTTTCTTAGAGCCTTTGGAATGCCGCCTGTTATTCAAACAGCTGAGATTTTATTATTATTGAGATTTTATTATTCCAAGTTTTCTCCACACCAGAACGATAAATTACTTTTTTTTCTTTTTATCGACAGTGTTATTTTTTTGAAAATATTGAATGATTTATTGATTTTCTCATACACGACAATTCCCCATTCAGGCTGGAAAGGTTTACTCAAACTGGAACCATAGCTATACAATGTAGATTAGGCGAATAATGCGATCGAACCCGCTGAGTTTGTATAGATTATTATATTATTCAATAATGCGTAGGTACTGGAGACCGGTTCAGATGATACCCTAAGTCCCGAATCCTCTATCTCTGTATGCGAAGGGAAGCTCCTGGAAGCTTCAAAATGTTGGGTTCTTGATTTTCCGTATTTTCAGTAGGTATAAATGATTGAATGGATCACCTCAAAAACGTTGTGAGAGCCAATTTGAATGTTTTTAGGAACCTCAAAAAACTAATTTTGAAATAATTTGGTGCTCAAATCAGTTTTAAAAAATCACCGTGATGTCCATTGTAGTACCATACATATGGTACATAAACATTTCAATGTAAATTATTCTCTACAAAACATACAAAAACAAGTTGAACAATAAAAAAAAAAATAATAATAAAATGATTTTTAAACAATTTTTAACTGGTAGATACTTAGGTATACAACGTTTTTCCCCGTTTTTCCATGAAACCTTAGTAACAGGATGAGAAAAATACACGTTCCGCTTAGAAATTGTCTATTATTCACTCCTAGGTGTCTTAATAACTAAACTGGGAACAATAATTTAATAGGTATTTAAATTCAACTATATTTAATACAATTAAGCTGATTTTTGTCACCAAGGCTCACGATAGCGCCAAAACCGAACAATATAGGATGATCCAAGGTATTTTCGCTTCTACAACTCCAACTATTCCGTCGCTTTGTCAAACTCTGTAGAGCTGCCAACCTTCCCCGAAGGGGAAAAAACGTTCCCTCGACCTACCACATCCTGAACAACGTTTTTTAGGTGACCCATTCAATCATTATCCTATATTAATATACGGATATTTCCTGCTGATCGTCCATATGAAACCAAATGGAAGAGATCTATGATCACAGCCAATTAAAATGGGCTCGAAATATTAATTTCAAAACTCTGTTAATGGTTGGGCAATCAAAAGTTTAGTATGGAAAACGTCACTACTTTTCAGCGCAAAGGACGGTTTCACTAGCTAATGAATGATATTGCTCTGTGATTGGGATTGTAAGGCGTCGTAGTGTACACTAGGGTGAAACCACCATTCGTTGGACACCTTAAGAGCGCTTCGTTCACATTAATAATATTAACAATCTTCACCTTTCTCCTGGAAAAGGAGAAGGTACCACAGAAAAGGTACCTTTTCAAAGAAAAAACTCATATGATATCATATGAAAAATGATCATTATAGCTTTTAACTAGCGTGTCGAAACACCATGGAACTCAGAAAATCCAATCCAATTGTTGGACAGCTGTCCAACCACCGTGTTCAAGCACTTCTACTGTATCGAGTCGTTGGACACACTGGTATGAAAATTATTGTTGCGTCAATTTTGTATCTAACCAATGGAGATTGATCCTCAAAACTCATGCTTTTGATAAAGAAGAAGATTCATAAAGTTAAAATCATAAATAAAACAGAATACTCTTGAGAATACAACCAAATCATCTAACCAATTTCGTTAGAAAAGCTGAGCAACCGGCACCTCCATGAATTTTCCCGAACTCTCAGGTTGATTTATGGTCATAACCTTCATTTTCTACTTATTCTTCAGGCTTCAAAGTTTTTTTTTTCTATAGATAAAAAGCCTCAAATCTGAACTATATCCTTATTATAGAAGTAAAGTTCCATTCATGCAGCATGAGTTGATGAGCGAACTTTCAAAGAATAATTTTACCCGATTTGGTGGGTGATTCTTATAGAAAATTTCACGCTGATTCCGAATATACCATATATTCCTATGTTTAGGATGGTAATTCACACCAAAAACCTCAAAAAACACGTTTTTTTAAGCGATTTTTGACTCTAAATTTTCAAAATTTGACCCCTCGGATTACTCCAAAAATTCTGGCAACGAACTCATCCTTTCTTTTGATATTATTGACATTTTACTTTTTTTGTATTTTTTATCTCGATTCCTCGGTCAGATATCGTCGGGAATGATATATATATCTATATGAAAAAGTTTTAAATTTCAGGAATCGTTTCAGAAGGCGGTCTGAAACGGATTTCCATGAAGAAAATTTTCGAAAATTTGCATTACAAAAATTTTGAAGCCATTGATTGCAATTGCTTCATTTTTTCCGAAAATTCGCTAAACTCTCCTCTGTCCAAATACTGGTGGTTTTACCCTGTACATACGTCAAAACAATAGCCCTGTACTGTACAATAAATTGTACTATCCAACATTAAAATGTGGCTACTGTGTTATTTTATTCACACTTCCTCTGAGATGACGTCTTAACGGTTTGAAGCTGAAAGGTTTCAAGGCAACCTTTAGGGATGAAGATTGCGAAGTATATGTGCCTGTTAACCTTTCCGGAACCCCGAAAAAAACCTGAAAGAAAACACTAGAGGTCTTTTCTAATAAAATATTAAAAACCACTTTCTTTCTCGCCTCCCAACGGAAATTGTGAGCGTTGCTGTGGTGGAGGGGGACGGGGGGTTACGGTACACCCAATATTGCCGCAAAAGGGTTTAAGAAGGAAAAAACCAGGTCCGACGCCATCGCGATGGACCGGACATGCGAAACTCCCTGCACGACTCAATGGGGTGACGATAAGGCGAGGATACGACTGAAGTGCTCAGCGGAAGAGAAGGGACTTGAAAAAAAGGGAAAAAAACTGACTAGGAGAAAAAAAATACAACTTGGAAGTTGGGAGTCGATCTGAGCAAATTCAACAGGTTGGCACTTAGCTGGGATGTACAGGGAGCAGCCTTGAGTCTTGATACACTCTCTTCTGGCCTATCTCTATGTTTTTTTCTCTTTTTTTTTTCATTCCGTTCCCGTCAGACTTCGTTGGCTTTCTTGTTGGGGCTTGATCCCTTCTCGGTGAGCGTCAAACTCGTGTTCAAAGCACGTTGGGGCCAACGGTCCAACAGCCAACAGCTAGCAACAGTTAAGGGATCGGAAGAGGACAACACTTAACTGATAAAAGAAAGAACTACTCACCAATTCGTTTGTGACCATCCTAGTCCGTGATAAAAACGTCTGCCAAGTTGGGTGGGCAGTGAAGCACTCTCACTTTTTGCTTCCTCTCTACCGAAAGTAAAAAGCTACGTATTCGTGCAAGAAATGAAAATAAAAAAAATGTGGACTCCAAAATCAAAATTTTCACTTGTTTCATACGTTTTAGAGCTTTTTGAACAATTTTGGTTCCGTGCCTGGCGGTCTGTCTGTCTGTCAGTCTGTCTGTCTGTCTGTCGGTCTGTAGTCAATTCCTTGTCCCAGGCAAAACTAATATGAAGTTATGGTCCGAATTGGACGACATTTTGCAGGGATTGCGCGGATTAGCCTCGTGACGGCCCCCTATAAATTTCATCGCCATTGGACCACTAGTAGTGTGTGCACCTGCGCAAACGAGAATTTCCAGAAACTACGATTTCTCAGTTCCTAATTTACCTAATATCATCTCTGTTCTGCTGTCATTTATTCGTTTGTAATTGGGCTTGCCCGTGATATAATCAAATAAACAAATATCGCTCAAATTGGATGGTAGTTGGAGGTTAACGATTACCTTTGAATTTTGGCACGATTGTAACAGCAATATCAACTGCGCATGCGCAATTTTGAAATATGTTTCATAGCCATAACTCCGGAACTACTCAAAGAAAAAAAAGGTTAAAAAAAGGCTGAAATTTTTTTTTCAGGGATATTACAGGGTAGCCCTTAGACAGTCCCCTATCAATTCATAGCCATCGGACCATTAGTAGCGTGTGCGCGTGTGGGCATGCACAAACGTGGATTTCTCGAAACTTCGATTTTCAGTTCCTGATGGACTGATTCCGCTCAAATTCGGAGTGTAGTTGAGGGCTGACTCCGGGAAAATCTCCTATGGATTTCGGCACAATTGGATGAGTAATGGCTACTGCGCATGCGCAAAATTGAAATTTATTTTAATGGGCGTAACTCCGGGACGATTCAACCAATTTCGCTGAAATGTTCACTAAATGATTAAATACTTCCATGTTTCAAAAGTGCAGAATGAGTCATGCAGAATGAGTAGTGAATGTTTCACCGCAATTGGTAGAATAGTTCTGAGGTTAATACGCCAATGACAACAAGATAAAAGTTTTCGCATGCGCAGTAGCTATTACTGATACAATTGCTGCGAAATTCAAAGGCAATCGTCTTGGAACCAGCCCCAAACTACCCTCCGAATTTGAGGTACTTAAATAGATCCATTAGGCACTGAGAAAGCGTTTTTTCAGGTACATCACGTTTGCGCATGCTCACTCGCTTTGGAGGTTTTTTTTTTTTTTTTTACTTTTTCCTTCGAACATGAAGGCTTCTCTTCCTTATCATCGGTAGTGAGGGAGCAAAACCACGTGAATGAGTGAATGTTTGTGTGTATATGTGACATAATCTTGTGTGCGATCTCCAGGGCTGAATTCTCATCCGATTTGCTGAGTTTTTTTTTTTTTTTTTTGCTCGACTCAGAAATCTGTCTAGTTGTGCACTTCGACGACAGGATTCAGAAATTTGCATTTGAAGGGAAAGAATGAGGTGGTTGATACCGAAAAAGTTCCATTCATGCAGCATGAGTTGGTGAGCAAA
>JAEMON010000004.1:22057569-22067920 GCA_030264115.1 Lygus lineolaris
CATTGCAATAGCTTCATTTTCTTCGAAAGTTCGCTAAAACGGCGAATGATCGGCGGGTGATCTGTGAAGAAAGAAATATTAAACCGTTGTGTAATAATTTGCAGCATTACTTACCTACTTAGAATTACTCTTCTGAATATGTTTTGAGAAAACTGTTTTCTCATTAATTTTGTTTGATTATGGTGGAAAATCTATTTCTCAACCAAGTCATCTCGTTTCATGGCTGCCAACCAGGGAGCTTCAGAGCAGTTCAATACTTCATTAGTTACTATACGAAGGGCGCTCGTTGACGAGGACGTCAAGTTGACGGTGAACTCAAGTTGGAAGAAGCTAACCAAATTAAGGCAAGTCTTCCAAAGCCCTTGGGGGGTATCTTGCTCAAGAACCTTCCATTTCCCCCTTCCATTACCTTGAAGAGTGAAACCAGTTTCAGCTATTCGTGCGACTCGTAACTGAAAATGTAAGCGGCAGAGGATGAATTTAAACTTAGATTTACTGTTAATGACTATATTAGGCGGGGCTACTATTGGTTAGTTGGGCTAATCAACTTCGCTAATGGAGCATGGATTGGAGGATTGACACTTATTGGTACTGTACGGGTTCTTCTGTTTTGGCTGTATTGGCTAATATACTCATCACTGAAGATGGCCGAAAGATGATCATCTTTCGGCCATCTTCAGTGATGAGTGTATTACAGTGGAAGCTCAGCTCGATGCGATAATGCTACAAATAACGAGAAAAACCGTCTGCCAGGTGTAGCACTTCTCGTATTGGACCTCTTGGACCTCTGATGAAGGTCACGATCGTGTTTATATTTTCGTAACTGGTATTTTCGTGTTGATATGAACCGACAAACGCTATTTTCCTCAAGTTCGTTTCACGGCATTTCCCGCTATATTATTTTCACGGCCTAATCTATGGCTGCTACTGGGATGGTGAGTCCATTCAAGAGCTGTCAGCTGATCTGGCCAATTATTATTACACAATGGCTGGACCGGGTTGACTACGATGTACCGTCACCTACTATTGTGGCAAGGGGGAGGGGGAAATTGTGATGTACCTACCATCAGATTTCACCCCCTCTCAACCTTGAAATGGTAGCAGAGCGTGGTTCAGTACTGAGCCGATTCATTTCACCATTATTGAATCCACTCTTTATTTGGGATTTTGTGGGTTATTTATTTACTGAGCTGATCAGAACAACCAAGGAGAACAGATGAGCTGAGGCAGAACAACCACGCGATATCCACATCACTCTTCCGAACTTGAGACACTGCTCTTGATTAACGTAATTTGAAACCTATCTTCATGAAGGCCAAGGGTTACAACGCTGCACTCTCCTCAGAGGAACAACATGTCGGTCCCTCAGAGGAGAGTGCAGGTTGTAACCCTTGGCCTTCTTGAAGATAGGTTTCATATTATGTTAATCAAGAAGGAACCGTGTCACAAGTCCGGAAGAGTGTGGATATTGCGTGGTTGTTCTGCCTATCGGATCAGCTCAGTAAATATAAATAACCCACAAAATCCCAAATAAACCACTGCTACTTGGAACTGAGGGCAGGTCAAATAACTGCAGTTCCACCATCCTATCGTGATCCACTCTTATATTTCAACACCTCTCCTCTGAAGAGGATTAGGGTGCGGAGCTTTCCCAGAAGGGACTCAGAGATCCTCTGGATCTGTAGGTACTCTTTGCTTACAAGTTGGCTTATTAGTTTAATTTATATTAATTAGTTTATATAAAGCCTTTGAGCGTTCTTCAAGCCAATGAGCTATATTTTTTTAACCTTTTTCTAGGGTTTTAAATCCTTTTAAAATTAATGAACGGGTTCTATTCCCAATTTATACATGGTTGAAATTCCCAAAATATTAAAAACTCCCCAAGTTGGGTAATTTAAATGTGCCTGTGTAGTTCCATCATTTGATGGAGGAGTGAAATAACTCCTTGAGTTTTTCCAGATGAAACTCCTGGATTGGAACCTCTGATTATACCTATAAAAAAAAATCTTCCTTTGTTTTTTCTACTAATCTTGTGGGAGCATAGTTCTCCACAAATAGGAATTTTGCAATAGTGCCGTTATGATGGAGGTCTTCTTACCTTGAGGTTTTCAAGGTTTCTTGAGTTTTCTATTTTAAGGACCACCATCCCAGTTTTCAGGAGTGTGACGGTACGCCCGAGCTCTCAAGAGATAGCGCCTGGGTGACTAAGTTCCTGCTATGTTATTTTTACGGCTTGATCTATGGCTACTCCTGGGATGGTGAGTCTGTTCAAGAGCTGTCACCTGATCTCGTCAATTATTACACAACGGCTAGACTGGGTGACTAGGGTGGCTACGCACTTGCGGTTTTCAGCCGCGCGATTTAATCGCGGTGAAAAAAAGTTCCATTCGTGCGGCATGAGTTGGTGAGCGAATTTTCAAAGAAAAATGTTAACAGATTTTGTGGGTGATTCTTATAGGAAATTTCACGCTGATTCCGAATATACCATATGTTCCTATGTTTAGGATGGTATTTCGCACCAAAAACCTCAAAAAACATGTTTTTTAGCGATTTTTGAAACTAAATTTTCAAATTTTGACCCCTTGGAGTACTCCAAAAATTCTGGCCAACGAACTCATCCTTACTTTTGATATTATTGACATTTTAAAATTTTTTCAGATTTTTTATCTCAATCCCTTGGGCAGATATCGTCTGGAGTGACACATATATCCATACATATATAGGTAGCAGGTTGTATAATGACCAGTCTAGACTTGAGGGAAGTAGTATTTTATTTTCTCCGACGTTTCTACCCAGGGTCTGGGTCCTAGTCATGGAGTGATCTACAAACATGAAGAAGTAAAGCAATAAAACTATGTAGGTACCTATAGATATTGATAAATTAAGAAATTGGTATGAAATGGTAATGAAAACAAGGATGATAAGATTGACAGGTTGCGAAATGAGATACAAAGTAATGTAGGTAACTATGAAGATAATATTATTGCTACTTACATTATTGCGGTCTTCAATAAATATGATGTTATTATGAAGATGTGGAAAAATTAGTTTTATACAATTGTGTAACACTGTGGTAAATAAAGTAAACAGCAAGCTCTCTGATAAAAAAAAACTAGAATGAGGTGGTTGAACAAAATGGTGGATTGTGGTGTGTACCAACCTGTCTGGTAGGTAAATGGGGGTTGACAAAGGTACTTAACATGATGACTTAGAACTAATTTAAATTACTTACAACTGATTGAATTCTTTATATTTATTGCGTTTTTTTATAATCATACTTATACAGAAAAATAAAAGAAAAAGAAAAAAGGCAGTTATTTGACATGGGGAATAAAGTGGTGAGTCTGTCTATAAGGCAAGTCTAGACTGGTCATTATACAACCTGCTACCTAGTTATTCTACTAGGCATCCATCAACACTTACATATATATATATATATATGTGTGTGTGTGTGTGTGTGTGTGTGTGTGTGTGTGTGTGTGTGTGTGTGTGTGTGTGTGTGTGTGTGTGTGTCACTCGAGACGATATCTGCCCGTGGGATCGAGATAAAAAATCCAAAAAAATTTTAAAATGTCAACAATATCAAAAGTAAGGATGAGTTCGTTGGGCAGAATTCTCGGAGTACTCCAAGGGGTAAAATTTTGAAAAAAACATACCTAGGAACATATATGGTATATTCGGAATCAGCGTGAAATTTCCTATAAGAATCACCCACGAAATCGGTTGAAATTATTCTTTGAAAATTCGCTCACCAACTCATGCTGCATGAATGGAACTTTCTCATTTTCCCCAGCGACAACCGCGCCGCCCGAAAAACAGGACCTGCTGCGTTTTTTTAACCGCGGAGGCTTTTAGCCGCAGGTGCGCGTTCTTCCATTGAGTTTTGTGTGTTTCATTTCTAGCGCGATTATTATTATGTAACCTAAATTATTATGTAACCTACCCATAGATTTCACCCCCTCTCTACCTTGACAAGTTGACCCTTTTCACGTTCATGGCGTCGAGGGAGGACGTTCGCTTTTCCAACATCCGACATATTTATTTCTCATTTTCTTCCTTGTATAACACAGTTACATAAAATCAAATATTGCAAAATCATCTCATTGGTATACCGTATGGAATACCCCATTCAGTGTTTGGATGTATAATTATAAGTTTTTCACGTTTTCTCAGCCAATTATCGAAGTTGTTTTCGGCATTCTTCTTGTTTGATTACCTATTTGATTTTCTAGGGGAATGATGGAAGTGGAATCTTAATTTCTGTATTGAAAGATGATGATATGAATGAAGGGCTGATTAACCCCCGCGGTTAGAATCTCCGGTCTTAGTACTACCCAGAATGAAGTTCCGAAGCACTTCGTTCGGAAAAGGAGGAAACTACGGGCCACACATACACTTTCTCTCGTCTGTGTTGGGTGTATGTAGCCTGCCCTTCAGAATCATTAACCTGGATTCTACCTTGAATTACTGATTCTATTACTCGTGTTCCGCACAACTACAACCTTCCCTAGTTCCTCCTCTACTCAAACAACTAATCCACCGTGGCTACCTTCTGGTCAAGTCAGCACTCAAGAGAGCGCCAGTCCGTTAAACGAGGACCCCGGGAAACCGAGTCTTAAATGGAAATTGCTTCTACTCAAGCACCCTCGAGGTGGTTTCTCCCCAGGAAGGGCGCTAACGTAATAAAAGCCTCACTGCAGCCAGGATTCATTTAATAGTTAGCTTTACCGAGAAAAGCGAGCTGCTATGCCATCAGAGGAGGTCGTGCGCCACCACAAAAATTGGCTTCTCACCGTCGGGTGGATTTATATACGTAGCTGCGGAAAGCACCTCTTGGTCGGAACACGTTACGTCCATTAGCTCTTAACTCGAATTATCTCTTACAACTTATATTTTCGGGAAGAAAAACTTTGTATGGATACACGGAGGGACCTTTTATACGGTTCGCTATTATTTTTTCTAAAAAATATTCCTTGTAACCCTGATTGCTGTAGGGACTGGGTTTTTAGTTCACTCAGAAAGCCATTTCGCATATAGGTACCGTAAGAAGCCGTTGAAAACCTCATATATTCAATATACTGTATAATGTGTCGTGAATTATTGATAAGATACTCAAGAGAGAACTACCTGGGTGTAAATAATACATGTAAATATATAAATAGCTCGTTGACTTTTGGTTCGGTTCGAGTTACTTGGAGTACATGAAGAAATGTTTCCAAAATTCTCACTTTTGGACCCTTATCAGTTGTTTATACAGGGAAATACTTCCATTAGAAAGGGGGCTTCGACAAAAGTTTCAAATGGGGGGAACCCTCGTGTCGATTTTTTGCGTAGAACCCGAATTATGATATTTTTTATCGCAAACCACGTAATCCGTTTTTTTTTTTTTTTTTTTTCAAATGGAAACCCTTATTTATTATTGCAGGTTCGGATTTTTAGTGAAATTTTTCAAAATTAGTACCTCTCACGCCAAAAACGTGCGCAAATATGCACTAAACGCAAGAAATCTGGTCATAAACTACGAAGTATGATGCGTGATTTTAATGTGTTTTTTCGCGCTGAGTAACGTGGAGATGTTTTTATTCAAACCTCTAAATTTCATAATTCTCTGGAATCCTTATATTTATCTTGATCGGATGATCACAAATCGAAAAATAAAACCGTTATCCCGCGTGCAAAAACAAATTAATAAAAACTGTTCCCATCTATTCGGTTGCCTAGCGAAGTTCTTTTGTCATCGCCCCCTCCTTAGTAGGATATTTAACACCCCTTCTCTCATTTTCACAGCTTCTTCTCACTATGAATAGGTGCAGTTCTTCGCCTCTTTTTCAAGCGGCTCGTAATTATCGGCATTATTTTATTATAATTATAATTACGCAACAATAATTATTAAAAAACTGAGATTCTGAGGAAGTTTCTCCCATAACATGAACTGGGCTTTATTTATTTCATTGGAGACATAGAACCGTTGGAATCACTTTACGATACTACTACTGAAACTTTCCAGTGATTAATTTTTCAAGGAAATCATTGATTTCTACCTAGCCTTCACTTTTCGATTTTTCAGTTTATTGGTATTACTATTTCAAGGACTGCTTGCATACGAGTCTGCAACACATTGGGACATTTTATGTCTTTAGTTCCCACCAACTTTTGTATTTAGTTCCCCCAATTTTTGTTTATTGGTTTCGCGTGAGCAATTTTTCGTGACGATTTTTCAGTTTATGTGCCAAAGCAAAGACATAAAATTGCGGTAGTACCTTATTGATTTCTACCTAGCCCTCACTTTTCGATTTTTCAGTTTATTGGTATTAGGTACCATTTCAAGGACTGTAGTTACCAACTTTTGTTTATTGGTATCGCGTGAGCAATTTTTCGTGACTTTTGTTTATTGGTATCGCGTGAGCAATTTTTCGTGACGATTTTTCAGTTTATGTGCCAAAGCAAAGACATAAAATGTCGAAAACGTGTATCTTGGTAGTTTACCTCACTCAAGAAACCCGATTTCTTGCACTAAGAGCGTGTTTGCGCATGTTTTTGTGCACTCAAAACTCCGAGTGAGGGTTGATATTTTCATAAAAAAATTTAAGTAGGTACCTGGAATCCAAATCCGCTATAAAAAACAAATATTAAAATAAAAAAAAAAATAGGGTTTCTCATTTGAAACAACGAAGTTAATGCGCGTTGAGCACGTTCTGAGTGTATTAGTTTTCGCTTAGGTCCAGAATCTTTTATGTACTTCAGTATTATAACAATTACGTTTAAAGTTTCGTTGAATTGTCGAGGGGTCAGATCTGACATAATCCTCTCCAGAGAAAACGGCAGATTTAATAACAGAAACGTGAAATGAGAAGTTATTCACAAATGACGACGTGTATTATTAATTTGTTGTATCATACTATAGGTCTACTCATTACTTAGGTACAGAACTTGTTGAAACAAAGGAGAATTCTACTTACGAGGTAATTATTCATCATTCACTCTCTTGCCTTTGTATTTTTTCTCCAAGTAATAATTATTTCGAAAGTTACCCCTTATTTATGCAAATTTTGCCCACTATTATTTTAGAGCTTGTTCAAGAAGATATCATGAGAAGATGTAGTGAAAAATTGACACGCTCAAAGGCGCATTCTATTTTTTTTGAGTCGCTGGACACGATGCAACTATCTAATAGTAACTTCTTTCGTCCGATCAAGATATCTTTCAGAATTTAGGAAAAATTAGAAAATTTACACTTTTAATTGTAGTTGATTGTTTGAAATTTATTTTTATTGAGAACCTATAGTCAAGGTTGTAGGGGAATCGAAGAGCTTCAAGATGCAGAAAACCGGGTGTGATTTGGTTCAATTCACCGCAAAGTACGAGCGAAATAATAAAAAGATGCAATTGCAAAAAACATCAATATTACTCGTAACGGGTTCGATGGCTCATAAAACGGACTCTTGAAGTTAAATCTCAAGTTTCTAAGGTTTTTCCGAGTCCTGAAAATTAATAATTGAAATTAATATATTATAATAATGAAGGTTTTTTTAATTAGAAAATGTCCAAGCTGAAGGAATAGGAGAATCTCAATCATTTGATTCAATTACTGAGGTATTCCGAGCTTAGAACTTGAAAGTTCCATGAGCCAGTGTACCCGTTACAGTAATATTGATGTTTTATACATTTGTATCATGTTAGTATTTCGCTCGTATCTTGCGGTAAATTAAACCAAATCACACCGGATTTTCTGCATCTCAAAGCTCTTTCATCTCCCTACAATCCTGACTATAGCTTGTTATCAAGTATAAATGTCAACCAATCAATTTTAAGCATTAAAAGTGACGATTTTCCATTTTTTCTCAATTTTTCCTAAATTTTGAAGGATATTTTGATCGGACGAAAAAACTGGTGTTCAGCGACCTCAACAACATAGTATTAGCCTATGCGCGTGTCAATTTTTCTCTACATCATCTCGTGAGATCTCCTTGAACGAGCTTCAAAAAAATAGTGGCCAAATTTTGCAAAAAACGGAGTCTCTCAACCAGACTTCGGGAAATGAGTTCGTTTTTAGCAATGGGCCTCAAAAAAATATCTACCTCTTATAAAATCGAGTCAGTCTAAAGTACACATCATGTTACGTAGACTACGCAAATGGGAAATCTACAAATAGGTTTCACACACTGTAGAAGTCCCATTTGTGTTGTGCAACTACGTACAAATAATCACTTTGGTCTTTCTTTGTAGTAGCTGGTTAGTAAGGTGAAAGTGTATAGAAAGAGTTTTCGCAATAAAAAAGACTTTGCCTGTATATTGGCTTTGACAGGGCTTCCAACAAAAAAGAAAGCGCGGAAAATGCGGTGTAGAGGTAACTTTTCCCCCGAGAAAACGCACCTGACAGCTCGCATAACAAACTTCCCTTCCTGAAGGGCGAGATCTCTTCCAAGTGTTGATACTGCAGATAACGAAGGGGATCGCTGGCAGTAAACGTCACAACTGGGGATAACAACGCATTCAGCGCTCGCAGCGAGCGAAGGGGAAAAATGTTGGTTTTGACGAAGGATTATCGGCGGGCCGCAAGTTAACCGTGTTCGTGAAGACGATACCAGAACTCTCAGATTCCTCGCGCACACTTCAATGAATAATTCTTCTTGTCGTATTCACGCAGTTTTCAGTTTGTTACTCGTATTTCCACAAAGAACGACTTGATGCATATTATTTCATATATTCCCTAAACGAGGCATTCATTTGAATCGTGATCCGAATTAAAAAATCTGCTCGTATGAGAAGGCTCTACCTCAACTTGTTTTAAGGGGACTGCCCTCAATTGTGGTTCTGAGATAAGAGATGGCTCTAGCGGCACACAGAAGAGGAATTACAGAGGTAATCTATAATTCCATACACTTTTTTTTCAAATCCAAGTAGTGCAATGTTTTCAGGAAGAGGTGCATAATGAAGCCATCTTGTAACTTTATTAAAAAAAAAAAAAAAAAGAATTTTGTTCAAATAATTTTTTAAATTCATGATTCATGACTACTTGAAGATTTAGGTTGGGTTGAAGAAGGAAACACATAAATGAAATACTTAGCCTCTTGTTTTTATAATAAACAAACAAAGTTCCATTCATGCAGCATGAGTTGATGAGCGAATTTCAAAGAATTATTAAAACCCATTTGGTGGACGATTATTATAGGAAATTTCACACTGATTCCGAATAGGTATACCATCAAACAAACAAAATTTCGGATGCCCGATGGGATCTCCATGTGCCCCAGCACTCGCGAACTTTTGCCTTGGTTATTTGTTAGAAAAAGTACTACCCAAACTCCCCTTTCAACTACCATTTCTGTTTAAATACGTAGAAGACCACCTTCTGGCAATACCCGAAAATTCAATCTACATTATCCTCTCAAAATTCAACAGGTTTCACCCGCGATTGCAATTCATATATGAACGCGAAAATTCAGAAAATGCAATCCCATTTTTGGATTTCTTAGTCACACGAAATATTGATGGAACAATTTGCACAAAATGGTGGCAGAAACCTCAACACAAAGGCAGATTTATAAACTTCCATAGTTATAGTCCCTACCACCAAAAAACCAACTTCGCCCTCAACCTCATTGAACGTTCAAAAAAGTTGAGCTCTTCCAAATTTCATAAAGAATCTGAAAATAAAGTAGTTGATTTGCTTCTTCTCAATGGTTACCCACATAAACTTATTTGTAAACTTTTGAAACACAAAAAACAAAATGGAGAATTGAACCCTCCTTCACAACCAACATACTACTACTCCCTCCCATATGTCCGCAACTTATCAGAAAATCTTAACAAAATACTCACCCGCAACATAGATAACAGAAACATTGCCTACAGAAAACAAAAACCCCTCAGCACTATATTCACAAAAGTTAAAGACCCCGTACCATTCAATATGAAATCCCACTTAATTTAATCCCACAATGGATAGTAATCACACAGCAGTATTACATTATATAATTGTAAGACCGTATTCACGATAATCAAAAATAGGGAAATCGATTGTTTTCACATTATTATAGTGAAGTTTGTCCAATAAGTGCGAAAACGGAAACATAAGGCCTAAAAAGCCTGAAAATCCGGCTGATAAACTGCTAGTTACGGAAGTAGGTACCTCTCAGATTGAAGGAGGGAAAAGTTGTCAGGAAGATTGATGCATTGATGGAGCGGCTGCAGAGACATGACAAACCGGAAAGATGGATCGTCGAAGATTCTATCACACGAAAAACGACTGATGAAATGTTCACTTCCCTTCGTAAATACGAGAGGCGAAGCTTCGTTTGAAAGTCTTTTTCAATTAAAACGAAACGTTTGAAAAGGCGTGGTAGGAGGG
>JAEMON010000004.1:22070649-22086287 GCA_030264115.1 Lygus lineolaris
ATTCGGGTAAACTCCCTCAATATCGAGGTTGACGTTCGAGCAGAGATGAGTCACGAACATACAGACAGACACTAACTTGACCATTATTAAGATAACTAGTAAAAATTTGTAAAGATTTACATAATTATAATATTATTATAGTAAGAAGGCCCGTTGTTATTAATGAAACGGGCTCTAACAACCAAACAAATCAATCCACATAAATTAAAACACTTGATCGTAGCTTGGCGATCAACATGGGAACAACTCCCCACCTACGGGACTTTGTAAGAAAATGAATTGTCGCTAGCAATAGCCTCGATCACGATGAAAGAATAGGTCTGGAGGACCAAACCGTGGAGTACGTTGCTTACAAGAACTCGCTTACAACCAAGCGACCGTCCCCAGCATCGTAATCGGTCCTTCCGTTAGCATGGGCCAGACAAACAAACCGACGGTAAAATACGCCATGCGTCTCTTCCCAGCCGTTTACTCAGCAAAAAGAAATTCTGATATTATTACCTGCTTCAACAGTTTTTGAGGGTGTTGAGTCCGAACCAGGGGTAGAAACTGGTATTTCCGATTATGCACACACTCTACAGAGTGTTTCCCACTTGGCGTGAAAGAAAAAATTGGGTAAAACTAGACTGGCAATAGATTAGAATGCCGCCAACCGCACCTTTCTATCTCAATTCGTTCCCAAGATATGATCTTTTAAAGTTTTCTTTCTCGAAAACCACGTTTTTTGCCATAAAACACACGTTTCTCCACTTTGAAACAACTTTGTTCTACTTTTAACCACATTTTCGGATTCCGCGTTAAATTTCCTATACGCCTGATACAAATTCATAATCCCTGAGTCCTGAGGACCGCAATTGCAGTTCAAGCAATGAAAATTTGAAAATTTAAGTTTCTGAAAATACTTGTAGGTTAACTGCATTTCCAAAAAACGTGCTGGAAGCTGTCAAATTCGAGGAAAACTTTTAAATTGAATCAGCTTTCTAATAGTATGGTCAACTTTGCGATTCCTTATCGATTTACTGGAGAAATTCAAGTTTGAATGCGGAAAAACATCATTTTTATACTCTTTACACCCAATATTTATGTACAGTAGAACCTCGAATAAATTCGTATCGCAACTTTTGTGACGCCTTCATACTTTTAACCTCGCTTATCGTAACATTTCGTAACGCATTTTTGAGACATATTCATACTTTTAGCGAATTTTCGAAGAAAATGAAGCTATTGCAATGGCTTCAAAATTTAAATAATACAAATTTTTGAAAATTTTCTTCATGGAAATCCGTTTCCGACCATTCTAAAACGATTCTTGAAATTTAACACTTTTTATGTGTCTTTCCAGACGATATCTGACCGAGGAATCGAGCTAAAAATCTTTAAAAATTTCAAAATGTCAATAATATCAAGAGAAAGGATGAGTTCGTTGGCTAGCATTTTTGGAGTACTCCAAGGGTTCAAATTTTGAAAATTTAGAGTCAGAAATCGCTAAAAAAACGCGTTTTTTGAGGTTTTTTGTGTAAATCACCATCTTGAACACAGGAACATAATATGGTATATTCGGAATCAGCGTGAAATTTCCTATAAGAATCACCCACCAAATCGGTTAAAATCATTCTTCGAAAATTCGCTCATCAACTCATGCTGCATGAATGGGACTTTTTTTACACCTCATATTTATGTAGGTACAGTAGAACCTAGAATAAATTGGTAACGCAACTTTTGTGACAACTTTAAACTCGCTTATGGTACGAGTAGTCTATCGATTACAAAAATGGCATCTGTCTTCCCGCATAAGTAAAACCAACTGATTATCAAATTATCCTGTACGACGCTCGGGTTAAAGCTAGTCATTATAAATGTATTATTATACGTTTACTTGGTATTATAGATATTAGAAATCATACTACGGTACCAAGATAGAACTATCAATAACATCAGACACAGCTTGCCTACAATTGAATATCTTCCCCGCAATTAGACCGAGTAGTTTACTTTGTGTTTGTTGATCGAAACTGGAATTCATTGCTCTCGTGTGTTATCCAAGACCTAGGCCGAACCGGTTATTTTCCTTTTTCCTTTATATCCGTTCCAACAATTTGACTCGTAACTTCTATTTTAACTGCTTCTTCAAACGGTCGAGATTACTTTCACGATATTTACGGTTTATACGATAATTATGGTCTCCTGATATTATGAGTTCAATCGTCCTCTGATGTCCCGAAGCATTTTTGATGGGTCGTAAGAATGGTTTGAGCTTTGAAGATTTTAATTGACGAGACTCTGCGGAAAGTTGGTGGTTGGAGAGCAGCACGTGCTCCCCGAGGCTATTTTGCCTTGTAGGTAGTGGTTGTTGACATGGAACATCCGCTTGCTCAAATAGAACCAGCGCACTACCATAACATTAAGCTGGGTTCGCATGAACGCGCGAAATGCGTAAAGCGCTACGACACGACGTAAAAGATTACTCCCAAGGCATGCAAATAGATTTTCAGAGAACCATGCGTTGGGAAGCCTCTGTTTCCAATAAGAAACTCACGTGCAGACGTTTCATCTATATTTATGTACGTCAAACTTGATTTAGAAAATATTTAAATTGATAGTTTTTATCAATTCATCATAATTCCTGCCGCGAAAAATAATTGCTGTATCATCCGCGAAGCCAAATATCTTACCATCAATAGGTATCGAGATTAATAATTAACTCAGTAATGTAGAGAAGAAAATGAATGGGGCCTAAAACTGTGCCCTGAGGTACTCCATTGAGTATAATCGTATCATTACTCAAGTGGGACCCAACTTTCGTAAAAAGTTTATCATAGTATAATAGTATCATTACTCAAGTACGACTCAACCCTCGTATGAAGTTAATCGCACACAATTTTATGATTTACTGAATCAAAAGCTTTTTTTGTGTCCAAAAAGAGTTTCCAAAAACAAAGAATCCATCATCAAGCTTTTTTGATACAAAATTATTTAAACTAAATAAGGCATATCTGTCTTTAAGCGAGATATGTCTTAACATATCTCATTTAGAGACAAATTCTAACTGAACGTTTCTTATTTTCTGTAACGGAAAATAATCTTCTGAAACTGCTCGGCCGGTGAAATTTTCACTTCTCGAGTAATTCTATGTAGAGTCGTATTTCTGAGTAGGATTCAGAATTTGTTTCAGAGTGGAAAATTGCATTTCCCAGTCCAATTCAGTTTTTCCCCAGCAAAAAATTTGTTTTTCCCAGTCAAATTTTATTTTCCTGAACCAAATTTAGTTTTTTCTCAATTAAGTTTAGTTTTTTCCTAATCAAATTCAAGGTGTTAGCAGCCCATATGATAGGACCTACCTTTAAGTTGATTGGGAACAACCAGGGGCTTAAATTAACTCTCATTTTCATCTCAGAGTTCGGAAAAGTCATCATTTAAGTTTTATGGAAAATCATTGAAATATGCTCAAAACTATGTTTCTGATCCATATCTCACCCTAATTCGATCAAAGTTCAATTCTGAGTACTTTGACTGAAAATACTGCAATAATGAAACTCATAAAATTTATGAGTTTTGGGAGTATGCATAATGCATATATTTGCGGAAAGATCCTTCCGTTCAATCAGCAGCCCGTGACATCTACTAACGACACACAGTGGGCCAAAATGGTAATTTTTCTTGAAACAATTTGGATCCTCTATCTTTACAGGAAATTTAACGCTGATTCTGAATATGTAATGTTCCTGTACTGATGAACGCTTTTTTTCTCAACAAACCATGTAAAAAAAGTTTCTTTACGGTTTTTGTTGAAAATTGCCATGTAAAGTAGAGAAATATATTTATATTTTGAATCAGCGCCAAATTCCCTATAAGAAATGCCCACCAAATATAAAGAACTTCCATAGCTCAAAAGTGCCTAAAAAATGGTTAAAATGATAATGACAATTCGAAAATTTGCTCGTTCACACAAGCTGCATTACTGGAACTTTTATGTATTTAAATGTTCTACATGGCCTCCCGCATACATATTATGCTGTCATTAGAACTACTGTAAACCACTGAAATCGGAAAGGTTTCTATTTCTTGATTCAAAAAAATAAAAATCAAGAAATAACTCTTAATTTCTTATATAAAAAATCAAAATCAAAGAATAACTCTTATTTTATTTAAAAAATCAAAATCAAAGAATAACTCTCATTTTATTTAGCAAATCAAAAGCAAAACAACTCTTATTCTCTGATTCGAAAAAATAAATGAAAATCACCAAGTAACACTCTTATTGTTGATTCCATAAAAGTATTGATCGGGAACTAAGAGTTAACTATTATTTTTATTTCAATGCCGATTTTTATTATAAAAATCAAAGAATAACTCTTATTTTTGATTTTTTCGGAATGTCAAAATAACTCTTTTTCACTCCTGGGAAAAACTAAATTTGGTTAGGGAAAAATCAAATTTGACTGGGAAAAAACTAAATTTGGTTGGCAAAAAACGAAATTTGACTGAGAAATGGTATATTAACAATAATGTGAGTTGAGAGAGGAGCGAGAGAGATTGAAATCTATAAGCGACACGTCGAAACCACAGAACAATCCAAAGTGACAACTCCAAACGTCGGACCGCCATCGCCACTGACAGGAAACTCCATCCGCGTATTTGACGTCTCTTTTGACGAAAGAGCGAGTTTCCTCTTGTGGAATCACAACCTCTCCTCCGCATCCCTCCTCCGCATCTCTGACTCGGTGGACCCTCCAGAAGGACATACCTAATGAGGGGGTACACGAAAACACCCTAGCTCAAGAAAAATCCCCCTAGAATCCCCCCAAAAATGTATAACATCTTTGGGAATTCTCCTAAAACTATTCCTAAGATTATTTATCTTTGAATTTCGGGTTTCAAGTTCATTTCAAGAAATAATGAACTGACTATTTTTTTAACCAACCAAGTGATAGTGATAATAATGGAGCCAATGGTGCTTCCTCTGCTTTACTCAAGTACCGAAGAATGTATTTTATTTTTTAATTTAAAAAAAGGGAAAGGAAAGGATGTGATGACACCAGACTACTACTACGTTGACGTCATAGGTAGGTAACTAGTCTGATACGTTACCTATCTACCTTGTACATAATTGAAATGTGAAATATGAAATGCTCCACGCAAGCTAGAAGCTACCAAACTACAGCTTAAAAGCAAGAATCATAGAGCTGACAAACATCCAAAACTTAGCAAACATCGGAGCGATAAGCAAGTACGGGATTGAAGAGAGTAAAAACATAATAATTAAACAGATCCAAACTAGAGAGAGACCGTGGAGTTGTACATTACCTGAAATCTATATTACACGAGTATATTATAACAATTTATATAATATAAAGGTCTTCCTCCATACTAAATTGAAACCAAAAAATTTCTAATGACGCTGGCGAAATGTCCCCCGTTTAGTTCCAAAAGCTGCCGCCACTACGTCGTGCTTCAAAATGAACGATAATTAATTAATTTAATTAATTTCCGTTTTTCTCTTGGACGGGTGGACCGATTTTCATTCTTCAAAGCTTTCTGCGAATGGTATTGCCAAACTTACGTTTGTACATTCAGTTTCGATTTTTTTAAATTTTCTTCCATGGTGTGCAATTATTTTTTGCTCAAATTTGAACATTTTTCGCAATGTCAGGTAACCATGCCAGAGTTTTGCTAGCAGAATCCAAATCAATTTACAGATTCAGATTCCAGATTCCTTTGCAGAATGAAAATCGGTCTACCCGTTCCAGAGAAAAACGGAAATTAATTTTGCCCCCGATAGTACATCCATCTATCGAAAAAATTTCTCACTAAAATGAGGGACATTTCGCCTTAAATGGGAGTTCTGAAGAGGACAAATTTATGTCGAAAGAGCTCAGCTCAATAAACAAAGAAACGGAGTCGCCATAATAGGTCACCCTCAAAACCACCCCACAAATATATTGTGAAAGTATTACGTTGCCAAACTGAAAACTCCAACCAACCTTGTTTGTATACCTTTATACCAGTAGTTCTCAGAAGGGTGTGCAAGGAGAGGGAGCATGAGTTTTGTTGTTATGTGTAATAAAATCACAGCTTTTTCACGAGTGGTGAACGATTTTTTTGGGGTGGAAAGTAAAGAAGTTATTGTTCCCTAGCAACGTTTGGTTGTACGTGAAAAGCGTTACCTCGTACGTTGTTCGTCTCGCAATTTCGTTCTCGTATCGTGTGAGCTATAGTGGAGTGTGGCTAATGCATGTTCCACGCTAAACAACTAAATTTGACTGAGATACGCTAAACAAAGGATGAATTTTCAAAAAGTGTTTCCTTTAGTGTCGACAGCCGATTCACTTGTAACGGATGGCGCAATTAGACGGTAGTTTGAGTGTGTGCGATACGAGACGAGGCGGTACGAAAGAAGAGCCGGTAGAAGCATCAATTTCAGCTCCAAAGGTGATGAATCAAGCCGTAATGTGACGCCATGATGTACTGAAGATGAGGGCCACAAGAGGGGGAAACGCTGTCGACGGCTACACCCTCATTAAAGCAGTCCGGGTCTGGGGGGGAAGAACGCATGTTTTATTCAAGCAATTTCACGGGCTCCCTGGATTATTCTAAACTTGATTTGAGACAAGTAAAACCTCACTCAAGCGAGAAAACCTACCTGAGTCGGTCTGTGCTAGTCACAACGTTTAAATTGGATTATTGAATTCAATAATCGAGTTACAGATATTGATATTGTAATTGGTTTGAAACACGAAAGTGAGTTCCGTTTGATATTCCAGCGTAGAGGAGTACAGTCGAATCTGGATATGTGTAATCTCAGAGGACCAACGATTTCATTCCATTTATCCAGGAATTCCACCTGTGGAGAGTAATGTTTCAGTTAAGTAGAGAAATCCGAGATCCATAATTGATTAGGCAACATTTATTCGAGAAAATGCAGGAGGTAGGTATCTTACACTCCAGTTTACTATGGTTTAAAATCTACTTTACGAATCGTATACAAGTTGTTTCATCAGGTGAGCGATGGCTGTGGTGAGCAAATGTTCAACTTCGAACTACTCCCACGTTCTCGATTTCGGTGTGTAATGGGACTATTTGGACTAAACAAGGGACTAAATTAGTCCAAGCTGGACTGATTATGACTAAACTCTACTAATATTACTAAACAAGACTAAGCTGTGTGTGTGTGTGTTGCTAAATTAGACTAAGTTAGACTTAGGTGACTAAATAGCACTAAATGAGGCTACTTGGACTAAATGGACGAAACTAAGGACTAAATTAGTCCGAGCGGGGCTGATATCACTAAGCTGCAGTTATAGGACTGAACCTCGGACTAAATGATACTAAAGTATGTAGATAAGACTAAGCTGCACTAAATCGGACTAAGGTGAACTAAAAAGGACTAAACTGGACTACATCGGACTGAATCTTGACATTGTCCCACGGACTGAGTCAGTCGTTGACCCCTCGATCCAACCATCACTTCCACAGTATCTGTCTGTAAAGCATCGATCTTCCGTGTATTTTGATTTTCCGGATCAAATTGAACCACCTCGAATTACAGACATTCGATTACCTACACAGATTATGCATATTCTCAAAAAATGTGGATTTTCTGTAGGTATTTTGTGAGCATTGCTATTTTCAGGTATATTATAAATCAGCGTTAAATTTCCTATTAGAATGGTCCACCAAGTATAAAAACGTCTGCCAAGTTGGGTGGGCAGTACAGCTTGCTCACTATAATCGTAACATGGGCGTATAGAATCACTTAGTGTAGATTTCCCCGAAATCGGTAAAATAGTTCCGCAGTTATGACCATCACAACAAAGTTTGCACATGCGCACACGTTACTAGTGGTTTGGCGGCGATGAAATTCACCGTGGGCCGTCTAGGGGCTAACCCGCACAATCCCTGGAAATTTCATCAAAATCGGACCATCATTTCGTAGAGTTTCGCCCGGGACTAGGAATCGCCTCAGACAGACACGGAATCTAAATTGTTCAGACAGCTCCGAAACGCAAAAAGGAAATAGACATTTTTCGCGGTTTTTCGAAGAAAATGAAGCTATTGCAATGGCTTCAAAATTTAAATAATGCAAATTTTTGAAAATTGCCTTTATGGAAATCCGTTTCAGACCATTCTGAAATGATTCCTGAAATTTAACTCTTTTAGCGAATTTTCAAAAAAAATGAAGGTATTGCAATGGCTTCACAATTTTTGTAATGCAAATTTTTGTGTGTGTGTCAATCCAGACTGTATCTGCCCGAGGAATCGAGATAAAAAAATCCAAGAATTTTTGGAGTACTCCAAGGGTTCAAATTTTGAAAGTTTAGAGTCAAAAATCGCTTGAAAAAGGCGTTTTTTGATATTTTTGGTGCGAATTACCATCTTGAACATAGGAACATATTATGGTATATTCGGGATCAGAGTGAAATTTCCTATAAGAATCACCCACTAAATCGGTTAAAATCATATTTCGAAAATTCGCTCACAACTCATGCAGCATGAATGGGACTTTTTTATTTTATTTTGGGGGACACAATTTTTTCGAATTCTTGCACGACTTCGGTTTCCCTATCTTCGGTAGTGAGGAACGAAAATTAACAGTCCAAAAATGGCTGAAAACGACGGTTAAAATGGTTCTTTGAAAATTCTATCAAGCTGCATGAATTGAACTTTTCTTCTTTCGTAAGTGGTTCAGATTGGCACAGAAAACATCTCCCTATGAGTTGGTTTTTTCCACTACGCCCATCATGTTTTGTACCTTTTGAACCTGTAGGTACACAAGAACCAATAAAATTGAGGTAATTCTTGTATAGAAAGAGAGGCTAGTCTAACCTCAATCGCGGATGATTTCCGTCTCAGAGAATACCTACAATCGCTCGGTGCGGTGGCGCGTTCTTTGCCAGGCGTGTGTGAGTGTAGCAACATACCTATCAGTGTATGGTGGTGTGTGTGTGTGTGTACCTTCGATTCATCTGCGAGTGCAATGCTCGAGTGTGTGTAGTTCCTACAGAGCCGTCAGGATTAAACTTGCTCAAAGGGAGAATCAACCAGACTCGACAAAGGAGATTATCGAAAAAACGAGGGGCTCAGGGAAGCTACCTAACGATCGCTCTCGTGAATTTTCAACACTAATCTTGTATAATACTTTCAACTTCAAAGGAATAATCTACAAACGAGTTAAATGAATCTGGTAACGGCTTAACGACTAACGACGAATTAACAACATAATGGGTTCTGGTTTAAGGGACATTTGTACGATCTCCACAATGGAAATTTGTTTTTAGTGTTTCCTGAATGGAAACTTGTAGTTTAAAGTTTAGTGTCTCTGAATGGAAACTTGAAATTTGAAGTTTAGTGTTTTCTTGATGGAAACTTGAGGCGGTTTTAACACCTTTGCTCTCTTTGACACCAGTCATACAAAGCACTCAGTTGATAGCTATTCACTTGTTCGTTAAGTACGAACTTCTCACTCCTATAAGAACTATGTTCCGGACGCGTTCTCTGCCGGGAATTGGTCCTTCTCTCTCTACCTATATACCTAATTGTTCAGAGTAGAAAGTAATTTTTTGGGGCAAAAATAAATTTGTTTTCTCTCCATTAATGTATAGAATGTAACGAATCGGTTATGACAAACCAATTCTTAAATCGGACGTTTAGAAATGGGTAAGTAAAATAATATTATTAGACAAAGGCGCCTTAGGGCACAAAATTGATTCATCGTTTTATGAAACAACTAAGGTTAGAATCATCATAACTTTTAGTCATAGAACCTTCGAAAAATATGTTACAGATTCGGAATTTAGGAATGTTTGGATTCAGCATTTTGCTCGCAATTTTTAGGTTCACTTTTGAAATTTGGCATGTTTTTTCTATGCCGTTTTTTCAAAAGTTGTGACCAAAGTGTATTTCTATTATCCTAGTACAACTGCTAGGTACTTATTTAATTTCGATACCTCTCATAGATTCTGTGAAAAAGGAACATGAAAAAATTCAATTATACAGCGTTTTTACTTTGTAAAATAAATCACATTCTTCCTTTAGGTGAGTGGGTATGGATGAATAAAAAAACGCACAAGTGCACAAAACAGGTTTTGGAACATCTCAACAAAAACAGGAGAATTTTTGTAATTCACACAAACCTGTACGGCATCTAATTTAAAGATCTTGAAATGGAACTGATAAACCACCAGTTGGCGCCACAAAGCCACCTTATTTACAAATATTTCTTGAAAACCAAAAGGGATCAGCCTCCCATTTTTAACCTTATTTATGTATATAATTTTTCAAATAGAATCCATTTCCAAATTGAATTCTACATTTCATAATCTGAAGGGAGAACTTTACTTTTATGGACTGCGTTCAATAATCTCTACTGAATGATGTTTTCCGATGGATGTTTATGACTCAACTCCACTCAAACGGCAACCACCGATTTTGATGGGTTTTTTCTTTCTTCCAAATGATGGCAAAGTTCCTGAACAGGTTATAGGCCATAGAAGAATTCCCTTATTTTCTTATTTCACCTTGAATCAACGGTCCATTGCGACCGATCGAGATCAGGGATTCTATAATTTTTGTATCACCAATTACTTTGTACAATAACGTGAGGACGCACGAGAAATGTTGCTAGTATTATAATATTGTCCGACAAAATAACGCCCCAACTTCGCTGAACTCCACCAGTCTTTGAAACTTTTAATGAGACTAATAGGTATTTTAAAAAAAAATCCCCTAAAAGGTGTTTTTCCTTCAAAATACTACCAATCTTCTCTTCCCTTCCCCTGTGCTTCACAGATCAGGTACCTACCAAGTAATTTTTGGGACAGCAAAAGAACAGTGGTCTACTCAGAAGCCGTTTTGTAGTAATTTTCAGCGTTTTTCATGCGATTATTGTAGACATTTTTATTGAAATTCTTGGAAAGAATGAGTTTTGAAAGCCAAAATTTTTTGTGGGATCAAACTTTGAATTTCAGGAGTCAGAAAGCTGAATTCGGTGTAATATTGAAGTTTTCGGGAAAAACCACGTTTTACTTGCAGTTTTGGTGCATATATAAATATATGTATGTTAATCGTATGTATGAATATTATCCTATAATTTTTTTGTTCGTATAAAGAGAAGTATTAGAACCCAGTTGTGGTGCTCACCATTGAATTGAAAAGCGGGAAAGGCAAGGAGCTCGAGCTAAGCCCACTGTTATCCCTTTCGATGTGCCGTCCACCCTCTACTTCCTATAACTTGGACAACAATGCCAATCTATTTGTCCCTGGAGACCTCGGCCGGTCCAAGAATATCCCATAGTAGGCACGAGTATAGCCTTTCCCACCAGTACCTACCTACAGTCCCCCATCAGCAGCCCCCCTTCAGTACCTACCTCTAGTCGGTAGTCCCCCATCAGTATAGCACCCCTTTCAGTAAAGCCCTCGCCACTCGCCTACAGTATACCCGTCTTCAACCTCACAATAGCCACGACCTGCGAAGTATAATTTCCGCTTCCACGAAGGCACCCGCCACAGAAACCCCTCAGATTACTTCTCTCGATCGGAATATAACTTTGGAATTACTTCACCGGGTTACCCTCCCAGTTGGCCTGGATTATCATTATTTGATCAAAGCTGATGTATAATATCCTGGAAAATATCAAAGAAATTCTAATCTGATCCTAATTCCTTATCTTTTTCAGTAAATGAGGAATGGTCGTCCTTTTTCTATTCTTTGAAATTGTAGGCTCAGAGAGTTTTCCAAAAAGGTGCAATATGATTGGTTGGAAATGAACGGAAGAAGGCGAAAAAGGGAAGGAAAAAATGTGTGACTTCGTCTGGTATAATATTGCCTTCTCGCTCCCTCACGTGGGAATCACGTGAAAGGGAAATACATTTCACATTATCTGACGTCACGCGTTTTACCTTTTGCTTATCCCAGCCAAACTACTCGGATTTCAGGGCTGAAAATTGGGATACAGGTGTTCTCGAGGGTGCTGAATCCGATTCTGAGGCCAAAAATAGCAAAATTCCGACCCATGACCATTCTTCATGTACAGTAAAGGAAGGAGGTCATTTTTCATCTACCAGAGTCATGTGATTACAGTTGTTGTATTTCGCAATTTAAAACTTTCCGAACTAATTTTAGTTCTGAGTCTTCCCTAAGTGGTAGAAACTAGGGGTTGCAATTTTCAAAACGGCCTAGCTCGAAAACTTCAAATAGGAATGTATTTTTTCCATTGAATTCAAATAGATCACAATGTCAATCATTAACACCGAACGAGACCTCGCGGAGCACTGTAGGACCAACCATTCGCTCCCGACAAGATTGAACGGAAAAAAGAGAAGAAACACGAGTATGAATCTCAAATCTTCCTGAGTAGGCCAAATCCCCGTTCAAAGATCAGCTGTTCATAATCACATTTTATTTTGTTTCCACCAAACCGAGTTTCTTGTTTCTTTCCGAGTTGCCTACTATGAAAAGCTTTAACTAGCTTAACTTAACTAGCCTAATTAGCTTTAACATAGCTTTACTTCTTCGGTTGCTGAATCTGATTAAGGGTGCGCGGGACGGCCGGCATGGGAGGCACCTAAACTATGTCCCGACGCATCTCAAAATCCTTTTTTATTATTTTTCACGTTTGTGTTTTTGAAAATTCCTTGATTTACGTATGTTATGCAATTATAACTACATAATTTACGATGTGAATCATAATTTTAAGTTAATTCCATCCAGAGAAAACTGGACGAAACCTATGAAAAACCAGGTTTTCATCAGTTTCTTCCAGTTTTCTCGGGATGTAGTAAACTTAAAATCATGATTCACATCGTAATGTATGTAATTATGATTGTGTAACATACGTAAATCGATGAATTTTCAACATCACAAACGTGAAAAATAATATATGGGATTTTGAGCTTCGTTAGGGCATGGTTGGGACGCTTCTCGAGCCCGTCGTCCCGCGCACCCTTAAGAAGGACCTACAACTCTCGGATAATAATAATCACAGGTAGGTACTCATTGTGACCAGGAAATTGATGATTGTAAACCTAGTGATATAATTACGGCAGTTACCATAAAATCATTCGTCGTTAACGTTTTCGACCGGTAACCTATAACATCACTGATCTAGAAAACCAGAAAATGAATTGGGTTAAGATTATTATAACGACTGTATCAATCAATAAGATCTTTGCAGACCGGTGATCTATAAAGAAAAATAATAAACCGTTGTGTGATAAATTGCAGCGTTTTGCCATGGTTTTCGTCCTTCGGATAACCTTCCTGACCGCTGAAAATATAGACTTTACGGAACTAATCACGGAATTACGTCTACGGAGTAAATAAAAAATCACGGACCCAGAAAGGCCCTACCAAGGAAGACAGTACAATAAAACCCGCGAATAGGGAATTTGCATGGGTCTGTAAATGTTGTTTTTTCTCAGACAGAAACCCCGATTTTTTGCAGATTCGGATTTACGCAAAATTGCATGGAAAAATCACTCCTCACTTATTACTTCGAGTGTTCAAAAACGTGCGCAAATACGCTCCAAATGTTCTCTGAAAGCAAGAAACCAATCTAGTTGTATGGGTGTCGTAAACTATGGATGTAGTAAGTATGATACATGTTTTTATTGTGCTTTTTCACGCTGATATTTTTTTCCCCATTTTCAAAAAAAATCGAGCAACCCAGAAATTCCATGGGAATTTGTAATTTCGAGGCTTGAAGAAAATAGAAGAAAACTAAGGGGATTACTGTTCGAATTTTTTTCTAAACGGTTTTTAGAGAAATACGAGTATAAGGGGGGTCATTAACTGAGACACCCTGGAGATGGCGTCATGCAAGGATCTGAATCGCAAGGGCCTAACAATTTGTGGTTTACCCATGGATAGCATGACCTGGATTTCGCTTATTTCCCTATTCCATGGCCCTAGAGAAGGAAAAAACATCATATGAATTCCCCATTCTCATTTCGAATTCAAACTAATATTTTTAGGGAAATCTCCAACCGCACGTTGCTCGCCAAAAAGCCGAAGGCCGCGTTTTCAATGACGTGAATCCAACGAATTCATCGTCATATAATAGTTCTGAAGGAATGATACGGATTCCTATTCAAATACAGTCAAACCTCAAGTTAGGCATCATTCAATCGACAGAACCCACTTTATCGTTGACAGGCATCTTCGAAGTGCTCTCCAAACCTCCCACGGCCATTTCCTTCGATAAACTTGAGGGAAATCTACTTGCGGGAACATCAACATCGGCCGATACGAAGGGACGGATATTATGAAAGTAGTAAACTTTTCCGCCGAAGGGAAAGCGCTCTGGAGATAAGGAGGGGAAAATAAAGGGCCGTTTCTATCGGGGGGGATACTGATAGTGAGATTGATTGAAGGGATGGAGGGTTGAAGCTGTAAAATTAATGAGGTAGGGCAAGCCGCGTATACCCCGTGAGGTGTCTGAGTGAGACGTATCGATCGGATTTTCTATTTAGATAACTCTGGGGGGGGGGGGGTCATGTCTTTGTTTATAAATACACTGAGGAGAAACTTGAGCCATGAGGGGGGAAAAGTTTGCCAAGTTGGACGGGCAGTATAGTTTCCTCACAGTATAACATGGACGTATATGTACGAAGGATGAAATTGGAGCAAATCTACTGACGGTTAGGACTATATAGGTAAGCATTGAACTTGTTTACGCATATAAGTATCCAGGATCCAGAGTGAATGATGAGTGGAACCACGATAAGAAGATTGCTTGCAGAATCAAGCAAGCTTACAGCCGCGATCATCAAAATGAAACCGTTCTTGTGTGACAAGCATCTATATATCATTAATTTTTTGCTACCTATCGAATGCTCAAATGATAAGTCTGGTCCATATTGCGGTCTGTGTGCTGACCAGTCCAAGGCATATGACTTGGTATTTCATGATCTCCTGGAAATAGAAAAGGTATGGAATGAGAGGAGTGGCTCTGTATGGAGATGGTATCATTAAAAAGTAGAAGATCAATTCGATGTGAAGGAGGTTTGAGTCAATGGGAAAATACTGTACCATGAGATGTTTGAGTTTCACAATTTTACCAAAATTTCCTCCTCGCAAATCATCCAATTAGTGATATTTTTTAACCAATGTACCTATTTTGGGATTTTTGTTTAAACATATCTTTTTCCACACTCCATGCCATAATTTTTAGTCCTTCGACTTGAAATTTTGAGGCATTTGCTGTGGGCATAGTTTTGATTGCCACTTGTCATGATCATGAGAGCGCTACTGTCGTGAGAGTGTGTGGTGACCGTGACAATTCCCATCATCAACTACCAGTGATACCACCCCGTACCACCCCCCACACATACCATCCACAGATTGTTGTACGGCCAGGGGTTGAAGACAACACATCCTTCAAGACAGATCGGTCGTGCGGGTCATTGCATATACGACCCCTACTACAACCCTCTCACTTCCCTCATCTATTCTAGGAGATCCATCGACCTCCACACAGTCTAGACCAATTTCACTCAACATAACATGATCAATATACTATTTGTATGGATAAGCTGGTATATATTATATCAGGGTTGCTACGCTTCTGGAAAACCTGGAAAATTCAGGGAAAAAGAAAGTTGTCAGGGAAAACCTGAAAAAGTCAGGGAAAAATTGAAAATCT
>JAEMON010000004.1:22093365-22119003 GCA_030264115.1 Lygus lineolaris
TTGCAATAGCTTCATTTTCTTCGAAAATTCGCTAACAAGCTTAAATTGATTTCATCAACCAAGCTTTGGTACAGTTTTGCCCGGGACAAGGAATTGCTTCGCACTGACCGACTGACTGACAGACATACCGACACGGAACCATAATTGTTCTGGAAGCTTTGAAACGGAAAATTTAAGTGGAAATTTTGATTTTGGAAGTCGATAATTTTGCTCCCTCACTACTCAAGGTAGGAAACTATTCATTCGTGGAAGAAGTAGAAAAAAAATTGACCTCCAACATTTTAATCCCTCTAGTATAGTGTTTTGGTTTCAAATCTTTCTGGACAATTTTGGTTCCGTGTCTGTCTGTCAGTCGGTCGGTCGGTCTGTGATCAATTCCTAGCACCAGGCAAAACTATACGATTTTGATGACATTTTCAGGGATTCTGCGAAGTAGCCCCTAGACGGTCCCCTTCTTTGAGTAGCGTGTGCGCATGCGCAAACGTGAATTTCCTGACGCTACGGTTTCTCAGTAACTATTGGAGCGATTTGGCTCAAATTCGAGGTATGTTTCCGAGGCGATGGCCTACGAATTCGCCACTCTTGGAAGAACAGTAGCTACTGCGTATGTGCAAACTTGAAATTTGTTGTCCCGATTCGGTAAACTTTTTTTACTTCTTGCACGAATAAATAGCTTTCTATCTACGGTAGTGAGGAAGCAAAATGTTTAAAACTGATAATTCCTTCGAAAATTCCCACATGAAGTCACACGGCGTGACTGGAACTTTTTTCTCAATAATCTTGATTAGGTATTATTGGCGCATGGCGTAATTAATACCGTCGGGAACTTTCGAAAAAAGGGATCGCAAAAGTTATAACCTTTGTTTGCCGATGTTCCGATGAAAAGAGCCCAAGTTTAGATTGCGGGAGGGTTCGGTGAGAATTTCAAGTGTTGAAGAAACTCTTCTAATTGAGGAGTCAATTAAAAAGAAAGGAGAGTGCTCGGGGTAAGGGGGTGGGCAATTTGTCGTTCACTTTTCCAAAGCAGTTGCCCACCCATAAAGACTCTGTGGGGTGATTGGCAGTTATCATCAGTATTTTTCCAAATGGCATCCACCAAAACCGTCTCAGCTGTAGAAAGAAAACTTAAAAACTCCCCAAATGCAATAAAACTCCGCCAAAAGAACCCTAAACACCACGTCATGCAGTATGACCCAACGAGCGAATTTCCGTGAGACATTATGGAGTTGATGGCTTTTCTTATAAGTTACTGATTTTTGTTATTACTGATTTTTTACATAAACTATTAAGGCATTTACAAATTTGCTAAAATGTGAAGTAGGTAGGTAAGGAACCGTGGAACAACGCAGGGCTGAGATGCGTGACGCTTTACCGCTCTTCCCAAAAATGTTTGTCACTCATGTACCTGGGACGGGTACTTTTCAGGAGGACATAGAGTGATGTACCGCCCACGTTGGGCGCCATCGTACTGCTAATAATAAATGGGTGATATCGAGGGTTCCTTGATGAACAATTTCATACACATTAGACGGTATATTGTTAAATAATCTTAGGTACTACATGCTATGAATACCTATACAAAAAAGTACCTATACAAGTAGCTACAGAATACGGATAGTCCCGTGATGGGAGGCTCGTCCCAGGTTGAAACTCGACTGATTTTCAATAATTTACTAAACAATTAGGTTGCTGTGTCATCGAAACACAATCCTCCTCGTCGTTGTCCGTTCACGAGATTCTGGGCGGTACATCACTCCGTCCTCCTGAAGAGTACCTGTCCCAGGTACATGAGTGATATACAGTTTCGGGAAGAGCGGTACAATGCATCAAGATACGTGGAGGTACATTCTCGGTCGCGGTCTGTCGAGTCTGTCAATTAAGTCGTCGGTTTTGGGTTGAGCCACTTGAACTCTCTAATAATGTATGCTACATAATATTATGTTAACATAAATATAATGTGGGTTAAGAGAGTTTTGTATATTTATTATTTTGTTGTATTTTTTGTTTTTCTAATTCTTTCATCATTAATATAAATGTCACACACATTAGCGCGAGACGACAACACATTCATACATCTTCCATGCGCTCTAAAACAATCAAAACTGGTTGCTTGTTCACATGGTCATAATTATCATATATATGATATATTATAATATATGTAAATTTGTGTGTGAAATGTGTGTATTTGTCCCCAATCACCTTTATTTATTTTCCCACAAATCCCCCACCCCCCACCGGAAATCCCCTGAAAGACTCTAAAAAGAAGCCCAACCCACCCCGTATTTTCTCCTTCACAATAAAAATACCAAATTCGGGCAGGGGGGAGGGGGGGGGGGGAGGCGATTTCGCATCACTGATAATTTTTTATATGGTTTTTTTTTTCTGAATGGTTGAATCGAGAGTAAATTTTAGCCTTCTCTAAATTTATTTTGTTTCCTCAGTACTGAATGTAGGGAAGCTATCATGCGTTCGTGCAAGAATTACAAATAACATTTTTGTCCTCCAAAATAAAAATTTCAACTTGCTTTTTGTGTTTCAAAGCTTTCTGATCGATTTTGGTTCCGATTATGTTGAATTTCTGTCTGTTTGTCTGTGGTCAATTCCTTGTCCCTGGCAAAACTATACGAAATCAAGGTCCGATTTTGATTAAATTTCTATATATTGTGTGGGGTAGCCCCTAGACGGCCCCCTGTGATTTTTAATACCATCGAACTAATATACTAGCGTGTGCGCATGAGCAAACGTGATATTCTTAAAACAGCGGTTTCTCAGTTCCTAATGGAGCGAGTTCGCTCGAATTCGTAGGGCACTTGGTGGTTGGCCCAAGATGATTGTCTATTATTTCAAAACAGTTGGATCAAGTATAGCTACTGCGTATGCGCAAGCTTGAAATTTGTTGTCATAAGCATAGCTCTGGAACTATTCTACCACTTTCGGCGAAATTTTCACTAACTGATTCTCTACCTCCATGCTAGGTAGGTACATAAGTGAGGAAGCTATGCTGCCCACCCAACTTAGCAGACGTTTTTAGAGACTTTTTAAATCGGGATTTCAAGAAAAGCGAATGAAGAAGTTTGAACATGAAATTCAATGTTTTGGTCTTGATTTGTTCGTTAGGATTCCCTCTAACTTTTAATAGTTTTGGACATTTTATGTCTTTACTTTGGCACATAAACGAAATAATGTATCGAACGGTGTTGAAACGCTTGCATACGAGTCTGCAACGCATTGGGACATTTTATGTCTTTAGTTACCACCACCACCACCCTCTTCTCCATTTCCTACCCTTACCCTTCCCTTTCCCTCTTCTGTGCTCCCCTCTATCTACGAATTACAATTAATACACATACAATTACATACGAAATGACAGTATAGAAATTACCTATTAAAATTACAGTATTAGAGTGTAAAGTATAGAAATTACCTATTAAAATGATTTAACCACCGCTTCACAAATCAAACCGTTCTCGCAATATTTGGATCACCTGCTATGAATCAAATCACCGAAACACCAGCTCAATGAAATCATCAGAAATTAACAAGCGGTTGCAATCATGCTCACAATATCAATTATTGAGAATGATCACCTGTGTACACAATTATTAAAATAACCATGCTCATAACTCAGCTTGTTGGCCACGCACTTCGCAGTAGTTAACATAATATGGTTGGATAAATCGAGAGCTTTCGAACGAATGGTCAACGAATTTTGTGTGATGAAAAACGACGAAGTACCATTTCCCTGAAGCGGTTGAACTAGTAGCTTATGCGCATGCGCACTCTGAATTTCCTGAAACCACGATTTTTCAGTTCCTAATGGATCGTTTTCGCTCGGGGGCTTGCTCCACAAAAAACACCAGAAAAAAACACTGAATTTCTCGGGAAATAAACTAAATACCTATGAATGATTGGAAAACACTAAATTTGAATAGGAAAGTTCCATCATGCAGCATGAGTTGATGAGCGAATTTTCAAAGAACCATTGTAACCGATTTGGTGGGTGATTCTTATAGGAAATTTCACGCTGATTCCGAATATAACATATTTTCCTGTGTTCAAGACGGTAATTTACACGAAAAACCTCAAAACGCGTTTTTTTAAAGCGATTTTTGGCTCTAAATTTTCAAAATTTGAACCCTTGGAGTACTTCAAAAACTCTGGCCAACGAACTCATCCTTTCTTTTGATATTATTGACATTTTGAAATTGTTTCGGATTTGTAGCTTGATTTCTCGGTCAGATATCGTGCATATACATGGAAAAGTGTTAAATTTCACTAATCATTTTAGAATGGTCTGAAACGGATTTCCATAAAGAAAATGTTCAAAAATTTAAATTTTGAAGCCATTGCAATAGCTTTTTCTTTTCTTCGATAATTCGCTAAAAGCTAAATTTGGTCGGAAAACATTACTAAGTTTGACTGGGTTCTGCAGCAATATTTCAAACCAAGATTTAGCAAATATCTCAAGTTCGGACTAATTATCATAAATAATCAACTATAACTTTGCAATGCCCTCTCATTTGGCTCAGACTGAGCTTCACCCGAAAAATCATTACGAGAGCCGTCCAACCAGAAGAGACCGCAGCCGAAATCACTCGACAACCGAACTTTTGCAGTACAAATGGGGGAGCATCGGGAAATTTATTGCATCTCTTTTCATCACTTGCGGATAAAATGAAACGACGGGGATCCCATTAATCATTACTAACGGCTATTGTTTTCGGTTCTCCCCGTGTATCCGCTTTCATCCATTCCCTCTGCGCCTCGTCATTAGTTCTTTATTACTGTTTATGATCGCTCCTGTGCAGAGGTGGAAGCTGTATAGAGCGGTATAGAGCTGTATAGAACCAGGAAATGCAATCCGTTCTCCCCTCCTCGTAGCCTCATTAATCACGACTCACTAAGTAATGCGCTCCTTTGAAATCGGTTTTTTTTCTTCGATGTAGCTGGTGAAGCGATCCCGACCTGAATCCTCTCGGGGAACGAGGTCATCATGGGATATTTTTCATCGTCGTTTTGGATGATTTAGCTGAAAATGGGAAAGGAGACAGACCCTCTATTGTGAAAACTCTTAAATTAGGTATCGTTTTTCCGCATTACATGAGATTTTTCATTCTGATGAACAATAGTTAGCGAATGTTCGAAGAGAATGAAGCTATTGCCATAGCTTCAAAATTTCAGTTATGTAAATTTCTGAAAACTTTTCTACAAGGAAAGGGGGGGGGGGGGGGGTCAGACCATTAAACGATTCCTGAAGTTTAACACTTTTTTATATGTATTTAAATAAGTGTTTATTCAGACGATATCTGACCCTTGGAGCGATCTGGAAAATCAAAAAAAAAATTCAAATTGTCAATCATATCAAAAGGAAGGATGAGTTCTATGGTCAGAATTTTCGAGGGGTCAAATTCAAAAAAGAAACAAAATCAAATCAAATTTGGAAGTTCCAGTCGTGCAGCATGAGTTAATGAGCGAATTTTTATAAATTTTCAGAAGTTAACCCCTTGGAGTACTCCAAAAATTCTGGCCAACGAACTCAGCCTTTCTTTTGTTATTATTGACATTGTGAAATTTTTTATATTATTCCAGGGTCAGATATCGTCTGGAGTGACACACACACACACACACATACTCACACATATATACATATATTTCCAGGATAGCATATATACATAGGATTCCCATGAAGAAAATAGTCAAAAATTTGCATTATACAATTTTGAAGCTATTGCAATAGCTTCATTTTCTTCGAAACTTCGCTAAAACAGTGTTAAATTTCAGAAATCGTTTCAAAATGTTTTGAAACGGATTTCCATGAAACAAATGTTCAAACATTTGCATTACCTACTAAAATTTTGAAGCTAGGTATTGCAATAGCTACATTTTCTTCGAAAATTCGATAAAACGCCGAAAATAGCCATTTTTGAGTTGAATCCCTCATGTGTTTTGTGACTGCCCATGTAGTTACTTTCCTTTCACCTTTCAGACGGGGATAAGTAAAGTAATATTGATCTTTCTCACGCCCGACTTGATTTTGCAGGATCGCACGATTTGATTATAGTGAAGGAGAAAAATGAATCCCAATATCTCAGAGTATGTACCTACCTTATCCAAGGAGATGAAATGAGGTGAAACAAGAACATGATTCCCCGTCCGCCCACCAAACTCTCAATAAGCAAAAACGGGTCTTTTTGTTCGACACAAAAGCCTCGATGGACCCCCCGATTTCGTTATTAGAGGGGTTCTTCTTCCAATGACCTCCACCGCCATTCATACACAAAGGGGAAAATCCACGTGAGATGAAGACCCGAACAAGAAGGCCGTTCAGGAGTACAAGAATACCTTTAAGGTATGTTGGTGGGTGTACGTGTACGTGCAAGGGCTTCCTTCTTCTGACATTGTGAAGACTCGAGTAAACGGGGAATCTGAAATGAGGGGTCTATTTGCCGGAAATGTCCACTATTTTCGAAAGTGATTTCTTGTAAGGACTTGAGGGTTGAACGGCAAAACGGGAAGAAACACGAGTGTGAATCGCAAATCTTTCGAGTAGGCCAAATCTCCGTTCAAAGCTGTTCAAACGCTGCCTTAGTTACTGAATTTCGTTAAGAATGAATGACACTACTCTCGGATAATAATGATTACAAGTAGGTACCTACTCATTGTCCCCAAGAAATGATTGTGAGCCTCGCGATATTATAACGAAGGTATTTACTATTATACCAATAGGATCTATGTTGATAGGCGATCTATACAGAAAATAATATACCGTTTTAATAATTTGCAGCGTTTTGAGATACAATTTTATTGGACACGAGGAAGCTATGTGCCATTTCCACTTGGCAGAGTATTTCACTCCATGATTTGTACTTGAGGATTATTGAAATTCAAGAATTAGCGTACATCCAGTCTTTGGAAACTATTCAAATAACTGAAAGAACGATCATGGACATTTTTCACAGATAACTAGAAGCCGAAAGCAAAATTTGGTACTAAAAAACTTAGTCCCGGGAAGATTGGACTGTATTTGAAGGGGCAATTTATTCTTATGAGGTGTCGCGTTGCCCAGCAACACCTTTCTGCCACTTTCCCCCACCACTTGCTCGCAGGTCAAAAACGTCTGCCAAGTTGGGTGGGGAGTATAGCTTCCTCAATTTTGTAACATGGACGTATAGAATCAGTTAGTGAACATTTCAACGAAATTGGTAGACTAGTTTCGGAGTTAGGAGCCTATGACAATAAATTTCAAGTTGCACATACAATTGTGGCGAAATTTATTGGTAATTGTCTTGGAGTCAGCCCTCTACTACCCTCCAAAATTGAGCGAAATCCGTCCATGAGGAACTGAGAAATGGTAGTTTAAGGAAATTGACGTTAGCGCCTGCGCACACTGGTCCGATGGCTATTAAATTAATAGCTAATAATACCAATTAATTAATAATTAATACCAATTTAATGGCTATTAAATTGGTCGAGAAGTTCCGGAGTTATAGCTATGAAACTCATTTCAAAATGGCGCATGCGCAGTATGTATTACTGATATAATCGTGTTGAAATTCAAAGGTAATCGTCAACCTCCAACTACCCTCTGAATTTGAGGGAACTCGGTCCATTAGGAACAGAGAAATCTAGTTTCAGGAAATTCACGTTCGCGCATGCGCTCACGTTACTAGTAGTCCGATGGCAATGAAATTGATAGGGTACCGTCACGGGACTTACCTGCACAATCCTTGAAAATTTCATCAATTTCGGACCACATCTTCATATAGTTTTGCCTGGGACAAGGAATTGACCACAGACCGACAGATGTGGAACCAAAATTATTCAGAATGCTCTAAAACGTAAAAAGCAAGTGGAAATTTTGATTTTGGAGGACAAAATTTTTTTGTATTTCTTCCACGAATACATAGCTTCCTACCTTCGGTAGTGAGGAAGCAAAATAAGCTTTTTGTGGAAAAAATTTTCTGAACTCCATTCGGGGATACATAATATAATTATTACCTATGGTATATTCGTGATCAGCGTGAAATTTCCTACAAGGCCTCAACCTCGAAGTAAGTCCGTTACGTTCAAGACCATCCTGTATGAGGACAGGCTGGCCATATATCAGATTTCCAGGGGTCAGAAGCGCCTTCAAAGTCGAGTTCCTCATTGCGGGCTGCCCCGGCAACATAGGCTCCCTCAGCCGCCTAATTTCGTGGCACTAACTAAAGTTAAAACTTAGGTATTTTGACTGATTTCGGATCACTGCAACATTATTCGTCGTTTTGTTGGTAAGTGCTAACCACGTCAAATCTATTATCAGTCGAGATTATAAAAGTGTAATTTCAAGTACTTCACCGAATGATTTGCTTTGTTCCCGAGTTTAATATTTGACCTAATATTATCTCTTAATATCTCCTTCCTACCCTTCAACTTTGCGTCAACTTCAAGAACCCACTCGAGAGTTTTTCCCCAAAGTGTCCCTTCTTCCACGGGAAACTTGGAGCCGCCAGAGGCTATCTACCTACTTTATTTTTTTCAAGCCAGTTTTTACGACGAGAAAAAAAAATCGTTTACTCGCCAACATAATTAGTTTTCCCCCTCCTCTCCACCCCTCATAATTGCTGACGTCCTGTTTCCGTAACGTTTACGGTATAAACAGCTTTCGTGAAGGTTCATTAAAATCAGCAACCTCGCGGAGTTCAACTTTAAGGTGTAACCTTAAGATTAAGCGACAAACATGTTAGTATTCATGACTTTCTGACCCTCGCAGACTTTTTAAAACACTGGACCTGATATCGGGAAAAACTCCGCCGGCTTTTTATTTTTAAAAATTAAAAAATATATAATATCAGTGAAGGTACAAAACCTCCTAAGTTGAGTTTTGGTCGAAAATAAGGTTATGATTCCTGCTGGTAAAATGTGAACTTTCGCACATTCTGGAACCCAAAAGTCCCATTCATGCAGCATAAGTTGATGAGCGAATTTTCAAAGAATAATTTAACCGATTTGGGGCCGGGGGGGGGGGGGGGGGGGGGGGGGGGGGGGGGGGGGTGATTCTTTCAGGAAAATTCTCGCTGATTCCGAATATACCATGTGTTCCTATGTCCAAGATGGCACTTCACACAAAAAAGTCCTATTCATGCAGCATACGAGTATGAGTTGATGAGCGAATTTTCAAAGAGCCATTCTAACCGATTTGGTGGGTGATTCTTATAGGAAATTTCACGCTGATTCCGAATATACCACAATGTTCCTGTGTTTAAGTCGGTAATTTACACGAAAAACCTCAAAAAACGCGTTTTTTAGCGATGTTTGATTCTGAATTTTGAACATTTGAACCCTTGGAGTACTCCGAAAATTCTGGCTAACGAACTCATCCTTTCATTTGATATTATTGACATTTTGAAATTTTTTCGATTCCTCGGTCAGATATCGTCTGGAATGACACACACACACACACATAGTGTTGAATTTCAGGAATCGTTTTTGAATAGTCTGAAACAGATTTCCATGAAGAAATATTTGCATAATTTAAATTTTGAAGCCACTGCAATAGCTTCATTTTCTTCGAAAATTCTCTAAAAAATGGAAGATGGAGTTACGGAACGCTTCATAGAATCCGTAATTAGTCAAATATTTTTGAAACATTACCTTCCACAGACGTCATTTCTCGTCTACTTTGAAGTATAAAAACCCGGAGTTCTTTAAGGTAAATTTCGGCGATTTATGTAGTTTTCCCGAATTTCCGAAGAAAATGAAGCTATTGCAATGGCTTCAAAATTTTTGTAATCCAAATTTTTGAAACTTTTCTTCGTGGAAATCCGTTTCAGACCTTTCTAAAACGATTCCTGAAATTTAACACTTTTCCATTATATATTAATTGTGAACGTAATTCTTAGCCCGACCCCCAACAATTTTGACATTTTCATGTCTTTCATATGGTACATAACTCAAAAACCGTTACGAAAATTGACTACGAAAATTGTCCCAAATGAGTGTCTAGCGATTTCCGCGTACAACCGAGTCGTTGCTAGGGGAATAGTACTTCGTCATTTGTCATCGGACGAAAACCGTCACCATTCGTTGGAAACCTCTCGATTTATAGAACTAGAATACATTCCTCTCACTCGCGAAAAGCTGAGATATGCGCATGACATATCCGCCAATCCCAGTACATTTGCCCCCATTGGATGCGCATGACTTGATACGAAATTTGTTTGCACAACACATTATGGTCGTTAGGTGTCCCAAATGAGCGGTGTGTCGCCTGGGTACATATACGCAATTGCGTCATGGCTCCATTAGGTATATAATGGAGACATGAAAATGTCTTCGATTGACAAACGGCGACATTTTCCTGTGGGGGGGGGGGGGAATGACATGAAAATGTCTCAATGTGTTGCTGACTCGTATGCAAGCGTTTCGTTTATCCCTTTCCCTTCACTTCTCGATGTTTTAGAGTTGTTGTTTTTTTCCGATAATTGTGCTGCCTAGTGCTGCAGTTTGAATGTTTCACGAGTTGGAATTCTTATAAGTTGTTCGATGTATGAAAAATATCGATCTTATATGTACCTACAGGCCTAGAGCCGTGTTTTCTTTTTGTCCCGTCCGTAACGATAATTCTCAGTCGTGTTGATGATTGCCAGTTTAGACCGACGTCAACACGATCGGGAATTACGTTCGTAAATTCCTCCTCGTTCTATACGAAGTATAGAAGAGATAATTCCAAGGGGGGTCCAGGGGGGCTTGCCCCCTTGGCGAGGCCTGAAGGTCAAAGGTGACAAGGAATTGATTACAGACAGACAGGCACGGAACCAAAATCGTTCAGAAAGCCCTGAAACGTAGAATACAAATAATACAATTGGAAATTTTGATTTTGGATGACAATTTTTTTTTTTTTTTACATCTTGCTCGAGTACATTCTGCTTCTCGTCTTCGGTAATGAGGAAGCAAAAATTATGAAAATTTGAAATAAAATATTATGAATTTAGTTTCGACAATTCTGTTTTTAATTCGGAAAACTCTGAATTTGGTTTGGAAAGTTCTGAATTTGACTTGGAAAACCTCAGCCTTATCCTTCTTTTCTTTTTAGTTGTTATTGGATCATTAGGAATTTATGGACTTTCGGTAATCCCCTCATCTGGCAACACTGCTTCTCCTCTCTGTTATTCTATACTGGGTATACACACATACGCATAGGTTTTCACAGCAGATCTCTCTTGGTCTCAGTGACAAGGGGTTGCTCCCGTCCCTCTTCGGAAAATAAGGTTTCCCAAATCGGATTCAGAATATATCCCACCAAATTCAGAACTTTCCAAACCAAATTCAGAATTTTTCATATAAAATTTCGTATAAAATTTTCGAAGAAAGTATAAAAACGCTGCAAATTATTACACAACGGTTTATTATTTTCTGTATAGATCGCCCATCTACAAAGATCCTATTGACATAAAATACCCACCTACCGCGAGGTTCAAAATCATCTCTTGGCGAAAATGAGTAGGTACCTTCTTGTAATTATTATTATCGGAGAGTTGTATTATTCATTCTTAATGAAATTCAGTAACTAAGGAAGCTTCTGAAAGTAAACAACAAACTTGGTTTACCACCTATGTCCGGCATGGCTGCGGCCACGACAGAAAAATCGGAAATAGAAGAAGAAGACGAAGAACAAACTTGGTTTGGTGGAATCGAAAGAAAGTTGCATTTGAACAGCTGATATTTGAACGGAGATTTTGCCTACTCGGGAAGAATTGCGATTCACACTCACGTTTCTGCTCTTTTTTTTTCGTTCAACCCTTACGTCCTTACAGGGAGCGAAGGGTTGGTCCTAAAACGCTCCGCAAGGTCTCATTCGACGCTAAAAATTGTATTCTATTTTAAATCGATGTAAAAAATATACCTTCCTATTTGAAATTTTCGGGGTAGGGCGTTTTGATAATTTCATCCCCTATTTTCTAACCCTTGGAGAAGACTGACGGGAACGCCAAGCTTCGCAGCACAACTAGACCCCGAACGGGGCCGGTATACCAAATTTCATTAATTTTGGTCCATGGTAACTAAGGAAAGTGCCGCGTACGGCGGACGGACGGATTTTGTTTTTTTCTAATTCAATTTTTGGATTCTACGTATCTTGAAACGTAAAACCTCAAATTTTGAGGGGGGGTTAAATTTTTTTTTTTTTTTTTTTCGTGCTCGATTCCAAAGGTTCATTATGGAAAATAATAAACCAAAATTATAATGAAAAATTTTGAATTAATTTTGTGGAAAGTTCTGAATTTGATTAGGAAAATTTTCTTTCAGACTTGGAAAACCTATATCAATCCGATGCTGACTTTGACAGCTAATCTTATTTTCCTTTAGCCTTATCCTTATTATCTTTTTAGATGTTATTGGATCATTAGGAATTTATGGACTTTCAGTAATCCCTACATCAGGCAACACTGCTTCTCCTCTCTGTTATTCTATACTGGGTATACAATCATATACGTATAGGTTTTCAATACAGTCACAGCAGATCTCTCTTGATCTCAGTGACAAGGGGTTCCTCCTGTCCCTCTTCGGAAAGAAAAGTTTTCCAAGTCAAATTCAGAATGTATCCAACCAAATTCAGAATTTTTCATTTCAAATTCGTATACAATTTTATAAAAAAGTATACGAAGTTCAAATGAAAAATTTTGAATTGTCTGGAAAATTCTGAATTTGATTAGGAAAATTATCATTCTGACTTGGAAACCTATATCAGTGCGATGCTGACCTTCACACATTCAATCTTATTTTCTACTAATCTATTTTTACCCTTCTTTTCCTATACCTAATAGATGTTACTGGGTCGTAATAAATGTATAGGCTTTTAGTGATGAAATCGAAGTGTGATATAATCAAAACATATAAAAATAGTTTTATTCGCAATTTGTGTTCTTTTTACGAATATCACGGCGATATTAGCGCTAGAAGTGGTTCAATAATGAACTAGGAAGTCCAAGGAACGTGCCAAGTGTCTGGTTGGTTACGCAGACTGATTCTCTCTGTGGATTATCTCTATTATTACACCGCATTTTTTGGTTGCCTGTGTGTTTATTTATGTCTGTATAGACTTGTAATAGTGGTATTCTAGAGGGACTTTTTGTGGACCAGCAAAAAGACCCGATGTAGTGAATACGAGCCCTACCTACCATGAAAATCCGTTTCAGCGTTCCAATCGGCTTCTTGTAATAATCACTAATATTGTGCAATTTAAAAAAACAGCATGAGTGGATGAGCGAATTTTCAAAGAATAATTTTAACCTATTTGGTGTGCGATTAGGAAATTTCACGCTGATTCCGAACATACCATTACAAAAAACCCTCAAAAATCACGTTTTTTAAAGCGATTTTTGACTGTAAATTTTCAACATTTGACTCCTTGGAGTAGGTACTTCACAAATTCTGGCCAACGAACTCATCCTTTCTTTTGATATTATTGAGATTTTACATTTTTTTGGGTTCTTTTAGCTCGATTCCAAGGTCAGATATCGTCTGATATATATTTATACCTATATATACTTATTCATTTTTTATTTTGAATTTTTTGAAATTTTCCTACAAAAATTTTGAAGCCATTGCAATAGCTGAATTTTCTTCGAAAATTCGCTAAAATTCCATTTCAACTCCATTTTGGCAGTCGTTATCTTGCGGAATTTCATGTAAACGGTCAAGAAACCGCTCATCAGCTACTCATCTAAAATATTCTTGGACGCACTCCTGACGACTCTGCTACTAACTTCATTAGCCATAACGATAATCATAATTATTTGTATAATTGATTACTGTGATTGTGTGCGTAAATACAATATTATATTAATACGTGTGAATATCTACAATAACGAAATTTTTTAATATTTCACAAAGAAATTTACCTTGATGCGATAAATGAAGAATTTAGATGAGCATGGTCTACGAGCAGGAAACCAGTTTAAATTTTTCCGAGTAACCGATTGTTTAAAATTATTTACGATAATTGGAATAAATTTTATTTTTTTTTATTTTTTTAAATAAGATTGAAATAAATTACTGAAGGAAATGGTTTTTTTTTTTAGGACGGTTACGAAAAAAGAGAAATTTTGTAATTGAAAAAGAGCGGAATCCGCGAGCGCGCTGTCGTTGGGGGCGGAAGAGGCGGGCAGTTGCTCAGCTGAGGGGCGATTTAGAACTGAAGTCGGAGAGCGGGGCTCGTGGGGGCGGCGCGCCCATCGATCTGACACCTGTATCCTCATAGGCCCCTCCGCCTCTCGGCGCTTTTTGCTTTCCTCCTCCTGCTTTCATCCTCCTCGGCGATTTTCGCTCCGATGCTTTCTTTTCGGCTCCCCCCCCCCCCCCCCCCCCCCCCCCTCACTGGTGAATCGTGGAGTGTGTACGTAGCGGTGATGAAAGTTGTCTTGGAGTCAGCCCCCAACTACCCTCCGAATTTGAACGAAATAGGTCAGTCAGGAACTGGGAAACCGGGGTTTCAGGCAGGGATTGAATTCTAGGCTCAGTTTTCTCAAGCATGGGTCTCATATCATGATAATGATAATTTAGGATTCATAATCGTGATGCCAGTTAGAAAGTGTTTTTTAGTAGGTACTAGACTAACCCCAAGAATCTATTTTTTTCATGAAATTCTCAATTTTGAGAATTCTCAACTTTTGAGAAAAATGAAATTTTGAGAGTATCAATTCTGAGATTTTCTTTTAATCTCGCATTTTTATTTCAGAGTTTTATATTAATCTGTGAGATGTTTATCCAATAATGCGATATTATAAATGGTTAGTAAACAATCTTATGTGTCGCTAGCCTCCTTCATTACCAGGGAAGTTAGATGGAGCTCCCAGATAAGCTGAGTCGAAAATGGAGCTCTCAGATCAGCTGAGTCGAAAATGGAGCTCCCAGATCAGCCGAGTCGAAAATGGAGCTCTCAGATCAGCTGAGTCGAAAATGGAGCTCTCAGATCAGCTGAGTCGAAAATGGAGCTCTCAGATCAGCTGAGTCGAAAATAGTGCTCCCAGATCAGCTGGGTACTTCTACTATCACTATTACTTTTACTAATACTATTACCACTACTACTATTACTACTACTACTATTACTAGCATTCGTTCAATCTCAAGCGACTTTCCTAAACCACACATGTTTTTTTGTTTACAAAATTTGAGAGATTTTCCTTACTGTTAAACAGACTTGAAAATAAAATATTAAACAATAATATTGGTGAGGGTTCTTGACCGTGAGTTTATAAACTAGAATTCAGTTCTTGAGAATCGGTCGGAAGAAGAAAATTGTATTACGCCAACGTTTCGGATAATTTATTATCCGTCCTCAGGGCTATAATATGTCTGGTGAGATCACATAATATACATGTTAATTGTGATAAAAACAAAAACAATAGGTAATGGTTCCTTCAGTTTGAAACCACAACCACTATGGAATAATGACTGATTTGACAGTTGACAACCAAATGAATTGACAGTTAACTGATTAGGTAATGTTGTTAGTTATTCTCTTCTTCCGACCGATTCTCAAGAACTGAATTCTAGTTTAAAATATTAAAGTCCAGCCATTCTTATATTTCCTCTACAACTGACTGCTACGTTCTACTACTCTTACTACTATTTCTTCTCCTACTACTACTACTGTTACTACTTCTATTACTTTTACTAATACTGTTACCACTACTACTATTACTACCTACTACTACTATTACTAACATTGATTCAATCTCAACCTTTCCTAAACCACACATGTTGTTTTGTTTTAGCCGACATCTACGATGAGACGATGCAGACGCTTGTGAAACTCAACTTGGACAGCGAGTGTGTTGGAGGAGGAAGGATCGAGCACCATCCTGCTCAAAAGATCATCAAGATTTACGGCTACTCGCAGGTATGCTAGCTAGATAATACGTGGAAATGGAATATCAAATCGTAAGGAATTGCAGGGATTGCTTTCGGGGCGAATAAATTGTCGCAATGCACAATAAATTGTGAATCCAGAAACCTGGATCCTCCCCCTAAACCCTCTATGATTCGCCCCCAGCTATTTCGTCCCCATAGAAAATGACCTATTGCTCCAGATACAGTGATGGAAATATCATTTTTGAACGTTTCATGTACAAATCTAAGTCGGTCACTTAGAAGAAAATATGGCGGCTGGTGGATCAACCAGTAGGTACACAAAGTAACGATGAATACTCATCTATATCCCCCATTGAATAGTAGTGTAAGGATCTCTGTAGGAATCTGAAGGAGCCAGGAGCTGCCATTGGTCCGTTGGTGATGAAATTCGGAGGGAACTGTCCAATTCACACAAGGAGGTCTTCCATATACATTATATTAAGGCTTCTGAGGGGCGATTTTAGCTATTAGCCTTAGGCCATCAATCGATGTCTTACTGAGAAATGGGGCTATGGAATACTCCGGAGTGAACTTAAGGGGAGTTTTCATCGGGAACCTTTGAAGCTCATTTCTGAAAAATCAATCAATATTATTGTTTTGATTTGAAGTGTTCTTCCTTAACAGGAGTTGTTTACTACTGATCACAGAGATTACTTGTGATATGTCTTGATATTAATGTCTTGAGATTAATGATTAATGTCACAGAGATTAATGTCTTGATACCCGTTTTCACGGAGGTAACAATTTGCTGTATTAACATAAATATCTTGAAATCCGTTTATCAATTTCATTTATTTTTTATAATATGAATACGTATACTATTATGGAATGTAATTTATTATTAGGTGTTGGAAAAACGAACCGAAAATCCTTGATTTAGCATCATTTACTGGTTATCCCATTATTATCAAGTTGAAGTCCAAGTATTCAGTGTAAGGAATGAACAACGCTCATTCTGGATCCTATTCATTTGAAGTCTTTCATTTTTCGGCCACCGAAGGCCTCTCGACCCATTTTGGCCAGTTCCAAGGTGGACAGGGCCTTCGAGGTGGTGGCCAGTGACGCCAGGAAGTCGTCATTGACGTTTCTTTCTCTGTGCCTCACCATTCTTGCGTCCGATAAACCTAAATTGAAAACCCGAGTTAACTTGAAGCGAAGCTTCTGCAGTCAAATTCCACTCTGGGGAAACCCGCGAAAAATTCTAAATAGAGGGTTATTTTCCATTTAACGAGATTTTTAATTTAAAGGGTGCCATATGAACAAATTTCGAATTATCGAGGGTTTATAACAAAAGTTTCATTCATGCAGCATGAGTTTATGAGCGAATTTTCAAAGGATCATTTCAACCAATTTGGTGGGTGATTCTCATAGGCAATTTTGCGCTGATTCCGAATATATCGTAGTATGTTCCTATGTTTAAGATGGTTGGTAATGTACACCAAAAACCTCAAAAAACACGTTTTTGACCCTTATTTTCCAAACTTTGACCCCTTGGAGTACTCCAAAAATTCTGGCCAACGAACTCGTCCTTTCTTTTGTTATTAATGACATTTTGAATTTTTTATCTCGATTCCAGGGTCAGATATCGTCTGGAATGACACATATATAAATATATAAATAAATATATGCATATGAAAAATTGTTAAATTTCAGGAATTGTTTTATAATTTCCATGGATAAAAGTTTTGAATTTTGCATTAAGTATTAAAATTTTGAAGCCATTGAAATAACTGAATTTTTCTTCGAAAGTTCGCTAAAATATTGCAAATGATAAACACTTGTAACGCTTCTAAATCATCTTCAAAACTGAAATGTGAATCAATATTGGAACGATAAGGGATGATGAACATGATTGTATTTTCGGAATCATCATAAAATTTTCAGTAATTAAAGCTCATTGAAAAATTAAGCCCTCTTATAATCGTATTTTCGCCCCTCTGTGCTTCTGTAGTGAGGAAGCCAAAAAAAAAAAAAAAAAAAAAAAAAAAAAAAAAAAAAATGAAATCGTCTGCTTAACATTTTGGACCTGTACCTAGCTATCTTCAACATCGAATATAATTATCTCCATTTTCTTTTAAAATTCGCTAGCAATACATAAAATCTCGCGTCTCACCTTCCAAATCGCCACCGTTGCCGTCGTCTTCCACCTCTTCGAGCTTCCAGTCGCAGGCCAACTGGTTCAGAGGCTCCAGGTTTTGTCGGGCTGCGGTCATCCTCGCCATTTCCTCTTTGCACAAATTGTCCACCTACCGTGACAATGAGTGGTCATTGAGATCTCAGTCACTCATCAGCGTCACGATAATCTTTGAGGCTCACATTCCCCATATTTTGGCTTAGTTATAACCAGAACATCCTAAATTATTTAATTTGACATCCGGCCATTCCGACTTTATTTATTATGATTTCATACGAGCTAATGGCCCGATTTTGCACAAATTTACAGCATTCCATATTTTTCCAGTCGAAAACCCAGATTCGGTGCTCCTCCTCTTCAATCACATACAAAATCTGTAATTCTGAATGGAATGTTTTCACATTTTTACCGTATTTTTAGAACATTCTCAGGGTCACGCCATTCAAATTTGACTCAATTTAGACCGTTAGAACAAAAGTTGAAAATTACAGTACAACAAGTTGAAAATTACAGTACTACAATTTTTGGTGTTGATAATATAGCGATCTTTGGGATAACATTTCGTTGTTACTATCTTACTATTGGAGCTAGAATTTTCAAATGTTCACCCGTTATTCATGATGCTATTAGGAAGAATCCGTGCCAAGGAATTTTGAAAATATCAATTTTCCGATTTTCGGTGCCCTTTCAAGTTTGTGTGTTGAAATCATTTTTTTTTTTCTTCAGTCAAAAAATCTTAAGGTCCGTTCTGAAATCAATTCGGTAATATCATTCGCACGGACTCTTCTTTACACTATCAAGAACACTCTGTAAAAATTTGAAGGCGATCGGATAAACGGTGTGGTAGAAAAACAATCCCAACCAACGAAAAAAAAATCGGATTTCTTTTATAAAAACCTTCTCCTGACATTAACGAATACAACACAACGAAAAAAAAGAATTACTTATTCAATTTGGTGCACTAATTCTCAAGTTATGGCGTGACCAAGGGAAATAGGGATTCTTTTTTATATATTAAAGATTTATAGTTTACAAATCCTATAATTTGAATTTTTCTTAAATTAAACACAAGTTATAAATTACAAGGTAGTTGGGGGCTGGCCTATGTATTTGATGTAATTCTCAGTGACTGTGCGGTTTAGCCCCTACACGGTTCCCTGTGATCTAACCGATGGCAGCCGCTACCTCAAACGTGAATTCCTCCTTCCTCGTTATGCGATCTGATGAAGCATGAAGCTACACCGCCCACTTGGCAAACGTTTTTCCAGGAAATTAACGAAAAATCTGATAATAAAAACGGCATTATTAATGAACCTCCTAGGGTAGTACAACAATGGTGTATTGGGAATCACGTAGAAACGAGGTCATCGGAGAAAGCCGAGCTATTCCGAGGATGGAAGGAAAGATGAAGGATCGATAGAGAGAAAGTCTTAATAGGAAAGAGAGGGAAAGGGAAATACTTGCCCCCCTCCCCACAGTTCTGACACCGACCTTAAGTTTGCCGAGTTGAAAGGAGTTTCGAATAAAATCTTCAACCCCTCCTCTGACCGGCCTCAATTATCCCGAGAGTCGACAAAGCAGAACTCACGAATTTGAATGTGGTGGCCTTGGAAATTTATACCAAAACTTTTACTCTCCTTAGCCTACCCGAAGGGTGAGGGGATGCAACGTGATGCGTTGCAATCGAAAAATCAAATAAATAAAAATGTAGGAAATAGAATGAATTGCAAGTTTACCTTTCTGAGGTAATCGATTTTATTTCGAAAGTAAAAAAATAATCATTAAAAATTGATATGAAATTAAAAATAAACTGTATGTACCTACCTACCTAAATTTGGCCAATATGAAAATTGAAAAAATGACAACGGGTCTCCTCTCTATTCACGGGCCGGTCTCTAGCATCTGGTCTTCCTTCTTTGGGCCCAGGATCCAGACGAGATAGGAACACCAAAGAACTTCAACACGAACAGCAGGTACTTGGCAGGATTGATGAGCAAAAGCCAAGTAGATATAATGGACGGACCACTGCTCATAGTTTGGGAGCTCCACGAGGCAACTGCTCGTTATCTTCAGGTGGAGAGATTACTGTAGTCTCCTCGGATTAAGATGGAAAGGTCAATCCAGATTGGTATTGTGGATGACCCGTTGACCCATTGTGGCTGGTATTGCACTGGATAGAGATAGATAATTTATTGAAGCGCGATACGGAAGTCGTCATTATCATTATCAAGCTTTGTTCTCATCCTTTTTTCTGCACCCAACATCTTTTCCAAAGAAACTGAAGACTATTTTATTTTCGTTCCAGAAGCCGTACAAACAAGATGGTCCTCCTAAACCAAAATATTTGTTTTTTTAAATTTTCAAAGCTTTTCAAACAAATTTTTGATTGATTACACTTTCAATGATTGTGCGGATCGGTCCCCAATGAATTTCATGGCCGACGGGGCGTGGATGTGGTAGTCACTACGCATGAGCGAGAATTCGTGCGAACACCAATTATTTCTTTCAACTTAACGTTTCGATTCCGCCCTAGTTTGGAGGGTACTTTGTTGGGGACTTTGGGACTCCACATAGGATGGTTCATTTTATTGGAACCACCAGGTTTTCACATATATTTCAAAAATCCAAAAAATACTGGTCCGACTATTTCTCATGAGGATTTGAAAAATCATGCTCACGCACGTGCGCAGTGTGCTCAATCCAAAGCTAACTTCCCCATTTCAAACGAAACCCCCATTTTTTATTCATATTCTTATTCATTCATATTTTTTATCAAAATTCTACCTAGAATTAGATGAATAAATGACCCATCTATCATATTTTTTTGAGTGGCACAAAAAAGTGCTCGAAACGCAAAAAAGTTTTGTGGTTGTAGTGAAATAACAATATTGTGATACGTACATGATTTCCATGTGTTATTAACGCGGAATAACGTGGTGATGTTCATTTCTCGGTTCATTATTCATCAAATCGAGTTTTGAGCAAATCAAAAATGAACTTCACCACGTTATTTAGCGTTGAAAACACATAAAACCCATGCTTCACAGTTCGTATTTTATGACACCCAAAAAACTCGGGGTTTTCAACATGAGCGCATTGACACGTTTTTGCTCACTCAAAAATTCAACGACGGGTTATTTTTCTATAAAATTTCACGTAGAGTCCGAACCTGAAAACATCTGGTGCGAGGCTTCACAACATTCCTCACCTGTAAAAACCTGAAAAATGGCAATTTTTGCGGATTTTAACGCTGATTTCGTCTCTCAATATATTTTCGTGGAGATGAGGGGTATTGGAACTTGTTCTTACTTGTTAGAAGAGTGAATTTCAGAGTGAATTAGTCCTGTGAATTTCATCAAAATAGTTAGAGCAGTTTGAGGAAAAAGCTAAAAAATGGTATATTCACCTATTTGGAATATTTTCTCCCCCTAATTACTGACCTGGAGGGCTAAAATTCTTAGGGTAAGTATCATCCTCAGACATGTAGAAACCAATCTTCGAAATCGGAATTTGTTTATCATTTTCGTAGGGGCCGCTATTGTGATCATAAATCATAAAGGGGGCACGCCATTAAAAAAGAACTAAATAAATTAACTGATAATGGGAAGGACGCCCAGGATTACCCGGCGCTAGCACGAGGGGGAAGGGATGCTGAAGAGGGTGGGGGAGGGAGAGAGGGATGAAAGGAAGTGCCCCTATAAAACGACCACCAGTTCAAATATGAGCCGAGAGGACGCGGGTGGTGATACCACGGAGCACACCTGCTGAGATGCCCAACTCGAGCAGCTCCGTGGCACTCTTACCATACCATACCCCGCGCCATGATACGGTCGCGGCCATGACCCTGACATACAGACTTACAAACACTTTTCCAAAACGTGGAGAAAATTGATCAGATGTCGATTAGGACCAGTTAAAGGTGGTGTTTCAGAAATTGGAGTTTCTGCTAATCGCAATACTTTCCTTTCACCTTCAGGTGGGCTGAGGAAAGTAAAAATGGGTATTCTCATTTGAAATAAGGAAGTTGGTGTACATTGCGCACACTCCGCAGGTGAGTGAAAGTGCGCGAGCATGATTTTTTGAATCCTCATAAAAATGTATGTCACGTACTTTTGGATTGTTGAAATATGTCTTAGTTTGGAAAAACTCTTGGTGGTTACAACGAAATGGATCACTTGACCTATCAATTTCTCTGCGATCTGATGAAGGGTAGTCAGTTCCCACCTGTATCAACTTCTGGAGGTAGAGCGGTCTGTCGTTGGCTGTCGGACGACCATTGGCCGACTCTCTGAGGTCGTTCTCCAGGGTGTTGCCCGCCAAGCTGAACGGCGCTGCTGCTCTTCTTGGGGTGGTCGGTTGTGCTCTTCCTCTCGGTCTCAAAATCGAGGCCATACTACAGAATTTATCATGATCGAAACAAAGTAAATAATTTATTATCAAAGTTATGCATCAGGTATGAGGTGCTTGAAACTTGCACAGTTATTATTAACATAAACAAATATTTATTAACAATAAATTCAAATAAACAGTAATGTTCAATATATCGATGGCATCCCATAAAAAACCTCGTATCTGCACTTTTTGCCGAAAATTAGTTTTGGGTGTTTGAAATGAAAACCTCGTTTCTCATCGTCCTGTCTTTCGAATTTGGCGGAAAATGATTATTTTGCCCTTGAGGTGTAAAAGGAAACTTCGTTGTTGCGACGAAATGGGCTGTAGAAGTAACTGAAAACCTTGGAACAAGAGGGATTCGAGGATTTAAGTTTTTTTTTTATCGACCTTTCTGCCAGTTTTCAGACAAATTATGCAATTTTTTTTAAATTTACTTCTTCCGAAATAGAATAAAACTCCTCCTTCGGTAAGTTACTGTTGAATACATTACTCCCCATATCCACCCGCCCATCAAACGACAAGCCAACGCTAACAAAAATTGTACGACTCCATTGACCGTTCAAGCATTGCAAGTTTTACCACATCAACAATTACTCAAATGGTTCCTGAATTTTGAAAGGTATGGCGATGATAAGGTTTGCAGCGAGCTGAGTGAATCAGAACAATACAATATTTTGGTTCAGTTGATAGGGCAAGGTGAGGACATGATTGAGGGCATGAATTATACCTACTAGTTATTATAGTTCTGCCAAGTAGCCACTTGTTTCATCTGGTAATTTAAACTTGAATGTCTCATCATCAACAGATTGCATATCAATGAACGCTGCTCCTACCAGCTTCCCAGTCTTAGAGCCATCAGTAAAAATTAATCGGCAAATTATTATGCCATCTGTTCTAATAAATTCTGCAAAATTTTCAATTAGTCATCCGACCATCCTTAGGGATGAAATGATGAATATTTATTTTGTTAACCAAATTTGATAACCCACAGCAAAAACCGGAAAGGTTTTATTAGATAGGATGCTTGTATTTCGTTACATTGTTAGGTTTTTTTTAAAGAGTAAGAGGGTAATTTGAGCTTGTGCTGTGCCTGTCTCGTACTGTAGAGAGAATAGGGTGTGCGCATGGGTCGGAAATTTGCATTTTTAACTAAACATTCCGTTTGGTTAAGCCGGAAAATAGCTGGGAAGAGGCGCGTCTTCCCCAGGCGGCAGGGGGGTCGGTGACGTCATCATTATTAATTTCAAGACCCTTTCCCGCTAATAGGAGACCCTTCATGTGGCACCTTTTTGGAAAGCTCTCACTGAGATCTATCTATAATTCGGGAAGATAAAAAATAACGATGCGCGCGCCCCATGGTACATTTCCTACTATTCAACGCCATTGCAGGTACTACAGGTACTACCCAGTCATACTTTGTTCTTTGTTGTACCATATCGCCGCTTCAAAAGCAAAACCTACCAACTCACAGTGGAACAGATCCCGAATCGAGCGGTACAAAATTTAGAAAATTAAGTTGAAAGTTTCGACGAAACTTTTGTTTATTTCTATAACTATGATGTTGGTGAGCGCAAAACGGATAGAGTCCTATAGTTATCCCCATAGGGATATACCTCCTCTATTATAGGTACTGTATAATAAGGGTGGCGGAGGTGCATGTAGGAATGGAGGAGCTTGCAACGACCAGAGCCTAGAATGGGGAATTATCATCAATTTTTAAAAAAACAATTTTCTGAGAGATGACTCAAAAGAAACTATAATGAAGTTGTAAGGCAAAAATAGTGTATCATCTGTAATTTTAGACAGTTTATTGAAATATTTATTATTGTAATATGGCGGGAAAGTGACGTTGAAAAGGGTGTAGTCTGTCATTGGCCAATCCTGTTCAAGATGCCAACCGAACAAAACGAAACACAAAGCCCATCACTGTTTAGTCAGAATAGAATTTACATAATTAATCAATTGATTGCATTAATTAATTATTAATTCATATTAATTATTTATTCACATTATTCCTATTTTCACTGCTCTCAATGCGATCTCAGCTCACTCTTTTTTAGTCTCAAGAGCCTTTGCAATGCCATCTGTTATTCAAACTCAAACAGCTGAGATTTGATTCCAAGATTTCTCCACACCCGAACAATAAACTATAAACTATTTTTTCCTTTGTATTGGCAGTGTTATTTTATTCCAAATAACAATACAAAGGCAGAAAAAATGTGACTTTCTCAAACACGATAATTCCCCATTCTAATGACCACCGGCTGAACACAGGATGTGTGGAAAGGTAACCTATACTTACCCAGTGTACATCCTTACTCAAGTGTATTAATTTATTTTTGACAGTAATCATATTCCTATGATCTGATTCTGATTGATCCAGAAAAATCTATATCTATCAATCAGAATTTCACCTTTGATAGCCCATATCTTGATCAGCTGGTCGCCCCATGATTACCGTCGCCCCTGGGCTGCTGCTCCTGGGCGGCCTGACGTTTCGCGCTTCCATGTTCAACATCATCCTCAGGTCCGACACCTCCTGCTCCAAGTTTTTCAGCCGAACGTACAGGAGTGACGATCTCTGTGGCTCACTGAGTTTGAAGAATTCTTCAGCTTCGTATGGGTCCATATTTATCTTACAACTTCGTCGACCATCAATTTTTATTATTAATCCTCTTTTATCCCACTAAGTAATCAATTTGGAACTTTGAAATTAAATTATCTACGTAATATTAACCAGACCTCTTTGAAGATTTAGGAGTCCATACCTTTGTTTATTGTGATGAGTAGGTTACCTACCTACGCACTAAGGCCACCGAATTATTTACCCACTAATAGTTATATGCGGAGAATTTAAAATTAGTAAACCCGTTTACCTATTTGTATTAGGTGGATATCTGTAGTTTTTTTTGTTTTGGGTTGTTTGTTGTATTTGGTTTTTTTTTATTGGTTTCTGGGGTTGTTGTGAATATCTGTTGTTGTTTGTAGTTGTGGTTGTTGGTTTTGTTGATACAAAGTAGTAGGTACGTCTGCCGTAGATTGAGGAGTACTTAGGTTGTGAGCCTTACTGTCGAGGGAACCCACCCTGTCGGAACTTACCCACTGAACCTTGTCAGTCAATGTTCCTAGTTCCTAGGGTCTATTATTTATAATACCGTATTTTATTTTTTATTTTTTTATTTTTTCATTTAAACGGGCGTAACCAATATAGAAAAAACGCT
>JAEMON010000004.1:22136129-22151990 GCA_030264115.1 Lygus lineolaris
AGGGAGAAACTGAAGCAAACGTGGACTTGGATTAAAAAAAAAATGAAATTACAGAATAGAGACTCAATATTAAAAGGGGAGACTCACCACCAGTCAGAGGAGTGTAGGGGAAAAGCTGGAGTCTTTCGAGATCCGCAGACGACTGTCCGGAGACTCTCCGTTTCTTCCCCCAGGTCCCCTCTGACGTAGCTCCACTTCCACTCGCGTCCCCAATTTTCAGCTTGACTCAGCAGCCTGAGCTGTTGAGGACGACGAGGGCGTGAAGGGTGGTGAGCGATGAATTATTAATTTGAAAATTGTTATTTTTCTGTTTGTTGTTTGGGGGACGATTTACCCCATAACAAAGGGCATTTCCACATAAGGACCTACAAGACGACGGGCACGGGAAGCGCCCCAACCATGCAACAACGCAGCTCAAAATCCTATGTATTATTTTTCAAGTTCATGATTTGATGTACTACGTATGTTATACATTTGTTGTACGTGTTACGTGATTTGATGTAAATTAGGTATGTTATACAATCATGATCACATACTTTACAATGTGGATCACAATTTCAAGTTTACTACATTCAGAGAAAACTTGAAGTTATGATCCACATCGTAAAGTATGTAATTATGATTTTTAACATACGTACATCGAGGAATTTTCAAAATCACAAACGTGAAAAATAATACAAAGGGTTTTGTGCTGTGTTGGGGCGCTTCCCGTGCCCGTTGTCCCCCAAACCCTCAATTCCTACAAGACAATAAAAGGCTCTTCGGGTAGTTATTTACTTACCATACTTTTTTTTTTCATGTTTCTCATTTTTTATTGTCCACCCTGAACTTATGAATGAATAAGTAATATATATAATTATTTTCTTTCATTTCTCATAGGTCAATCCTGAAGATGGGCCCAGTAGGAGGCCAGAAACGTTGAACTGTTGAATGGTAATATACCTATGTAAAACCATAAGGTTTAATTGGCTGAGTCTCAACAAAGAAACCACACAAAAATTGATCCAATACCACAAACGATACCTACCTGGAGAGAGGTGAGGTTGAAGTAATGACCGAGTGACTGAACGATATCAGCTGCCACCGACATGTGGGGAGTGGCGACAGTCATGATGGAGCCTTCAAGCTTCATCTGGAGGGACGACCCGTCACGAAGGGAAACGAGAACGACAGACCAGTTCGCCTTGCTCGATCCCTCTCGGTCAACTGTTGGATTCACTAGGAAGTTCTGACTTTGCCATTGCTCCATCTAGAAAGGAAAAACAGTAGTGATCCAGATGCATTTGAATGGGCAATTCCGGCTATTCTATTTTATTCGCTCAACTGAAAGATTTCAGTGAGTTCCACGAGGGGGATCTTACACAAGCAGGGTTGCTACGGAAACAGAATCCCAAAATTCCCTGACTTTTCCAGGTTTTCCAGACCGCAAACGTGATTTTCCCTGACATTTTCCTATGCGTTTCAAAAGCCCCCAGCCCCAAAAAATAATGAGCCCGTACAATCCTTGATAATTAAGAATAGGTGGAGTAGTTCTGAGGTTACAGCAATGGAAACACATTTAAAGTTTGCGCATGCGCAGTAGCTATCACTGATCCAGTCGTTATTAATAACTTATTGTCTTGGAGTCAGGCCCCAACGAATACGAGCGTATATTCTGAATTCAGCTCATTTTAGGAACTGAGGAATTTGTAGTTTCAGGAATTTCACGTTTGCGCATGCGTACACGCTACTAGTGTTCCGACAGCGATAAAATCAATAGGGGACCGCCATGGGGCTAACCCGTACAATCCCCGAAAATGCCATCAAAATCGGAACATAACTTCATGTAGTTTTGCTTGGGACACGGAATTGACCACAGACCGTCACAGAACCAAAATTGTTAAGAACGCCTTGAAACGTAAAAAGTTAAATTCATGCAGCATGAGTTGATGAGCGAATTTTTAAAGAATTATTTTTACCGATTTTGTATGTGATTATTATAGGAAATTGTGCTCTGATTCCAAATATACCATATTTATGTTCCTATGTGATGATTATGGTAATATACACCAAAACCTCAAAAAACAAATTTATTGACCCTTAATTTTCACAATTTGAACCCTATGAGTAGGTACTCCAAAAATTCTGCCCAACGAACTCATTATTTCTCTAGTTTATATTGACATTTTAGCATTTTTGTTGATTTTTTAGATAGATTCCAGGGTCAGATGTCGTCTGTAGTGAGGAAGCAATATCCCCAGCAATATCTGGGGATTTTCTAATGATAAATGCCTGAAAAGGACTTGTAAATTATACATTTCAGAAATGCAGATGATCAATTCTGTAGTGTAAATGAGAAGAACGAAAAACGTTGAAACGCATTTATTAAAATTAAAAAAAATCGAAGCATTAGTCTCACCAAGAACCCTTATTTTGCGCAAATTTCCAGAAGATTCTCAATTTTTCCCTGACTTTTCCAGGTTTTCCCTGACCACTTTCTTTTTCCCTAACTTTTCCAGGTTTTCAAGGTTTTCCAGACCCGTAGCAACCCTGACAAGCACTTTTTCAGCATTTCCCTAAGGTCAACTTATCCACCCTCCATAGCACAATGCACACCCTGGTGGAGCTCATGGGGAGACTTGAACATGTTATATGAGTATTTTTCAAGAAAATGCGAGCAAAATTCGAAAAGGTGATCATTTTAAAAGTAACAGTAAACAACTCTGGCAGTAACTGTGTCCACCTTCTCCATTTCTAGTGCCAGTATTACGTTTATGTGTTAGTTGTTGTCCAGTTAAGTTGTAGAACAGGAAATCACTTTTTGAAGACGCCAGACGCTAACATTGCTCCAATATTTAACCTGACACTAACACTGGCACTGGCAATAAAACAGAATTCCGCCAGAATGTGCTGTATTTGGATTGTAAGCACTTATTCCTCTTCAACATTCACCTTCTTATTCTTCTCCTGTTACAGATAATAATACGGGAAAAATGCAAGGAAAGTGTGTTGTGCGATAAGATCTTTATGTGTGCAAATTTATTTTTTGACTCCATGACGCCCTTACCACACACATCAACATCAATATTTGCAAGCAAAATGAAAAGTAGTTGATCCACTTTCGTAAATCAATTTACAACTACCAAAGGACGTGTTGCAAGTTAGAGTGTTTCTTTCATAGGTAAGTACTAAGTACGTACCAAAATACAAGTGCAAAGCGGTGAGTGATACGCAATCCAGAATTCAAACCAATGCAACAAGGTAGCTCTGGTGAGTGAATATGGTGCAGCCGTAGGCATACCCTGGATGCAGGTTCGTTCACTTTGAAAGTTACAAAACTGTCAGGGATGGATCTGTTTGATGGACTGGCGATGTCGTACATCGAGAAGCGCGGCAGTTGTCGGGTCACTTCAAACACGTGGAATTGTGATTTGGTGGGAGAAGAACCAACAAACGCCTGAAAAGGAATCAAACCTCAGAACTAAGTCCTCAGTAAACAATCATAAGAATGGAGTATTAACACGTTCAGTGCGTATGAGGCATACGCTGCGCCATGGTGGTACGTCGCACCAGGCTTACTACGCATATGCTGTGTCTTGCCACGCCTCGTTTAATGCGGCTGTTTCCTGTACTGAACTGTTGCTAGTTATTCGGATGAACTACAGATAGCGTAGGAGACACTTTCAACCTGTCGTTCACATATTTTTTGCAGTAACAAGTGGGGTCCAAGTGCCAAACGCAGAGTTTTTGTGTTGTTTTGAACCTCAGTACGGCGGTTCATCTCCACTTTGGAATACACACTGAACGTGTTAAAGTGGGTTTAGAAATGAGAAGATTTTCCCAATATTTTAGTTCAAGTCAGTGTAAAAAGAACATGTAGTGTGAGAGAAGGTGATAATTATATAATACAAGGAAGGAAAAATGTGATATTATGGTATCGGATGATGAAAAAGCGCAGGTCCTCCCTCTCTGTCATGCATGCATGGGTAGAAATGGTAGAATATAGTATAGTATCCATAGTGATCTTGATAATCATGGTCTCCTATCTTTCAGTCCAACATTAGGTTTGTTCCTGCAACAACCTGTAGCTAGCAACACATGCGCATTAGTTGAATTGGCCATAAAAAGGAACTGCTTTTTCAACTACTCTGCATAGTGTGCATGTGCTGCTAGCCACAGGTTGGCTGCAAGAACAAACCTATTACTTCATCATTCAATAAGTGATAACATACCTATCCCTGATGATCTTATCTAATTATATAACTTCTACCAGGGCAACAAAACTGTATTGAATCAATCAATAAACTTCTCTCTGCAATCACCTTCAGCATGGATACTACTGCTTTCTTTCAATCAGATATATAGGAATCAATTAATTACCTCTACATCAAAAACCCACCTTTCCTCAAATCCCAAATGTTCTACTTGCTTCTCCTAATTTATGTTGACATTTTCGCGACAAACAGACCCGAATTTCATTAACCCCAAGCTTTATACTTCTTTTTAATTGAAAATAATTGACAACTACAAGGCGTTGTAGATTCATCAGTATTTTCCGATATAAATGGAATTCTGGGTAAATTCAGGTGTTCTTGGGCCACAGAGTTGAGCTGGAGGCTCCACTGCTCTTTTACGCACATCTGTGTGATTTGCGTCTGCCGAGAGTGAAGGGATAAACTGCACTAAAATCATTTTGTAATAATTCCTGACTCATTTTGTGAGTTTCCCCCAATTGCAATACGTTCACGAATAAGTAGACTCACTCTAATATGAATGTCCAACGGAGAGTCTTTTGGAGGTTTCAAAGTGATGGTCAAGCTGTCAGAGACTTCATCCAGACGAGGGTGCACCACATAGGTCTCCCCTTGGAATATCCCTTCAGCAAATACAGTAGCAGACCGAATGACTGTCATGTTGTTCACTGTCAACTGCACCACCACGTGTCCACCCTGTGAACCACCCAAGCAGTGTGAAGACAACATCAACATTCAAAATCGAGATATAGAGATAGAAACTTTATTGTAAATGATATTGTTTATACAAACAAAGAATTATTCACAGGGGAGAGTTGATAACAAGATCTGTTTTACTGAAAAATTGAGGATAAATCTAAACTTTAATGCCAGCCATCAAATACCAACATAATTGTGACTTTTAAATGAATACAAAGAAAACTCAAATCAAGAATAACAAGCTGAAATTATTCATACAAGTTTGACTGAAAAAACTTACTGGACAGGCTCGAGTTCCAGAACTAACTTGAATATCAGTCAACAATCTGGTGTTTGCCTAAAATCAAGAAGATTCAAGTAAGGCACATAATTATACAGGTACATCAGAATATCGTGAAAGTTCACAATAATTGGAAAAGAAAAAGTAAGTCACTGATTACCTAGCCTACGAAGGTGTCAAAAATCAGTTGTCTCAATTTTACAACCTAAAACTCATCAGTGAAGCATTTACAATTTTTTCTAGAGACAGATAAATTAGAGTTCTAGCATGTTAAACGAGTGTTGAGTCGGAATACGCCATTCCGTCTGCTCCTGTGACGGTGTTCTCCACATTGAATACGAAACCTTCCTGAAACGTAAGGCAAATACCCTTTCGGAAAAGTGGAACAAGCCTTTGTCATGGTTGACTAGTTGGGTGCGGGTGAAAACCCAAATGTCAGTCATCCGAGCAGTCAGCCTCTGCCTGAGAGGTTCACGGAGGAGCTTGCGGACACTAGTGATGGAAGATGAGGCAGTGCTTCCATTTGTTCACCAATAATGGAAACAGACACCCCCCCCCCCCCCCCCCCCCCCCCCCCCCCCCAACTTTCCATATTGATGAAAAAGGTTTCAAATTTGAAAATATATTATATTCTCCATTAAAAAAAATACGAATAAAGGGAGTTATGTTCACAATTGTAGGTAGGTAGGTATGTACTCGTATATGAAGGCTATACTTAAGGACAATGCGATTAGAAATGAGAAATGAAACAACTAGGTGATACAAATATACCATGTGTTTCTTTCTTCACATGTGTAGCCTTGGGAGAAAATTCGGAAAACAGGGAAGAAAAACCGACGAAAATACAAAACCGAAATGAAAATTACTCAGAGATTGGGTAGTGTTCCAATACAGTCAGCCTCCTCTGTTTGTGCAACATGACTCTAGGGTTAGCATCATACCAGGCTTTCCCTAGTAACATTCAATTCGGAATCCCAGTTCGCTACTCGTTTAACTTGCAACAACTCTTTATTGATTGAAACGAACTTGATAAATGTACTCAATTAAATCCATCACTTGGGAAAGCTGAAGATTTTTCATTCCAGCGTTCTTCCTAAGATAGGTACCTACCAAGTAAGTACTGACCATCCGAACTGTTTCATCATGTCACTACGTAGCTCCAGATTCTCTTAATTCATAATTAGTACCTACCGGAATACCAGATCCTGATGGGTCAGCGTTGTAGTTTCTCAGTTCAGCCAGTAATGCTTGCTTCCTGGCAAAAAGTTCCCTCACAACATCTCCGTGCTGAACGCTTTCTTTGGCAACGCTGGTGGAGTCGTAGCCACGAACTGTAAGTTTAATGATAGGAAAACTCTAATTATGTAAGAGGCCAATTTTGCAGGCCAGCCAGATGGGGTGGGGATCTGCAGTTCAGGAACTGCAGAACTCTACACTAAAAATTAGGAAAATAGGTCAGCAATCTGGAGGCTTCTGCTAGCATCAAGATTCTACAGAGCTAAGGATAAGATTTTAACACTCTATGTGAGAGGAGCTGTGGAGACATATTATATGTGATATCTACACAAGTTGCAGGATTAACCCTTTGAGGACCAACACGAAATTCTCATGACGAAATATTCGTCCAAGCAAAACTACCCCAAGGGACTCCTGACGACTGTTTCGTCCAGGCTCTTTTTCTCATATTTTCGGATGCAGAGCACTCTTTTGTGCCTTCCATGTACTTCTAGTCGCCGCAGGGCTCCTTTGGGTTGTGAATAACATCAAAAGGTTGTGTTTTAGTGAAGTTGTGTGTTATCAGTTGTCCTTTTTAGCATTAATAGGTTTATCGTCCAAATTCGTATTTTTTGTCAGTTTTGTCTCGGTCAAGTTCACCTACTGTGTTGATTATGTTGAATAGAAAAGTGTTTACTGAAAATATCGATGGAGATTATAGCAATAATGTGAGTGGAAGTGAATATTCCCTGTCATCAGATGACGACAATGAATCATCGGCACAATCTGTAGTGGTATCACCTCTAATGTTCCGGTATGTTTAGTTTTCGCATACCTACTCAATCAATATGTTTTCATTTCAATCCCCGACAAATTTATGATTTTAAATTACACATAGGAGTAATAGGGAATGTAGATAATGTAATTGTGAATGTTCTTTTCACATGCAATGTCTACTTCAATGGGGAAATGAAATAAAAGGGTGCGTGCTCAGCGCAGCGAGAGTGAGAGTTATGGGCCGTCCTGGGGGCTAGTTTCACTTTCACTTGGGCCGTCCCGAAAGGGTTAATAAAGAATCTCCATACTTATCAACTGATACGGTACGGACATAAGTACGGTCAATACAGATGAGAACATAGGTACTGTCCTATCGCGTTTGGATGACAGGGAGAGGCTTCCCTGCCGCCAGACCAGAGGACAGGTCATTACTAGCCCTTTAATACTGGCAGTAGCAAAAGTCAAACTACTTCTAAAAAGGACTCACACTTTTGGGAGGCCCTGTCATCCAAATGCGGCAGAGCAGTATCTACAATTTAGATGCATTACGAAAAGAGAATCACATTGTGATTGCTGAAACGATATTGCGTTATTGTGAAACACCTAAAATCCTTACTTTCTCCATGAGTAGAACACACTATTAGCTGGGCCTTCCCACTCATTACGTAGTCCCCAACGATAATCCCAGCGATACCATGAGACAGGATGTCGTGGAAGACAACATCTCCAGTTTTGATGTTCCTCGCATCCACTTTACCGTTTGACCAGCCAGTGATCAGTTCAGGAATTCCGTCCCCGTCAATGTCATAAGCCGCCAGACATACAGGGGCATTCTTGGACTGCAACCAATAACATCATTATACCAACAAAAAACTAACCTAAATAAAATGTACTATAGGCCAATAGCACATCATTTTTAATTTTCATGGAAAGCAGATAATTTTCCCACAGCCGGCACTAGAAAAGAAACAAGTTCAAGTCACATGGTAATGAGTAAATATACAGAGGAGTCATCAATTTTTCCTTGGTTTCCACCTACGCAGCACTAGAAGTGATGTCAGCCCAGAAACATCTTCCTCCACGCGGCAGCTTGGAATTCTACCGCCAACATGACTTCATAAATAAGTAGTAGAAATCCGACGCTGCTGCTCCCTCGCAGTAGCCCTCGTCATTAACCAACTGGTTTCTATGCTGATAATGAACTCTCAACTAAAGTTCATCTCACTACTAGATGTTAGATTAAAAAATATGCGGGTAACGCTCATTCTAAGACTCTATCAAAATAAATACACTTACCTTCACTCTCCAAGCGCGATTCATTCTGTCATAAACTCCTATCGTTCCATTGGCAAGAGAATAAGCGAATCTGTTGTCTTTTAAAGCGACAAGAGCAGTAATTGCTTCAGTTTCTGACATCTCATGAACTAAGGCATCCTCCTTGAATACCCGTACGTCAAAATCGTCTGAACCAACAATAAGCTGAAAAATATTAATGAAAGATGATGTCTTCAAGGATTCCTTAAGCCGAATCCGGATTCCATATTTCGAGGAGACCATCTCAAGGTCTCCTTAAAACTCGAAGACCGTCTATAAATCCTGCCCTAAAACTTCCTCTCTTCAGCAGTGAGGGAGCTAAACAAGATAAAAAGCTGTTTTTGCTATGGCTCCTGGCTAAATTGAAGGAAAGTAGGTAATGAACTTTGAGTGGTGTATCAGAATACATCACCTCATTCTGGCCATCACGATCTGTGTCGAGGAGAGTCAAAGCGCGAACATTATCACCAGTGACTGTCCAGTAGGGGTCGTTTCCCTGCCAGTCGAAACCCTGGATGGAACAGTTGCCTCCCACAATTGCCAAGGGAGAGGTAGACGTCCCGATCTTCCCAATCACAATGACGTTCGCTCCATCGCTCACCTGTCGAGTCACAACATGAAAATATAATAAATTGTAGGATGATGTAATTATCCCGTCTCAGAAGTAACTGGTCAAAGTGCGTTCAGGGCTCACCAAACACAGGGTTGAAGACTGGGTTTGAAACAAGGAGGAAAGATTGAAACGCACTGGTGGGTTGTACTGGGCTGTGCGGCACCAGTACAAATCCTCCCGTACGGAAGGAAGTAAGTATGCAGAACAAATAACCAGGAGCACTGTTTCCGCACCCCAGCACTGTTTCCGTCTTCCATTACATTGCTGAGCTGAGCCCTGAAAATTACTCTGAATAATGAAAAATTAATTATTAAAAACCAACCTCTTTGTAGAATAAATCAGTGTTGTTCTCGACGTGGTAGGCTAATAATGTGCTTTGTGTGCCAATCAAAAGTATTTCTTTGTCGTCGTTCGGATTGAGTTTGCCAGCACAAATGGAAGTGACTGCTTGATTCACGTTCAGCATGGAGATTTCTCTGTCTCTGAGGTGAGGGCTGTGAACCAATACCTGAGGAAATTTCAGAGAGTTTAATAAATAATTTAACAGCGCGCACAGTAAATAAAGTAGGTACTAGGACAGTAGGATGAAAATCCGATGACTTTGAAAAAGAGGCGGTAAGTTCGGGAAACTGAAAAGAAACTTAGATGACCGTCACCAACCACAAGGGAGATATTATTGAACAATTGGGTAAGGCGTGGATACTATCGTTGCACAACCTGGATTTTGGTGTTGTACTTGAACTATAGCATCGTTAGCCACAGAGAACGTTTTCAGCTGTTTTACTAACTCAGTTTGTAGGTAGCTGTTCAATCAGGAAATGAACGTAGTTGAAGCAAAAGGATTTCGGAAGAATGATTCAAATTCAGAAACTTCGCTAACATCCCAACAATGACAGAGAAGCCTTTTGTGCAGTATGAATCCATTTTCATTACTTTTCAGTGATAAACTTTCGAGAAAAAATCATGCAAAAGGCCCATTATGATTACATGCTATGGGGGAGAAATTGTTTTTGGAATTCTTGCAAGAATATAAGGCATTTCTGCCATAGATAGTGACGAAGCAACAGAATATATAGTTACGTACCTAGTAGACTTGAAAATCTTTCTAGCTTCTCTGTAGGTAAGTTGTCTCGGTTACCCTGTGAGGTACCTTCTACCCACTCACGCTACTTGGTTAGACTGTAGGATGTGTCTGTGAGGGTCTGTTACAATAGCAGCAGTCCACACTAAGATGAAAGCTAGGGTGATCGATCTGCGCCTAGTGTTGAGCTATTGAACTAGTCAATGGCCCACTAACCCAACAAGCCAGGCCAAATCAGTTGGGGTATGAGCCTGGATTTGAAGGTTTGTTCCAACTGACTGTGCTGTTCAAATATATACGAATATTAGACTGAGCAGTGAGCAGAACCCTCAGCACACAATGTCCGAATATGTTCGAATATTTGGTCTGTTTCATCTGGTTTTGTGAGCAACTTACCCAACTGATAAGAACTCAAATTCTGTTTCCAACTTACTGTTCGAATTATTTAGCCCCTGCGAAGGAGGATGGGCGAACTGAACACAGGGAAACCTTCTGCAACCTCCCTACTTTTCGTGCAAATATCAGAGGGTGGAAAGTGGGAGGGGGGGGGGATCACGCGAATCTTGGCCTTTTTCCATGCCTTTTGTGAGGCCGAGGTTTTCACACTCTGAAAGAGTTGTCGCATATTTTTCTGAGTTTCAACTGAAATGTGCAATTTGAACAGAATATTCGAATATATACAATCCGCACACTTGACCATGAAACAACTTTCAGACTGTTCAAATATAATCGTACATTATTCGAATTGAACATTTCAGTTGGAACAAACCTCGAACCTCTTAGCACAGAACTACAAGAGTTATCATCATAAAATTGCCGTCGCTAACCAGTCCACCATCCTGTTAGTTAACTGCTGGGGGGTCCTGTTGGGTAACTGATTAATTTTGGTAAGTACAGAGAAATTTCAGTATCCACTTGAACTTCCTTGAACTATCCTTGAACATACCTACTCTTATAAACGTATTCGTAAAAGGCAAACTAAACTGTTGGAAGCTTAAACCTATGTCTCTTTCATGTGTCTCTACAGCTTCGAGAACATACAAGCTTCGCTAATGTATTTCTGTACCTCTGTTCGCAGGTACCCCTTGCCCACCACAGTCGAGCTGAGGTTTTTCCCCGGGGGTGGATACGAGCAAAAATCGTCTCCACCCCTGTTTTTCCCTCAGCGATCCCCCGCGTAAAAAGTATTCTTTGACGAATATTCAAGTAACAAGATTCATTGTATCTAATAAAAGTCAGGATAGGCGATACAAAAACACCAGACATAGTAGAGTTCTCCACTGTAAGATTTGAAGAAATGTACATAAAATTTGACAATTGTCTATGCACCTTGTGTTTCAAATAAAAAGATTTCTTCTTCTTCTTCTTCTTCCATTTCTCAATGCACGGAATCGCTAATGCCAAACTCTGACGTCACATCCAACCCGAAATCACACCAACAGGGGATGAGAAGGAAGGGTGTTGGATACAAAGTTGAGTTTGAAGGTGACAATGTCTTTTGTTGTGGAAGTAACTCGTGGATAGTAACTGGCTTCAGAGTGTCCAACGAAACACAGAGAAGAGATTGTAAGCCAAACAATGTGTACCACGTCAACTGGAAGCTTCTGAGCTCCAAAATTATGCGGCATCTGAGAGAATAGCTGGGATTAGCAATGCGCATTTTACAGTGATTTCTCTTGAAGTTCTAGGTTTGTTTGCACAGACAGTCCAGAACCAGTTGCAGATGGATGTGGGTTCTGAAAACGGATGGAATAGAATGATCCAGAACTGTGTCTGTGCGAACGTGCTTGGCATCCAGAATGGATAACCTGAACCAGAGTAACCTACCTAGCGTGGAAGACCACCGAGTGCGCATATCCCAACAGTTCTCGAAAAATCCAGAACGGGTAGAACCGGTCCGACTAGTCCCAGACTGTCTGTCCAAACAACCCAGTTCCTATCCTGTATCAGTTCTGACGCTGTGCAAACTCGCTAAACGGGGCGTGGCCAGAGGGGGGTGTTCTGTAAGCCAAACAACTGTTGTTAACAACAGTTGAGTTCGTAACTTGGTGATAATCACCGCCATGTTTTGCAAGCGAGGTGTTCTGTAACTAAGCAACATCGACAAAAGCTTGTGACCACCTCAGGAGGTGGTGAGAAGATTTGTCGAGATGAGGTTAGGTAACTGAATCAAGTTATCTTGGATTTATCAGCATTTACTGGCGATAATTTGAGCGTTTGTATTGAGTTATTAGCGTGATACATCAAGTTGTGGTAATTTTTAGCGATTTGAACCATTAATTATCATGTTTTCTTCGTTTTTCCTTGACATATACAATCGATACATCGAGTACCAACTCGATAATTTATCACAACTCTTGTTACAACAGTTGTTCTGCCGTTTTGACTTTCCAACAGTAGTTTTCAACAGTTGTGATAACCCCAAAGTTACAGAACACCCCTCCAGGATAGAACCATTCCGGACTGTCTGTGCGAACAAACTTTCTGAACCTTTTTAGTTCAAATCCAGGCTCGTACATCTTCTTTTTTTGGCCTGGCCAAGGACCACCGGCTAGTTCGATGGCTCAACACTAGGCACAGGTCGATCGACCAAGGCCCCCTCGCTCTCATATATCTTCTGTTCAATTATGTTCCTCATGCTGCTCAACCTATTTGAATTGCAACTATCAGTTGGAACAAACGTTGTGACAGTTGGCCTGTGCTTGAATGACGCTCGAATGGGTTTCGATGACGTTTTTATAAGAACGATAGCGTATTTTCCAGCTAGATTATTTAGCTTATCGTTTAAATACTACTCACCTTGTCACCGGTAGTTGCAGCAGTGATGCAGCAATGGGAACCATCGTATTTCCCTATCGTAACTCGGCCAGGCAAGATTTTATGTTTCAAATGAATCGTGTATAAAGGACTCGCCATTCTAATGATCCAGAACCACTGAACGAGACGGGAATCAAGCTAAATTGTGCATAATTATTTCATGAGCGAAACCTCTTTCATTTGTGACCACAGCCACAACACGATAACAATGTTTTGATTTTGATACGATTGTCATGGTGACCTTATCTGTGGTTGTGGACGTTGTGGTTGTTGGTTTACAGTTTAGGCCATTGCAGTTGACTTTTTCTTCCTCCGTGGTTTTCACCTCCACGTGGTGAATGATCTCAACACTCTTGGACTTCGATCAGGCATAACAAGTTGGTTACTTGGTAGGTAAGTATCTAATCGGAGGTTTTAAACAGCCTTCCCGGAGAAAAAACGACTGCCAAGTTGGGTAGGCAGTAGCTTCCTCACTTTTGTAACATGGACGTATAGAATCAGTTAGTGAACGTTTCAACGAAATTGGTAGAATAGTTCCGGAGTTATCCCTATGACAACAAATTTAATGTTTGCGCAGTAGCTATTACTGGTCCAACCGTGATAGGTAAAATTCATAGGTTTCGAGTCAGCCCCCAACTACCCTCCGATTCTGAGCAAAATCGGTCCATTGGGAACTGAGATATTGTAGTTTCAGGAAATTCACGTTTGCACATGCGCACACGCTACTAGTGGTCACACACAGATTTCAAAAATGCGCATGCGCACTAGGTATTACTGATACAATAGGGTCTAAATTAGGAGGTAATAGTTTGCTCCCAACTACAAACCGAATTTGAGCGAAATAGGTCATTAGGAACTGAGAAAACGTAGTTTTTAGGAAATTTACGTTTGCGCATGCGCACACGATACTAGTGGTCCGATGGCAATGAAATTCGTAGGGGACCCTCTAGGGTCTAACTCGCTTAATCTCTGAAAATTTCACCAAAATTGGGCGAGAAGTTCTGGAGCTACGCCTATGACAACAAATTTCAAGTTTGCGCTTGCGCAGTAGTTATTACTGATCCAATCGTGACGAAATTCATAGGTGATTGTCGTGGAATCAGCCCCCATCTACCCTCCAAATTTGAGTGAAATAGAGGTCAAGCTCTCACGCTACTAATAGTCCGATGGCGGTGAAATTCATAAAGGGACTAACCCGCACAATCCCTCAAAATTTCATCAAAACCGGACCATAACTTCATATAGTTTTGCCTGGGACAAGGAATTATCCACAGACCGACAGACTGACAGACAGACGCGGAACCAAAATTGGTCAGAAAGCTCTGAAACGTAAAAAGCAAGTGGAAATTTATATTTTGGAGGACACAAATTTGTTTATACTCGTATCTTGCACGAATACATAGCTTCGAACCTTCGGTAGGTAGTGAGGAAGCAAAAATCAAGTAGGACTACTAGGGCTTTCAAACGATTGAAAAAAAAAAAAAAAAAATTCCGAGATTTCACAAATTTGACTCTCCTGGCTGATTTCCCCCCTCAAAATGTGCTTATCGAATTTTGATTCTGCATGAAGGAGATGAAAAATTTAACTTTCTTTCCAATGGTATAAATTAACTCCATCAATTAAGGGATTTATAACCGTTTTAGTGACATAAGGTCGAAAACACAAAAAAAATTTAAAAAATTGAAAAAACTCGATTTTTTGGCGGAGTGAAAAAAATTGCTTGATCGGAAATTACCTAGTTGTTGAATCGGAATTTTGCGGGGTGCCAACCTTATTCTGTAAAACCTTGTATATAATTATAGGGCTGCTATCTCTGTTTAACGTACGTAAAATGACAGCTGAAATTAGGGACTTTTCGGTACAGACTATTCTAAAAATCGGGACGAGATTTGGGGACAAAATAGTCACTTGAACTCTCCAACATAATGTTTCTTTTAGGACAAAACCGTTGAAAAAACACTGACAAGGACATGGTACAATTCTCAGAAAACTAAAAATCACCGGTTCGCCATGCTCATGACGATAGAACGCTGGGCAGCCAAAAGCTGCAACCAAAGTTCCATTCATGCAGCATGAGTTGGTGAGCGAATTTTCGAAGAATAATTTTAACCGATTTTGTGGGTGATTCTTATAAGAAATTTCACGCTGATCCCGAATATACCATAATATGTTCCTATGTTTAAGATGGTACCTAATTTACACCAAAAACTTCAAAAAACACGTTTTTTATCGATTTTTGAAACTAATTTTTCAACATTTGACCCCTTGGAGTACTCCAAAAATCTTGGCCAACGAACTCATCCTTACTTTTGATATTATTGGCATTTAAAATGTTTTTTTGGATTTTTTAACTTGATCCGTCGGGCAGATATCGTCTGGAGTAACACATATTATATAAATATATACATATGAAAAAGTGTTACATTTCAGGAATCGTTTTAGAATGGTCTGAATGGTCTTTGTATTATTTAAATTTTGAAGCCATTGCAATAGCTTCATTATCTTCGAAAATTCGGCAACGTCTGCCAAGTTGTGTGGGCAGTATAGCCTCATCACTTTTGTAACATGGACGTTTATAATCGGTTAGTGAACATTTCAGCGTAATTGGTAGAATAGTTCCGGAGTTATCCCTATGACAACAAATTTAAAGTTTGCGCTTGCGCAGTAGCTATACTGATCCAACAGTGACGAAATTCATAGGTTTTGAGTCAGCCCCCAACTACCCTCCGAGTTTGAGCGAAATCGGTCCAATTCAGTTTGGTAAGTTGCAGACGATTCAGTTGGAATAGACAGAATATTCGCAAAAATGTGCACAGAGCAGTGGCGTAACTA
>JAEMON010000004.1:22152000-22192699 GCA_030264115.1 Lygus lineolaris
TGTTACGCCACTGGCACAGAGGGTTCACTAACTGTCCGTATAGTTGGAACAGACTTAAGTAGGTCGAAGTTGAATACATTCAATGAAACCTTCTGCTACCCATCAGGTTTTTAAAACTAAAATGTTATCAGTTCGAACATTATTCGAAAATGTTCAAGCCGAACATTTGAACTTGAGAAAAGACCTTGAGAGTACCTAGAATATACGAATTGTAGGTATATTCCCAAAATCGATATTATTTTAACATCACATTTTATTAGAACAAACCTAAAATTTTTTTAAATATTCGAAAATTGAGTAGTACCTAAATAAATGAGGGTCTGCTAGTCGAACTGCAGCCTTTTTTTCCGAATTTTTCCAAGGTTGAGCTTCTTGGAGGTTCCTGCTCTCCTGATAGCGTCGTCTCCCGAATGTCCGCATTTTTCATAACGCGTGGCGCTGAGAGGGCGGAAGCCGTCACGTGTGTCACGATCACGTGTGATAACGACGAGGGGGAAGGGGGGACGGACTCCCGGGTGGACGGCAGGATCCGTCATCTTCACGTCGCGGGGGTCTCCGGAGGGGCGGAGTCTTGATGCGGCGGAGGGGCGGCGCCGCGGGTCTTGATGTGGCCGCAGGCGAAAAGGGGGCGGAGGGGCTGTCAGTCGACGGTTTTCACGTCCATCAGCCGTCTGACAGGCGTCTAATTTACGAGCGGGCCTATCAGGCGCTCAGCGTCCTCCAGGAGCTCGACTCGTCTCCTGATTCTTGAACCCCCCTTTTCATCCCCTACCGAAAATCAATGTTCCGCTTTCCCCTCATTTTTCCCATTTCCCAGTTTTCGATTTGAAATATAGAATTTCCCAATCAAATTTAGTTGTTTCCCAATCAAGTTCAAGGTGTTTAGCAGCCCTTATGATAGAACCTACCTTGAATTTGGTTGACAAAAAAAAAAAAAAAAAAAAAAAAAAAAAAATTGGTTGGGGGAAAAAACTAACTGAAACTAATTTGAAAGGGAAATGCTATTAATGTATATCTCTACGGCAACCCCTATTATATTGAGGCATAACAGAACGTGATGAACTCCTGATAATCAAAAAGTCTGCCAAGTACGGTGGGCAGTATAGTATCCCTAGTACCCCCTCCACTTTTATAACACGGCTCTTATAACGTAGGTTACTATAGGTATAGGTTTTCCAAGTCAAATTCTCAAATTCAGAATTTTTCAATAAGTAGGTTGGAAGTTTACGTGTCCTAATGGGGTAAAATATTATTTAGGAAAAGTTATTGATATACTTACTTCAATAATTTTCAAGCGGTGAAACGGTGAAATTTGCAAGGGAAAAAAATTCGGCTTTTGTTTGGCCCTATGTTGAGGACTTAAGCCAAGTGAAGATATCCGACTTCGAACGAATCAAGCCGACAATGGGTCGACAAGGGGACATTCGTTTCAGTGTCTCTTTCCAAAGAATCCATAATATCATATATTATGATGTAGTTTGTCCAAAATTTGTGTTTGCTAAGTTCCCTCCATTTGCTAGTTCCCATATATATTCAGTCATAAAAGACTGAACTTTATAAGTCACCATAGTTTTCTAGATTAAGCCTGTAATTTATTAAGATTTGTTCTATTTAAAAAAATATTCTTGTCGTGACATAATGATGTCATTGACAATTCAGGGGATTGTTGTCACAATTTTCCATTTTGACAATTTTTCAGAAACTAAATCCTTTTTACTTACTTACATTTAAAAAAGTCGTAAACATTTCGTAGTTCACTTCTAATACCCCCTTCTACCTGAATTTTGCCCAAATTGTCATTCTGAATCCTTCAAAGAGGGTGGCTCCAGGTACAAGCACAGCTGGCTCAAGGTACCTTGGGCCACTTTGGATGGCTTCAGAAAGGGGAGCTTCGGGAAACCCAAGTTTGACCACTGAGTATTAAAGCCAACTTGTTTCTCGAACAATTGAAAGCAAAATCAATTCAATCGAAGCCCAATTGGCTTTCAAAGATGAAGATTAAGTAAAAAGTGGCTCAAGGTACACGACCCACCCAGTACCTGTGCTATACAATTTTGAACGAAATCTGAAGTTGAAATGAATAATTCTTAGACTAGTTTGGAAAATTCTGTATTTGACTTGGAAGCACCATCCATTTTAGAATCACCTTTAAATACAAAATTATACCTACCTACACCACCGGTAAGCTGATAAAACGGAGGGTGTTAGAAAATTCGAATTGTACGTATTTGAAAAATTCAGATAAAAACCAGTGATGAAATCCCTGCTGGAATTTGAAATGGGGAACTCGCGTGGGTCGGAATTTTGCATTTTGAGCCTGAAAATCTGATTCAGTGCCCTTGAAAACCGAGTAGTGCCAATTTTCAGCTTGAAATTACGTCTTTTGACCAGAAAACGGGTTGAATATATTATATACCCCTCATATAACACCTTATTGGAAAGCTCTCACTAAGATATTTCAAATTACAAAATAAAGAATAACTATGCAAGTTTCCCAGTGGATAGAAATAGAGGTAGGCAAATAGAGGCTCCACTAGAGCTCACTCATTCACTAAAATGACTCTACCTACCTTACAGGAAATTGAACGCTATTTCCAACGGTGTCCTTATTTTTAATTTTAGACAATTAAAGGAGTTACCTACACATAGCCATTTTAGTGGCGTCGAAAATAAGTCGAAAACACGGGACAAAATCTTGAAAGTGAAAAAACTCATGAAAACAAGAGTTAAAAAAATTTAGGAGACACTTTTTGTTGAACATTATTTGTAGAATCGATCCCTCATGTTACTGCACTCAATCCTGGGACACCCTGTTATGTAGATACCTACCTACTTACTTAGGTACCTATGTTATTTATATTTCAATCGGTTCCCATGGAGAAAAATCTCAAAAATATTTCGGAACCAAATTTTTGTTTAACCCTATGCGATTCGTTGACGTTCACGAAGGTACTTACCCTAAACATTACAAATGAACTGTCAAAACTGTGAACAATAAAATAGTAATAATGATTACAGTACACAGTGTGTTGAAGTTTGAAGTAGGTTGTTTGGGTTATTGGGGCCAAAATCTTACTCATGAATACGATTAAGATTTTTAATCATAGGAATATTTTTCTGTGATTAAGAGTAAGATTAAATTGTTATGCACATAGTAAGATTATTATAAGAAACCACTAGTATGATTAAGAATAAAATAATGTTAATCGCAGAGTGGATTGAGAATAAACTCTTAATCACAAGGAATCTGTGATTAATCCTAAAAAGCTGTGATTAATTACTGGAAAATTGTGGTAAATTACAGGAATCTATGATTATAGGAATTTGACATTAATCATAGGAATCTATGATTAATTATAGGAAAATTGTCATTAATATCAAGAATCTGTGAATATTGTCAGGAAACACCTCTTATTTCAAAATTATTTAAATCTTAAAATTGATAGATTTTTTAGTTCTTAGTTTTTGAAAATGTATTGTGTTCAGAGGTGTTTTCTGACAATATTCACAGATTCCTGTTAATAATCACAATTTTTCTATAATTAATCACAGATGCTTGTGATTAACTTCAAATTCCTATGATTAATAATTGATTCCTGTAATTAATCGCAATTTTTCTGTAATTAATCAAAATTTTCCTGCGATTAATCACAGCTCTCTGTTATTACGTTTATTATATTATACAGATTAAGTAGTAGATAGGTAGATTGAGATAGGTTATTGATAGCTTAAGTAGATTATAGATTAAGTTTATTATATATTATTATATTATATAAGTCTACCCTGTGGTTAACATTTTATTCCTAATCATACTCGTGATTATGATTTAAATAATAATCTTACTATGTGAATACGAATTTAATCTTATTCAAATCACAAAAAAATATTCCTATTATGAAAAATCTCAATCGTATTCATGAGTAAGATTTTGGCCACATCTGTTTAAAACTGCCCGCCAGAATCACCTGCGTGGACGTGTTAGTTTAGTATCCATCCTTAATGACTGGAAACGGTGTTGCCAACCTCACAACCTTGAATAATCGTCCATCTATTTTCAGGTAAAAATAGTAACTTATTCAAACCTTAATCTTTTTTTCGTTTTTCTGTAATTTCATACAATTATTATTATTATTATTTTTTTCTTCCAAATCTTAGTTGTGCTTTAGTTCTAGTTCGTATTGTGCCACGTTTCCCTCCACTATTTTTCCGTCATAATATAAAGAGCTTCTTTCTTCATTTAACTCAATAATCTCCACCGTGTTGGATGCTTCAAGTAAATTTTTACATAGAATTTCTGGTTTTAAACTATTTTTCAGCCAAAAAATATCCATAGAATACGTCAAAAACCCGCTAAATCCCCGATTAGCTGGCCACACTGGCTCGCTAGTTAGTTTTTCAATCGCCAGGTAGCGCTAGTGCTCCCGGGCTGGCACGGACACCCTATTCAGCTTTTTCAACAAATTTATTTTATATGATTATTGTTGGTAGGTATTAATTTTGTTTTGATTATGCCCATGATTTACCACAATATTATATTCGGCGCTTTCCAGTTTCACTGTTGCTAGGATCGGTTCTTCCACCTTCCCGTCAGAACTGGGATGTTCCATACTCGAAAGGCTTGCATAATTTACTATTGACGGTATGTTTTTACTCACAATACCTTTTTACATAATGTTGTTTACCTTTTCCATGTTTCCCTTGTATCGTGACGATGTTGCTCTTCGATGTACACCTTGACAAGTCAAAAATGAAGTAATTTTGATGGGTTTTGACCTAAAAAAAACCGTTCTATTTAGGTGGCTCGCCCTCCCAAACATGTTGCCCTAACTCGTGCCTCTACTGAAAAGCACGTTTCATTTCCCTCTTGGACTAATTCCGTTCAAATGTTCCCAATTTTCCACGTTATGCTCGCCTATGATGCTTAAATTTCGATCCAAATTAAAGTTTTCCGTCGAAACGGTTTGGTTTTTTCACGAAGAACGATGTTTTGCTGAGCAGTATAACCTTCCCTAATCACCGCTTTTCTCGGGACGACTGGAATTTCTGCGTTCTCGTGCTTCGTTTTGCAATTTTCCTATTGTAATCGTAAATTGTCGTCCATTCATTGAATACGGCTGCTATTTGAGAAGATTTCCTACTCCCGGAGTTCACTCTCGAAATTACCAGGTAGGTATAAGGTACCTCTGAAACGACCAATAGGTACCCACTTAGGTCACAACTCGAAAACAGTTTTTATTTTAATCACCACATCTATAATGTTGCCTTCTGGTTCATAAAAATCTCTTTTTTATGTCATCGTATTCCATTCCCCATTGTTCTTTCCATTACCATCCCTATTAATACTTTTCAGTACCTGAACATCAACAAGGAATGGGTTTTATGCTGTTTATATCCATTATTTACCAACCGACCGCCTTCCCAAATTTTAATAGCCATCATGTTCGTCTTCAACGAGTTTGCGATATTTGTAGTTGTGTCGAATTCGGCGTTATTTCGAATTTCGAAAGCCACCGATTATGTATTGAGTTTCGTTCTAATTCACATGCTATTCGCGTTGAACGGGGTTTCTACTGTTGACGTTGGCTACTATAATAATTCTATGCCTGCCTCTGTTAATGGTTCTTGCGCTTTGCCAGCTGTGCCTTACTGTTTAGGTAGGTAACATTATATTCAAAATTCAATCTGCTTGGTTAGTGGGTATTTTGGTACGTAGATACTACGTAATCTGCAATATGTTTTGAAGATAAGTAGGTACCATGCTGGAGACCCTTGAAGCCTATTCAAGTAGGAGAAATGAAGTAGAAATTAGTATTTATGATTCACTTAGAGCAATTACTAATTCTAATTTACAACACTGGTAAGACCATTGGGTACAGAAGGTTATTGGCATTTCTGTAATGTAGTTATACCTAAACAAGTCATTTCCAGGCATTTATCAATACAGAATCAAATTAATTGCTTCTTCACTATAGACGATATCTGACCCTGGAATCTATCCAATGTTTTAACAATTTCGTAAAAAAGTAATGTATGGGAGTGAGGGGGGGGGGGGGGGGCAAATTTACGAAAACAGTTGACGTGAGAAAACAGTTTAAGTATATAAAAGGATTTAGACATTGTAGCTCATAAAACATTCGCATTTTATTTACCTACTGCGATTTTGCGTTTGTACTCTCGAAATCAACCACCCATGTCGCAACGACCATAACAAACCCAGTCGCACTACAATTATTTTTCAGATTCAGATTTTAACAGGATTTATTTTTTGTTTCTATTTATTTATTTTTTAATTTAAGTTTTTTTAATATCTATTCATTCTTTCATAGGTATATTAATTGCGAATTAAATAAAATCTTCAAGATAAAAAAATGGTTGTTGATTGAGGCTACACCAGGGGGAGAAGAGGGAGGAGGCTGGATTTTCTCTTCGTTTTGTGGATTTGTTTTCACTTTTGGTCGTTTATTATGAGTTCCCTAATGTATTTTATGAAATTATATTTTGTTATTTTAAATGTAGTTATATAAATGTGGTGGGAGAGAGGACAAATATCGGTTTCCTTCCGTGGTTTTCCAAGAGGACCAAAAACTATCGTTAGTTTTCCTCGATAGTATCGAAACTGTCGATAGTTTTCCAACATTAGCCTGGCCAAGGACCACCGGCTAGTTCGATGGCTCAACACTGGGGCAGGTTGATTGAACAGCCTCCCCCCCCCCCCCCCCCCCCGCCCGCCATACCTTTCATATCTGTTGAGTTTTGTTACTTGTTGCGGTGGCCTCATCCAACCCTTTGAGTACTTAGAAATGGAGGGCTATTACCTTTCTACACCAATTGTCAAACCATACGTGAAGTGGCTAGATGGCAAAAGCCATAGGCTGCGCATGAGCGGCAAATTCAAATTGCGTGGCATGCTATGAATTCTTGCTTCGAATGCGTTGTTTCACTTCACATACCTACTTACCTACCTTGTTACCAACAACAAAAATCTAATTAAAATGAAGAGAAGAGAACACTGGAAAGTTTGAGTTGATGTTTGTATATATATACGTTTGTATATATATCACACAACAAGACAACGGCCATTTTGCTTTTCAATGGGCTTCTCCAATGGGGAATTCGCCTCGATTTTTGGTCTTATTTTTGAGCTCGAAATCAGATTCAGTACTTTCTGAAACCCGCACTGAGCCAATTTTCAGCTCAGAATTCCGTACCGTTTGATTTTTTAAGTGACCGCAAAAATAGTTGTGACGTCATCACCAAACGCCCACAGCGGGCGTGGAGTGGGATGACGTCATGGCCTCACATCTTCACCCACTGTTTTCTACCATTTCCACTCTCTGGTTACCCCACATATTGCACCTTTTTTGAATGACCACACTTTGAGAAGCTCTGTGCTTGGTGGTGCCAGTGAACCTCTGGGCTGTTGAACTGATCTCATGATCTGTAGAACTTGTGGGTGGGGGTCTAGATATTTATTTTTCTCTCTCACCATCTTGGGAACAAAACTCCAACGCCAGGACCCTTCTTGGAGCATTCGATTATTATAATATTTGAGAGGTAACAGAAGCGCCATTTATAGATTCACCGAACGGTTAAGCCGCTAATGTGGGTTCCACATCAAATGAAGAGACACCTACTCCACCTGGCTTCCACCTTGATATAAAAGCGCTAACCTTTTCATCTCCTATAACAATTCATAGAAATGAGAATTGTTTCCACCCCAACCATACACTCAAACCCACCCACAGGTCGTGCATGATTTCAGTATTCTCGTCATTGGGGTTTCCAAGTATAATTGTCTTGCCGTATTTGGATGGAAGAGGAGCGTCTGTGGAGTGAACCTCCTTCACGTCAATTGGTATGCCCAAGGGACTCGGCCAATTCATCGAGATTTTTCTGGTTAGCTTCCTATGGTTGTCCTTAGAAGATGTTATAAGTTTAGCTTATTCGAATGTCCAGTCAGGATACAAAGAGAAGAAGGGAATACAAGTAGAATTGAGACATGAGATAGTCGGGTGTGTCCCATTGAGCTGAGATGATAGACGACTCAAAATTAAAAAAAGGACAGATTCGTAAATGAGTGGCGCTCCGAATGGACCCCTGAAGGAGTAGGTTAGGTTCATTTTTATGATATTGTAGTTTATGCATCACCTAAATAGAGATATCACATGTGTTAGTATGTCCTTCCGTTAAATGTGTAGCCTTGAGAGAAAACAGGGCAGAGACCCCGCCTTAAATATGAAAACTGAAATGAATCAGATTCTGACTCAGTCAGCTATTTGTGCAATACGACTCTGGGGGACTCTGCTCTCCCTAGTAATATTGTCTTCATAATCCCTACTCGCTTTAAATGAATTTGCAAGAACTCTGTTATTACCGAGAAGAAATAGTCCTTGGTGAAACTTAGACAGGCAGCAGCCAATACGAATTGTATTTTCCTGACTGAACATTATTGAAAACTGTGCTGTATTCACATAGTAGACCCTCATTATCCTTGGAGGATCACGAATTGGATTGAATTTTCTCATGTGTCGTACGCTTAGATGACCACAAGACGGGGAGAGAGAGTTTTCTAGAATCTTCAGTCTAAAGACAACCAGAAAAATCTTATCAAATTGTGGACAGGAAATCGTTCAAAAATTAAGTTACTTCGTGGAGTTTCGAACCTTATTGACACAACAGAATCTGAAGGATTCCACTGTGTGTCACTGCTTAACCTTGGCCACCAAAGAACGGTTCTTGCTGACCTATGAGCTTTTGTTAACAACATTTCCTTGAGGCTAATTTGAGCCCTCCGCACTCGAAGCTGAATATCCTGACCTTACTGGAGTGTGAGTGCTTATGCAGGGGCCGACGCCAGTTCAGTAGGCAGTTGTTTTTCGCTTCAAAGTGAGAGACCTGGAGAATCGGAAGGGGCCTACATGGCAACCCCTATGTCACCCGAAGACACTGCGATTTTAAGAAAGGTGATCCTGAGAAGCTATTTGTGATGTAAGCAGAAAGGAGAGAGAATGGAATGATTAAATTAATTGCAGTCTTGTGCGCCTTTTTGGGAATCGGAGGATTGTTTCAATCATCATGTCCTACCCAACTATGCCACTTGTTGTGGACGGGAAATCGGTTCGAACCTTATTGGTACAGCACAATCTGAAGGATTCCTCTGTGTGCCACCGTGTAACCACCTTGGCCATCGAAGACTGGTTGTTTGTATCTCCTTACTGCTCAGGGATGAGTTTCATTCACAACTAAGTCCCTCCGCATGCTAAGGAGCCTCATTCTGCAGATACTCCTGGATGGCAGGGCCTACCAAAAGTGGGAAAGAAGGCTCTCAGAGCCTGCTACTACCAGCTGCTAGTAAATCTAGTTTGACTTTTGTTTCTGCGTTCACACTCATTCTTCTCGTTGCTCCAATCAATTTCAAGGCTTGTAGTGACCTGTCTTTTGGTCTGGCTATGGGGCTGCCTTGTTCGCCATCCAAATGCCTTGCCAATCAAGTTGGGACCAAAACCTGGCTCTTTCCCAGACCTTGTTCACCATTATTTCACCCACCCACTAACTTTGTTTGTTTATCTACGTACCAAATTCTCTGAAGGATGTGGAAGGAGGAGAAAATTGGCAGCATGAGATGTGGTGTGATGTGTAATGAATTCAGAGCTTTCCAACGGGTGGTGAACGATTTTTGTGGGGTGTAAAATGAGGAAGTAGCATGTCCCTAGCAACGATTGGTTGTACTTTTTTTTTTTTTTTTTTACAAAATGTTGGGTCTCATTTTTGTGACATTTTCTGGCAGTTAGCTCATGACTATAGCATGTTCCATACATCCATACTGTCTATATCAATTCAACTGCTCTTTGCTTTGTAGACAAATAATCTTCTGGGTTTGAAAAGCTAATTAGTAACAGGATTTTGTCAAACTATTTTGGTTTATTATTTTAAATAATGAACCTTTGGAATCGAGCACGAAAAATTTTTTTTTTAACCCCCCCTCAAAATTTGAGGTTTTACGTTTCAAGATACGTAGAATCCAAAAATCGAATAAAAAAAAACCGTCCGTACGCCGTACGCGGCACTTTCCTTAGTTACCATGGACCAAAATTAATGAAATTTGGTATACCGGCCCCATTCGGGGTCTAGTTGTGGCGCGAAGCTTTTCGTTACCGTCAGCCTTCTCTAAGGGGTAGAAATAGAAATATTCCATCGATTTATAATAGAACACAATTTTTAGCGTCGAATGAGACCTTGCGGAGCGTTTTAGGACCAACCGTTCGCTCCCTGTAAGGACTTAAGGGTTGAACGAAAAAAAGAGCAGAAACACGAGTGTGAATCGCAATTCTTCCCGAGTATGCACATCCCGTTAAAATATCAGCTGTTCAAATGCAACTTTCTTTCGATTCCACCAACCCAAGTTTGTTGTTTACTTTCAGAAGCTTCCTTAGTTACTGAATTTCATTAAGAATGAATGATACAACTCTCCGATAATAATAATTACAAGAAGGTACCTACTCCTTGTCGCACAAGAGATGATTGCGAACCTCGCGATAAGTGGGTATTTTATGTACATAGGATCTTTGTAGATGGGCGATCTATACAGAAAATAATAAACCGTTGTGTAATAATTTGCGGCGTTTTTGTCAATGTTTTAGGGTGTTTGAGGGATAGATTAAAAAAAAAAAAAAAAAAAAAAAACAGTTCTCACAGTTTCTTGTTCGATTCCAATGGTTGATTGAACAATGGACTTTCTTTCATCAACATGAACCCTCATTTTTTGAATGAAAAATACCTTCTTTTCAAGACGAGGACTGCCTGATTGTTCCCTGAATTGTTAAATGAGAAGGGAGATGAACTGCAGAGTGATCATTGATTATCTACTGATAATCACTATACTTGGAACCTTCCATTGCCCCCCTCTCAGCACTTATCATTCTACTTCTTTGAGTTTGGACTCGTATCTCCGAGTTTGTTTGTACTATGAATATTATCTTATTGCCATGTCAAACCATCATGGTTAGTTAGATAGGTAGTAATTTCTTCTTTGTTCCTCAAATCTCGTGACCATCCCACCGTTCCCGATATCTGTATTCACGTGGTAGGAGTTATGTTTCATCTTTCTGTTTCAGGAAAGCTTGGCACCAATGTTTTACGCCCACAGAATTTCTTCAACAGTTTGAGAAGTTTTCATATCTGCAAAAAATACAAAATGTCTCTTCCCAGCAAAGCTCAGTGTTACGTCGACGTAAACTCCCACAAGCCGAAGGAGTATTGGGACTACGAGTCCTACGCCGTTCAGTGGGGTGACCAGGAAAACTATCAGTTAGTGAAAAAACTCGGGAGAGGGAAATATAGTGAAGTTTTTGAGGCGATTAACGTCACCACGAATGACAAATGTGTTGTGAAAATGTTGAAGCCCGTCAAAAAGAAGAAGATTAAAAGGGAGATCAAGATTTTAGAAAATTTGCGCGGAGGGAAGAACATAATCACTTTGCTGGGGGTGGTGAAAGACCCTGTGTCGAGGACGCCAGCGCTAATTTTTGAGTATGTCAATAATACGGATTTCAAACAGCTGTATCAAACGCTTACTGATAGAGACATAAGGTACTATCTTTATGAGTTGTTGAAGGCTTTGGATTTCTGTCATAGTATGGGGATCATGCACAGGGACGTAAAGCCTCATAATGTCATGATCGATCATGCGAATAAAAAGTTGAGACTCATTGATTGGGGTTTGGCCGAGTTTTACCATCCAGGGCAGGAGTATAATGTCAGGGTGGCTTCCAGGTACTTCAAAGGACCAGAACTATTAGTTGACTATCAGATGTACGACTATTCCTTGGATATGTGGTCGTTGGGGTGTATGTTCGCCAGCATGATTTTCCACAAAGAGCCGTTTTTCCATGGCCATGACAACTATGACCAGCTGCTGCGCATCGCTCGCGTCCTGGGGACCGAAGAGCTCTTCAAATACCTCGACAAGTTCCAAATCGAGCTCGACCCTCGTCTAGCGGACATCCTCGGGCGCCACTCGAGGAAGCGCTGGGAGCGGTTCGTCCACTCTGAGAACCAACACCTCGTCTCCCCCGAAGCTTTGGACTTCCTGGATCGTCTGCTCCGCTACGACCACTCGAGTCGGCTCACGGCCCGCGAGGCGATGGACCACCCCTACTTCTTCCCCATCACCAAAGGCCAGCACGACCTCCAGCAGTCGGTCTCTGCCGCCGTCAGCGCCTCAGTCGCATGAACCCCCACCTTAACCCTCTCATCCCCCCCTCCATCTATACTTTACCGAAAGCTGTACTAAAAAAACCAAACTTATTTAAAAAACCAACTATAAAAAAAAACAAATTTTCAAATAAAAAAAACAAATCTGTAAGAAAAACTAGGTTCATTAAATTGTAATCTTACATCGAATATCGTTAAGTGGAAATAATTCTTGCTTGTTTTCATCATTTCAATATCCACGTAAGATGGTATATTACAAAAATAAAATAAAAAAATTATAAATACAATTTATTGTGTACAATTATTATTGAATATCGAGTAACAATCATTTTGTTGTAAAACTTAATTTATTTCGGGAGATATTGTTTCAGCCGGAAATCTATTTATGATTTTTATTTTTCATGTTCAAAAACATTTTGACTTTTAGCAGATGTAAATATTTTTTTACACTGGATGAGTAGCGTTTAAATGTTTAGCCCTTTTTATATAAACTTTACTCTGAAGAACCAGTTGTATTAATTTTTTTTGTTCGTTATATTAAATACAGTACCTCATTTTATATTCGTGCCACTTCATTTTTTGTCAACAGACTGAAACATTTTGATCCCCACGCTGGGGGCAAGGGGTTTTCAGGAGGAAAATGATTAACGTAAATATGTCATCGTGTAGAAAATGTGATGATTCCTAATACACTCCGTGAATGTATACCGTCCAAGTAGCGTAAATAGTCAACATCCTGTCTCACACAAAAAACTCGAAATTCGCATTTTTCCAAGCATACGATTGATGTCGAACAATTTTTCGTTCCAGAGGATAGTTTTTGTGAATTTAGCGGGGAACAGACATGGGTCGGATTCGCTGTTTTTGATCTCGGTGTCAGATACGACACCCTCGAAAACCCCTATAACCCAATTTTCAGTTCCAAAATCTGATTAGTTCGGTTAAAAAAAAGATTTGTGACGTCATCAGCCAAACATCTCCCTGTTATTCAGTCCCCTCTTGCAGGAGACATGGAAGAAGGAGAAGGAAGTTTAACGTGATAACTATCAAGGTACAAAATATCCCTCCCTATGCTACTTTTACTGATGGATTGGTTGGGGTAGGTTTTTCTTTTTAGAAGATGCGAGCGCAGCCCAAAATACTGATCTTTTATAGAAAGTAGCATTTTTATTGATACAATCACGGGTTAACGCTCTCAGCGCAGCAGCATATTCATAGAATAACGCCTCTGATGGGATTTTTAATGACTTAAAATTAATAATTAAAAAAACACACTATCCATAAGCGGGGAGCTCACTTTGGTGGGTCAGCTCATACTGAAGCCATTAAACCCAAAAAGAACTTGGGGGGAGTTTCCTTTCATTGTGTTGCCATATGGATACACCCGTCAGAGGCAAGAGCTGAGCACATTGCCATATGGCAACATCGACACTGAAAGTGTTAAGTAAGCGCTAGTTGCGCCATGCTGTGTTGCGGCTACAGCTGGGGGGGGGGGGGGGGGGGGGGGGGGGGGGCTACATCCAGACTCTGCTATAACTTCTTAGTATAATAGTATTGTTGCAAATTGTATAAATTGGTACCTTCAAGTTGCACAATTTTGGTCACAGAGGGTTCCACAGTCATGTCAAAATGGCGGATCATGGAGGACAATTCGTTGAAGGACAGTGCCCTAGTGGTGAGCCTGCCGACGGCCTTATCTGGTGGAATAAACCGGTTCCCATGATATCACCGAAGTTCAAGCTATCAGCGGCGTGGTTAGCAGTTGGATGGGTGACTGCCTGCATGGTTGGGAACACACATCTCAGTATTTTTGCGCCGGGCCATCGGCAATCCCCTCTCCACTCATGGGGGTGAGGCAATGAGTCTCATCAGAATAAATTCTGATCCTCCCTTTGGAGGACAGCTGATGACGCCGGGAGCGGCAGTTGGACGAAAATCCAGCCTGAAATGGTTGTTTACTTCACTAGCCCTAGTGGTGATTAGTTGTACTAGTAGCTTGAGTCTGTCAACACTAGGGTTGGAGTACGTTGAGGCGAAAAAAGGCTGCATTATTCTGGGCATGAAATGGAACTTCCTCACCCTTTTCTTCATCAGGGGATGTTTGACTGATGACATCACGCTTTTTCACCCACTTTCCCACCCTACATATTGCACCTTTTTGGAAAGCTCTCTGGTAGACCTACAACTTGAAGGACTTGAAAATAAAAATGCACGTCTGTTCCCCATTCTGCAGATTTCAATTTATATTGATTGTCCCTTGGAACAAATTAGATAAGGGTTGTTACAGGTCAGGATTTTCAAATGGGTCAGGAAATGTAAACTCTCTGCCCCACCAAATTGAAGAAGAAGTCAGAAAATTCAGCGTTTGTGAGCTATTTCCCCCCGTATGTATATTCGCATCTAATGTTGTGAAATGGGGGGGGGGAGTCTTGGAAAGGTAGATTTGCCATTCCCTTTCGATACCTACCTACTGCTCATTTATGTTCATTGTTTCACTGTAAATATTAGGAAATATCGGGATTTCACAATTGGATGCTTTTGGAATGCAATTGGAAGCTTTTGTTATTCGGGCTGCCCTGTCTCGACTATACTGCCTGTCCACGACGAGTCTGCCGATCTGTGCTGTCCCCGCCCTAAGGGTGCTTACAGACTGGATAAAAGCGAGAGAAGAGAGCACAGAGTTGGCCAATTCAGAGTGGAGCGAGAGTCCATGCAGTTCAAATCCTTCTTGATGATTATTATTATGGGATGGTGGAACTGACGTTATTTGGTGTGCCTCAAGTTCCAATTAGCAGTGATTTATTTGGGGTTTTGTGGGTTATTTATTTACTGAGCTGAAATGGTAGGCAGAATAACCACGCGATATCCGCACTCTTCCGGACTTGTTACTCGGCTCCTTCTTGATTAACATGATTTAACCTATAGTCAAGAAGGCCAAGGGTTACAACGCTGCACTCTCCTCAGAGGGGACCGACATCGGTGTAACCCCACCTCTTCAGTAGCACAAAACCACATCGTCCCTGCCTCACCCACAACTATACGGTTATACGACTGTAATCATCACTATGGGATGGTGGAACTTACGTTATTTGGTCTGCCTTAAGTTACAATTAGGTATCAGTGATTTATTTGGGTATTTACTTGGGGGGTGAGAAGTAGAAAGAAAGGGATTCACCTAGTAGAAGGGATTCATGTAATCAATCGCGACATGTACACAGGGCATTTCATCATTTGTACGATGAAGTTCGAGAAGATTCCTACAGGTTTTATGGATATTTTCGGATGGGGATTTTCGGATTACTTGCTAGATAAAGTACACCACTAGTTGCTGAAGAGGTGGTCAAATTGTATTTTAAACCCAATTTTGTCTGATGGGATCATCGATAAGAGCAACGAAAACAAATTGGCTTGATTTCATCGCTCTTATCTTTGCTCGACCTTGAGGAGCTCCCCCACTCTGTGCTCCTTCATATGACTACCTGCTTCTGTTTTCTTCGCTCCCTTCCCTTGCTCTTAGCGCAGCTCCAGTCTGTAAGCACCCTAAGCTAAGGCGCACATTGAGCTGTTTCCCGCAGTCCACTCGCGCAGGGCAGGCAAGTTTGAAGAAACTGCTTCTTGCAGTTTGGAACTCACATTGGGCGGCAGTTTTGTGAAGCAGTCTGACCTGCGAGGAGGTTGTGGCGAATTTCGCGGAAATGCAGTGAGGGGGGGGGGGGGGATCCTCTGCGCGGCACAGTTTTTGTGGAATTTCCGCAGAGCGAGTGTGGCGCGTGCGAGTGTGTCAATATGCGCCCCTTCCCTGTGCTGCGCTGCCCTGTGTCACTCGTGTCTCAATGTGCGCCTAGCCTAAGAGCCGAACTGAAGGGGAGGGTTCCCTCTCGCTACCTACTGCTCGGCAGACTCATCCCAGACAGACAGTAGATGAATCAAGGAGGAGCCGGCCACAAGTCCGCAATGGGGGATATCGCATGGTTGTTCAGCCTATTGGATCAGCTCGGTAAATAAATAACCCACAACACCCCATGGTTCGGATTTTCATCGGGAAATTTAACAATTTTCATCTTGTAACAACCCTGAAGGTAGGTAAATTATGGCTAGTAGGACTCACCTATAAAAAATGAATAGGTATTTGAGTTTTCTCTCGAAACAGGATGGTAAAAAACCTAAAAATCAATTTGCTTAGGATCTACTCAAGTGTAGTAGTAACATGGGTTTATTCGGAATCACCGCGAAATTTCCTTTACGAGGACCTGTACTTAAAATCCCTTTTCGCCTCTATGACGCCTTATTGGTCAATTTTTGTTTACAATAGTTGTTGAATGGGCTTCTTCATGGGATAGATTCGACGGAAGAACTCGTTTTTATGAACTGTTGGATATTCATCACAGTATCATCCGCTCGTTATTTAGTTGATAGATTAATGTGTTTATCTGATTATGTTTATGTTGACTGTATAGAATGGGTAAACTTGTCAGTGGAAAACAAACTTACTATTTAAAAATAGGTGTTAGGAAATTTATATATATTTAACTTTTTCATATAACCTGGTGTCCAATACAGCGCTATTCCTACATCTTTCAGTAATGAGTTCAGATTTACCAAGTCTCCCAAAACCGTGGAAATACCTACTTAGTGTCAGTCGTGGTAGCTCGTCCAACCAGTAGTTTCCGAATGAAATAGATCTATTTTTTCAAAAAATGGACAGATATATTCCATTTTGAAGAAAAATTAGGAACAGCAAACAAAATTTGTTTGCACAAAATTTGTTATACACATTTAATGTGTACAAGACTGTGCCCAAAGGGTTATGTGCTGCTGAAATATTCGAATATCACCTGCATTGTCGCTAGTTGGAACAGACCTGATGATTAGGTTCTATTCGTAATCTCAATTTTTACCAATGATTTTCTTCATAAATTATTAAACTTCCATAAATTGAAGTTTATGAACTAAATCACCTCAGGAATCAATATCTACCCAATCTAGATTCCTAGAACCAATCAGGTTGGTATCAAGGGCCCGCAATAGGGACGAGTTTTAGAGGTTTTCATAGGTTATCCAGTCCTGGAAATTGTTTTTCCGAGTTTTCAACTATTGGAATGTGTTCCTCACTGGATTCCAGACAGGATGACGTCATGATATTTATATATTATGACGTCATAATATTTATATAGAAAGAAATATTTTCTGTCATATTTTTTTTATTGTCAAAAAGTGTTCCGATTCAGATCGATTTAGTGTCATTATTGATGATAAAATGAAAAAAAGTGTGTCCCTACTGCGGACCAATTCACCTCAAATCATGACCTTCTCAACCAAAATAAACATTGTGATCCATGGAAACAACATTTTGGAAATCTGTCGCCGATTTCGCGGAAGATAGAAAGAATTCTTCTTCAAAGAATATCCATAGAGAACATCTTGAAGGTATATTCACAAACGGAAGTCAGAATTTTAGTACAGCACACCACCGTGGGAGCCAGATAAGATCTCTTTTTTTCAAATTCTGTCCCTATTGAGGAGCTTGTCCCTATTGTGGGCATTTGACGGTACCTACCCAATTCTAGTATCTTTATTGTGAACGAATTCCTATAAGAAACGTAGGGGTTTCTTGAAATTAAAAGAAACAGAATTCAAACTATTCTTTATTCAATATTTAAAAAATCACACTGGTTACAAAACATTACTTAACATGTTGATGTTGGTATAATAACATCATCAATATACTTTACGAGTATTTTTAGTCCAAAGGTACATAACGTTACTCAACGTTGAATGGATCATAAAAACTATAGTTTTGCAAAAAAATACTGTATTATTCGTAGAAACAATGCCACCAAATCATTATCAACAACTATCGAAGCCAAAATCACGCTTCGATCTAGTCTAAGTAAATTAATTAGGTCTGCTTACAATAATACTAGGTAACAACAGAAAGTGAGCGTAAAATGCTCTTAGTTAAGAAAATACTTTCATGAAAGTACGAAAGAAAAATGCATCACAGATAATAGTGTGAAATTTGAGAAAAAATTGTAAAATTGGTTGCTACTTCTAAGGAAAAATGTTAGTTTTCAAAACGTTAAAACACAATAATTATTATCCACGGTCCACGATTTACCAATTATTCAGAAATATACAACTTTTCACTCAAATTTTACAAAAACGTCTCCTTAAAATATGTCGAATGGCGTAGGAAGGATTTTTTGAGTTGGGTGGGTGTGTAGGGTAGGTAACTTGTTGCTTTATTGGTAAGGTAGGTACCGTAAGTTTTACAAGGGGGTACCGTCATCGGCCCAAAATGTCCTCAACAATGCCTGAATCTCGGCTGAAAAAAGCTTTTATGGTAACTCTTACTGTAATCTTATTACTTTTTGGGACTAATAAGTTGAAAAAGGGAAAACCGCCCCTAGCCTTGAATAATTTCAAATCCGTTTTTGGCTTTATTTTTATTATTCAATAATATTCTTTCAAGTGCCGTGAGCTACTACCTATTCGAATTAAAAATTCCAAATTTAAAAATTTTAGAAATTTGAATTGTGGTTAGCCGAAAAAGATGAATTAAGAACCTACGAAAACAGAAATAAAATTGGTAAATTATTGGGTAGAAAAGTTTGAAAAACTGTTCAAACACTTCCGTACCACCTTAAAATGCTAGTGTAGTTAGTAGGTACCTAATTGTGCGGTGTTTCTCGATTTGGGAGAGAACACAAACTTGGAAGGCAGGTACCCACCATTGACAAATGTTTGTGAGATAGGCAAGATAAAGGATATTCGGAACACAAATTGTAGGTGCAAAAACTAGGTTATTCATACTTTCGCAGAGTGTAGTGCAGGTGTAGGTAGGTACCTACCGATTAAGGATTACAAATGCAAAGGTTCCTGCTTGTATTCTTCAGAGAAACAATGGTTGACTATGACGCACCTACCGACCTGTAGGTACCTACAAATCCAAAATATGTAGGTAGGCGCCTAATATCAATAATCATGTTAGTAGGAGAACTGCTTCAGTTCTACACAAACTTGTCTTGATAATAATTACAATATATTTCGGCTGATTACGCCCTACTATCTCAGTCCATTCCCGCCCTCTCATTCAAAATCACAAACAAAGCCCCAAACAATTCAAGAACAACAACAAGCAACCAATTCAGTTATTTGAAATGGGGAAAATGTTAACATTTGAAACATGAAAACCGCGTCACTCACTCGTCATCTGACTGCTGTAGCGTTCGCCGTTTTTTTAGCAACGCTATTTATTTGTATCACTTTTAATTTATTTTCAAATTCAAGAAGTATTTTAGATCGAGCTGGTTTTGTTAAAAATCGGGTGGTTTTCTCAAATTGTAGTGTCAACAAATACTATTATCTGCTTCAATCTTCTTTTTTTGGTATTGTGTTGCTTCACATAATTATTGAATGAATTTTAAAACGCCAGGTAATTCATAATGAAAACTGATTTTTCAGAAATAGGACATCGAATAACATTTTTATGTTTCGTAGTTTGAAACAGTATAATTTTATTAAGTTTAACTCAAACACAAAAAAAAAATCTGAAATCCTCTAATTTGGAAACATTTGAATTATTTTTAGTAGTCATTTCGAACAGTTAAGTAAAATTATCTTCATGAGAAGTTGCATTTTCACGGTGCGATTCTAAGTTTTTTCTATTGTTGTCAAGAACGTGCAACCCGCGATATACCTAAAATGCAGTGTAATCAACAATCAGTCCGATGTGTTAGGGTAAGGTGGGCGAATGGCCTTACCTTTATCTACCTTTAAATATCTTTAACTTTATTAGCGAATTTTCGAAGAAAATGAAGCTACTGCAATGGCTTCACAATTTTGGCAATGCAAATTTTTGAAAATGTCCTTCACGGAAATCCGTTTCAGAATATTCTTGATGATTCCTGAAATTTCACACTTTTTCATATAAATATACTCGTATACGTATATTATATTTATTTACGTGTCACTCCAGACGATATCTGACCCTGGAATCGAGCTAAAAAGTCCAAAAAAAAAACCAAATGTCAATAATTTGAAAGGATGGGTCAAAAAGGTTGAATTCGTTGGCCAGAATTTTTGGAGTACTCCATTTAAATAAATAGGTACTACTTAATATGCGGAAATGTCAGGCACCGTAGCTGGAAGCTGTACCGAAAGTGACATTTTAGTTAAAGTTTCACTTTAGTTGATGTGTGGGTTCCTGAAAAGATTTTTCCTTAACCCTTTGCATGATACGTTGGCTTTTTTGACCCATGAGGGAAATTGAAGGGGTTGTGTTGGCAACTGGAGGTCATGAGAGCCCCGAGCGCCTCCGTAAATTCCTTTCTTTTAATTGTTGAGTGACTAGTGTGGTTCTAGTTTGACTTTTCTTATTCTGGAAGACTGAGTAGAAAAAACTTTATTGTAAAACAGAACTACTACACATTTTTTGTAGATCTACCTAGTTTATAGATACTTTTTTGTCGTTTTGTAGGTACACCAACTCAATGTAAAAATAAGGCTGCTTTTTTATTCAAAGAAATAAAAAATTTGTTTCATTTATTGAAGGAAAAAGAAAAGTCAGAAATTGTTTTCTAATAATTATGTTGAAATTGGTTATATTGGTTGAAAGAAACACTGTTAAAATGTTTTCTACTACCCTTACATTTACAGTTACACCTAGTTACATTAAAAAAAGTTACATTTTGGATATGAAGTACAGCATAATTTGCATCAATTAGGGTGGTAGGCCAAAAGAGCCCACGTGTCACAAGATACTAGAAAATTTCACGTGTCATGCAAAGGGTTAAGTACGGCTCCGAGCTGCACTTAACAGCTGCACTTAGCTAAAGGTCACTCTTAGTTCGGTTTGTGAATACGGCCCAGATAGTGAAGACTGCATAGTAAATACCTTCCTGAAGAGGGCGTAATTAGCCGACATAATATACCTATTGTAATTATTAAGACAAGTTAGTGTAGAACTGAAGCAATCCCCCCACAAACATCGTTATGGAGTCCTACACTTTGGATGCTACCAAAACCATCAAACCCTAATATCGAATTATGGTGCATTATAATCTATTGAGCTTTGATTCATTATCAATTTATACGGCGAAACAACGAGTACCAAGATAGGTATAACAACAATTTTAAGGCACGAAATAATACAAACTCTCATTATTTACAAAACTCCCGAGACCGACGTCTTGTTTTCGTTACAAAAATAGAGGGTTTATAAAAAAAGAGGAAGACTAAAATCTACGTATTAAGAAGTAGTTTGTAGTTACAAAAAAATATACCTACTTAAGTATGTGGTGAGAAGACTAGCCTTGGGTGAGGCACCATGCTGGCAAATATGAATAATTTCAGTGGAGCTTATTGCACTCCGTGTACGTATAAATCTATTCTTGAAAGAGTTGCAAGTTCTGATAATAGAACACTTGACTTTTTCTTCCTGAAAAGTGGTAACTTACTAAGTAGCATCTATTATTATTTATTATCTTACCTACCTACCTATGTTTTATGGTAAGCGCAGACATTTTTACACGCGGAGTGAGGTATATTCAACCACGTGTGTAAATAAATGATTTCCTACCTATTATTTATTATTATTATTAGGTAACTGTCGAAATTTCATTGTAGGTAGATACTAGGTAATAGGAAGGTAGAAAGTACCTACCTACTGTTTAGGTAGGTTGTTAGAAGACCTTATTGAACTTGTTATTTAACTATGTTTGTTATATAACTTCATAGAGATGAAGCTATCGTTGAGAATCTGTTGATACTGTTGATTAAATTAATTGACGCAATCATTTATCGGCCTAATGAACGAGTAGGTACTAGGTATACATACTTTTCAGAAAAGTGGGAATTTGTTTGACTACCTACGAGTAGGTAGTTTCTTGTCTGAGTGTAACAAGCAAAGTGGTAAAGAAATAGTATAATGTATATACCTACTCATGTAAGCCCTATTGTGTGTTTATGGATGTTTCTATACCACTTCGGTAGGTATCCTAACTATAATATTAATAGGTTGGACCTAATATTAGTCGTGCAGGTACGGTACCTATAGGTAGAACGTGACAATGGTATTTCTTTGGGCTCCCCTAACAATGGAAGGATTTGCAAGAATAGCACAGTAAAGGCACCAGTTATTGGCCGTTTCCTTCTTTAAATTCGTTTATTATTACACAGATGTCTCTGGTATCTTTTCAAGTACTCTTATTAGTTGAACTAACTAATACAGAGGGATTGGCACAAAAGGAGTTACAGTGTAACCATATTGAAACCTCACAGTTCGAAGTGATCGTGTCGTAATGTGAGTCGAAACCACCTGTTCCTTGTGAAAACGGTAAGTAATCCACATCTCATTCTTAAGGATTTAACGTGTTTCCACTTTATTTTGGTCCTCCTATTTTGATATTTCCTTAATAAGCGATTATCTAGTAGACGATTGTTGCCATAAAAATTAAAAAAAAAACACGGGAATTAAGCAATAATATTTGTGTGGCTAATAACTGAATCTGGCTAATAATCCGGCCAATAACTAGCGAAAATTGAATTTTTCCAAAAATTATTGAAAAAAAAAAGAAGTGAAATACCACCTATTTCACAAAAACTAGGTACTAGTGAATCGCGATGTTGGAATACTAAGCTTCCTAAAAACCCCAAGGCAACAGGGATTTTAATGAAAAATACGCATTTCCAACAAGATAATAGCACCAAACATCCTTAACCGGCCAATAACTGGTGCCTTTACCCTAAGTTATCCGTAATAGATGGGTAGGTACCTTACCTACAATCACAAGGTATTTTGCTAGGTAACTCACCATCGTTGAAGGAAAAAAATACAATAGAAACGCCATAGGTACACCGAGATGGTAAGCAGTATTTTCATAGAGACCTACCTACGACATGCCAACCGTTATATTATGGAAAATTCAAGAGAAACAAGGCTACAGCCTCATCCGTCTTTGTGAGAAGGGAAAAAAGCTTAAGACGAAAACAGTCTAGAGCTCATACTTGACAGTAAAAGCACATTATCGTTACCCAATTTTTTCAGGTAGGTAGGTAGGTAGGGACCTAGTCTGGAGGTAAACCAGCTCATCTTGAATTTTAGGGAAAAACATCTTATAGCCATTTCGTTTCGCGATAAGTACGCTTCTTTCCATGTGGGTTTTCTTGAAAATAGATACCTAGGTACTTACCTCTCTCCGAAGTTGAGATAGGCAGTACCTAACTAATTTGGTAGACTTTGTGTACCTACCTATCTGTAAATTGATAGGCTTTTTAGCCTCAATTTAGAAGAAAGAAATGATTTATTCCGAAAATCTGTTTTTTGATTAATAAATTAGGCAGGTAAATAGTAATTGTATGTGGAGGTTCTCTTATAACTAGATGAGCTGTTTCTTCTCCTCACGGCAGTAATGTAGGTATCTACCTCGGAGGTTTGGATCCCTTCGAGATATAAGCACTCTTCCTTTGCATATATCTACAGAATCCCTGGTTTCTTCCAACTAATTATAGGTAGTTAAGTCCATAGTAGGTAAGTCGACACTTCTCAGGAAACAGCACCGCGATGGACGAGTGGTCGAGTAGGCTCTCAGGACGTACTCCTAGATCGTGAGGTCCTCCCACTCCTCGAGCTCTCTGGGACTCAGGACGACGCGTATCCGGGAGATGTTCTGGAGTGCCGACTCCGTGTTTCTCGGCAGAGGATTCTCCCTCAGGTCCACTGACTCCAAGGAGCGGCTTGCGTTCAGCCGGTCAACGTCCACTTCTGCAAAAGAAAATTGGTAGGTAAGACATAGTTAAAATTAGGTAGGTAATAATTAGAGACGAGATCGCTATGCTAAAATTCGAGCCCGTTTATGCATTCATTTATGCGTTTTTAAGGCCAATATATCCTTCAATATATTCTTTCTATGCCAATATATTCTTTTCAAGGGTGAAAATGTTCTCTTTTAGCGAATATTCGAAGAAAATTAAGCTATTGCGATGGCTTCAAAATTTTAATAATGCAAATTTTTGACAATTTTCTTCATGGAAATCCGTTTCAGACCATTCTAAAACGATTCCTGAAATTTAACATTTTTTAAATATGTATATATTTATATACATATGTGTCACTCCAGACGATATCTGCCCGAGGGATCGAGGAAAAAAATCCAAAAAATTGTAAAATATCAATAATATATTAGGGGCAGGGAGTGGCTGAGTCGCGGATCCGGTTCAGGGCAACATTCCCTTAGATTTATTTTATGGTTAAGGGATTATTAATTTATTTTATGGTTTTTATCTATGATTGAGGGACTTCCAGCGTAACATCTTCATGGAGGCCACTGGCTCTCTGTCTATTACACCTCCCTGCCAAAATAGATAATAGTAATATCGACAGAGGATGTTGATCACATCATTCACTAACTTATTTACCACCGAAGGGAAGCAAGAAGTCGAAAAAAAAAAAAAAAAAAAAATGTTGTCCAAAATAAGAAATTTCTCCTTGCTTATTGCGTTGAGTAGTGCCTACTGTGTTGGTTCTGTGTCTGTCTGTGGCAGTTCCATGTCACGGGCAAAACTGTACGAAATTATGGTCCGATTTGGATGAAATTTTCAGGAATTGTGAAGGTTAGCCCCTAGATAGTCTCCTATGAATTTCATCGCCGCCAGGGCCAATGTTGGGGACTGGCTTGAAGACTATTGTTTATTAATTTCGGGACAATTGGATCAGCTACTGTGCATGTGCAATAAAACTAGAGATTTTTGTTCGCGGCGCAGAGGGCTACCGCTCCTTCAAGACTAGCGTGTCGTGCGGGTTTTTGCATAACTACTATAGGTTTTCAGTGGTTACGAGGGATTCCCTTCGTTACGAGGGAGTAATTTAATCTGCATAATGAGGCTAGATTCGAGACATGGCATTTAGGTAGGTAAAAGTATTTTCCAAGGATGGTCTTTGGGTATTATAATCGGTTTCTAGACTCTAAAAGTAGGAAAGTACCTTGGAAAACCTTGTAGTTATTCATAAAAAAAAGAAAAATCCGAGCATTGGGTACGCGAGTTGGCTATACTCTTCCGTATAAATTTTGTCTCAGTAGAACAGACTATTGGGTCTGCTCATGATGATTTCAAATGTGAAATTCTATCTACTAGGCCTCTCATGGCTTACGAGGGCCAATGATAGACTGCATCCTGTGAATGGGCAAACCTAAACCTAAACACTGTTGCGATTCAAAAGCTGGTGCTTGCCATAGGGGCCCCTACAGACACCAGGTCCTGATAATTGATGATAATTGATTGTAGACGGCTGTTGCAGAAATTAGCCCTTCTATTACTTAGGGCGGGATTTATAGACGGCCCTAGAGTTTCAAGGAGACCTTGAGATAGTCCCCTCGAAATTTGGAATACGGATTTGGCTTATGGAATCCTCGAAGACCATCTCAAGGTCTCCTTGAAACTCGAGGTCCGTCTACAAATCCCGCCCTTACAGTCAGGGGGGAAGTGATTTTCTCGCCTGACTACATTAAAATAAATTACTCACCAATAATATGGTTGGAGTTGGCAATGAGGGTGATCAATTTGGGCATCTTGTAGACGACTCCGGGGAGGTTGATGAAGGCGTTATGGGACAGATCGAGTCTCTCGAGCTCTGCGAGGTCGGCGAGCTCGTCCGGGAGTTTGCTCATCTGGTTGTGCGCCAGGTTCAGCTCTGGAAATTCAACCAGATATCTGTTAGCATATAGAAGTAACCTAGGTAAGTACCTTATCTACCTACTCATTGAGTAGGTACCTAATGGATACCTACACCATGAATCTTGAGGGGACAAGGGACGGAGCCCAAAATTTTCTCAAAGTTCCATTCATGCAGCATGAGTTGGTGAGCGAATTTTCAAAGAATAATTTTAACCGATTTTGTGGGTTATTCCTATAGGAAATTTCACGCTGATTCCGAATATACCATAATTATGTTCCTATGTTTAGGATGGTATTTCACACCAAAAACCTCAAAAAACACGTTTTTTTTTTTTTTTAGCGATTTTTGAAACTAAACATTCTGGCCTACGAACTCATCCTTACTTTTGATATTATTGACATTTAAAAAATTTTTTGGATTTTTAATCTCGAGCCTTGGGCAGATATCGTCTGGAGTGACACATATAGGTATATAAATAAATATATAAATATATACATATGAAAAAGTGTTAAATTTCAGGAATCGTTTTAGAATGGTCTGAAACGGATTTCCATGAAGAAGCATTTCCATTGCAAGAGCTTCATTTTCTTCGAAAATTTGCTAAAAAGCCTAAATCTCGGCTACTGGAGAGTTTATAGGAACTCTAACTATAAAATTATTACTGCTTAGGACCAATAAGTTTAAAATACAGAAAACCTCCCACCTATCCCCTCCCCTAACCAGCTTTTTAGCTTTTCACAGTTTTACGTCTTTTTTCTCAGCCAATTTTCAACGGATTTTGATGCGATTGGCGGCATCCTTCCTATTTTATAATTCTCAAGGGGTATGAGGTGCCTTTATGCCAATTTGAATTTAAAAAATGGTACTGAAAAATTCAAAATTACAAAACTGAAATTGAAATTATTGATAGCTGGTCCCCTTAGGGAATTGAATACAAGACAAGAAGCATGTCGCAAACCGCATCAAAATCGACCAACAATTGGCTGAGAAAAATGAATTACGTCAGGTCCTTAGCCCCTTAATGAGTACCTACCTACCTAAAATAGTGTTTTGTCTGTCTCTACATCGGCCAGAATAATGAAATTTGTGATGAAATATAGGTAGCTATTTGTTTATTTTATTTGAATACGATGTCCATACAATATTGAAATGTTATCTAAATAATGTCTGATTTTTGTAGTGTGTGTGTATGTGTATATTTCCTGAAACTTCTTAGTATTTAAATAATCTATACTTCTTTGAACTGCTTTGAAAAATGACAAGGCAATAATAAGCATAGTGCCCTGGCTTGATGATGTGGATCCTCATGAGTTCCCAGATGTAATTGGCAGTGACATACAAGACAGATTGGGGCTGCCCAATGAAAGGTTTACAAACCTCTGTAGGCCGATGAAAGTGGCAGAGTACCACAGAAACATGTTCCGCGAGAATAAACGATCGCACGGACTCCAAATAATTATTGCTTTAATTTGGCAACTCCACCGAAGATTTGCATTGACTTCAACTAAATACTCTAGAATCGGCTAAAAGATAATTCTAGTGTCTTTAACTTCACCCTAAAAGAAACTTGATGAAACTAACTTAAAAATTTGCGAAGTCTTAGGGGTGTATTGCTACTAATCGGTTGACTAATTTTAATATCGGGCCTTCCATGCTGGTCCAGCGAACCCGAAAGTAAACTCTGATGTGACCCAACCTGAACTACTTAACCCAACGCGCCTAACATAAATCGTCTATTTTCCTCACCTTATTTCGAAGAAACCAGCCAATATACTTACCTGTAATGAGAGAAAAGTTGACCGCGAATTTCGGGGGAATTTTGGTGATGACGTTGCTTGAGAGATTACACGCCTTCAGTTCCGTGTGCCTCATCAAGTGGTAGACCGCGTCCGGCACCTGCATGAGTTGACATTCCGACAGATCTGAAACAACCGAAACACCACTTTCATGAACACTCAAAATAGCATAGTATGCAGTTACCTAAGTACTTATCTAGCTGGAATACTATTATCAAGTCACAAACCGGGACAGACATTCTACACCTATCTAGCTACTAGCAATATATATATGTACGTAGGTACCTTTGATGAGGGATTTGCATGTTTTGTAGGTTTGACAAGTTATAAGTGAGTATAGGTATACATACTCACTTATAACTTATCAAACCTACAAAAAAATTCAAATTTCTCAGCACACCTACCTACATTGTTTAATGAATTAAAAAAATGTAACCAGTATAAAATAATTAACAGAAATTAGTCACGTCTGACAAAACACTTCCCAAGTAAGGTGTCTAGTACTATAAAACACCACCACAACACAGAAGGTATCTATTTAGTATAGCCAAGGTTAGTTAGGTAGGTACTAAGCTATAATAAATTGAGGCTTAATTACCCACATGTACTTATGGAAAGCTACATAATAAACTTCCAATTAAACTTCAAATTCCTTTAAGATTGAGATCACTATTTTTAGATACGTAGGTACCTACGATATTTTTCATCACTGCCTACTAGTAAATGAATACAGCAAGGATTGCGTACGTATCGAAAAGGTATATTAGGAATTTACTACCGTCTATGTGTGAAATATAATTACTGCTAACCCAATTTTCCGGATTCCTGAGCTTCCTCGCAGCGGAACACGACTCTTGTTACACCGTACGCCATGTCGACTGGCCCGGATCGTCCGCAGTATAAAGTGGGGGGTGCGAGAGTTTGGCGAACCTCCAAAGAAAATAAGGGCCCCAAACGGCCTAGTGGAAAACGGCGATTTTTGAAGTCCGTAACCTTACTTCTGGCTTATTTCTAATATGTATAGGTAAATACGTAAATAAAAGTAGTTATATAGTTATACAAGATTTATACAAGATTTGAAGGGGGATCAAAAAAATGTCCCATACCAAAACGGCAATTCGCCTTTATTTCTGCATAAAATTCAAAAATGACATTTCTGACAATCAAAGCATGGAGGTACGGGCGCAAAACGACGAGGACTGACTTGTTAGTTACAGCCCCCACTTGCTATTGCAGGATGGGATTTTACGGAAAACTTAATGAAAGTACATAAAAATTACCCTCAGCTGGATATATTATACAGGGTGTTCAAACTTAAGGTGGGAAACCTTCCGGGAATCGATTCTTCAACTAATTTCCAAGAAAAAGTGTCTTATAGTGTTTTTCTTAAACCATCATTCTCGCGAGTTTTTTCACTTTTAAGATTTTTTTCGTGTTTCTTGTATACTTTACGCCACTAAAATGGCCATAACTCCATAGTTTTTTGTTTAAAATGGACAATTAAGACTTCGTTGGAAAGAGCGTTAAATTGCCTATCTGGATTAATAATTGCCTAGGTGGATTAATAAGTGCATTATAATAATTAAGTGCACAACTTACATTAAACTTTTACACAAAACTAAGCGGGCAAAATATTGGTCTAAAATAGGTAAGTTTTCTCAAATTTTCAAAATCACTATTTTTTTCAAACGTCTCCATATCTCCATGGGGGGTATTTGCAGGGGAATTCCCTGGATTTTACATACATAAATGCAGGAGGTTTTTTCAGATTCAATAAAAAGAGGAAGAAAGGATGGGGGTGGGGGATTTATGTCCAAATTTTATTTTGAAACCAAGAAGCATCATCTCCTAAGGAGCCAAGGATTCTTTTTCGAATCACCATACTAAAACACGGAATTTTTATTGGATTTGCAACAGGTTTTGACAAATTCATGCAATAAAGAACGATAAAAAAAAACCGAAAACACGATTGTGAATTTTACAACGTACGGCTTAGCCGGGTAGTACATCAAGTGCACCCGTTTATATGATGGGAATCGTGCACTCAACTTCCACGTAAAAGACCTTTTTCCGTGTTTGAGATCTGTTATAGCGTTTGGATATTAACGAATAAGAAATTGGAGGTACTTATTTGAAATTAAAAAGTTAGGGTCAAAATGTAACGTTTTTAAACATCCCAGGTAGGTACCTTCAAATTTGTATGAGGTTTTCTCCTATATCATGATCATGAATAGATGGCCTATCTGTGCCTTCTTGCGTTGTAATTTTTTTCCGAATATTTCGATATTCCGGTGTAACTCTATAATTATTAGGGGCTGACGGGAGTTGAGACACCGGAAGTGACGGCTCTTTGTGGCCGGAAGCTGTCGAGCAGGTCGGCGGAAAACCGATTGAATGTCGGTGTCGGTTAGGTAAATCTCAGCAGGAAAACTGTTCGAATAGGTCCCCAATACAGTAGCGCCTGTGCTTACCTATTCGATACTGGTCAGTCCCTACACAATTTAGTAGGAGGGTATTTCCGTATGTAAGCAGTAGGTACCCCATCTGAATATAGATAGTCAAATTAGGAATTTAAGACTGATTATGAATTTTTAAGAAAAAAAAGAGTATTTTCTTTTACAAATGAAGATTTTTCCATTTAAAATTTAGTATTTTCAGTTAGAAACAATGTTACAAAGATTGGGTTTTATTTATGTTTCACAATAGAAGTAAGGTAAGTGTAAAAGGAAGGTGAGGTGGATGTATAGCACGTAGGTGCTATACATGTAGCATGTCCAAATCAAGAGAAATCCCAATAATTCCAATACATATTAGTCTTTCTCCACTTCCTTCTTTGGAAACCTTCTCCTAAAAATCGAATCAAACAACAGAAAATCGAAATCATAAGTAGGTAAGCACCTGGGTAGTTTCTAATAAATTTATTTATAAATTTAGGAATGTTGATGTGCAGGAAGGGGGAGGGTCTTCGAATAAAAAAATAAATATAAATAAATTATTTGATGGGTCATATTTACAGGAAATTGTACGCTGATTCCGAATATACCCCATGTTCCTATACCTAAAATAGCTAATTAGAAAATTCACGTTTTTGACCGTTGGAACCGCCCAAAATCATTTTTTTATAAGAGGAAAGTTGAAGACCTGAGATTTCTGCGTCGAATGAGACCAACGCCAGCTCACCAACATAAATTAACCATGATTTTTGGTGATTTTTCAAATTTTCCGTTTTCTCCACTTTTTCAGTCGTGTACACGGGAAAATTCATAAAGATTAATAATGAGATGCCAGATTTTTTAATTAATTTTTCCAGCACTTCAAAATTTGAGAACGAAAAATCTATCCCAACGTACCTACATGACTTTCCCCTACCTAACTATATGTAGGGAAAGTTCTTGTTCTTGCAATTGCACACCTTTCCACTTCAAATTCGGACGTGCTACAGTCCGGCGAGTAGAACTTTTTGTGATGATTTCAACGATACCAGAACGATTTCTGTGAGTTGATCCGTTCGAAATTAAATCAGGGAAAATATCGGTAAAAATAGGTGAGGCCTCGGCCGACTCTCTGACGGCCGACCCTATAGAAATTCTTTTCTATAGAAATTTACTAGAAATTCTTGTAAATTGGTGTATGGTAAAAACTAGGAAGCAATGTTTTAGTTTGGGGGTGATTATACGATAGCAAAGAGTTCACATTTTCTCTTGTCGGAGTTGATTGACGAAAAACTTCCAGACAAGCTATGGTTGAACCGTTGAAACATTTCAAGCTTCCAGGGACAGTGTTTGTCATCAGCTGGATGTCATAAGTTTGTTGTAAATTCTCTCCTTTTCATCCTATATTAAGGACAATGAAATTTTGAATGGCGACCGTTGGAAAGGTATACTCTAGTGCATTGTTTTTATTTAATATACGTACCTACCTATAATTTATTTCACAAATAATTGAATATATAATTTTATTCGGAAAAGGTTCTATTAGTTTCGGGCTGGGGTTTTATGTGATTTGGAAATGTTTCAATTAAATTCCTAAGATCGTAAATGTATACTTAATTGTAAATCATTGGATCTAATTTACAAAATGAGTAAGATGGATTGGTAGTTGGGTGCCTAACGTAAGTACTCGTACCCGCAGCTGAGGTGAGTGTATAGTCAGTATCAGTAGGCATCTGTCCGTCTCCTCTGTTTACAGGCACATTCCAACTCTACACCCAGTTAAATGTAGATCTACACCTACTTATAGTGCTACTTTCATACCTAGTTGACACTGTTTCCCGAACACTGAAACTTACACCTAACCAATGATATAACTGTAACGACTGTTTGAAACTGATAAACACGAATACCGAGGCGAAGAGGAAGGTTATGTTTTCTTAGGTTATATAGGATAAGAGGAGACCAGACAGGTGGGTAGCATGGCGAAGTGGGGTATCGAGGAAACGACCAACGGGACAGGACGACAGGGAAGATGAGAGGTGAGAGGAGTCTGCCAGCTGCAACAATGAGGACGATTCGTTACTAAGCGGATGCTCTGAAAACCGGAAGGCCGCCCCACAGTAAATCAAATTGCAATTTTGAGCGCAAAATTAGTTTCACGAAAAAAGTTCCAGTCTTCCAGCTTGAGTTAATGAGCAAATTTTCAACGGATCGTTTCAAACCATTTTTGAACTACAATTTAAAAAAAATATTTGGTGGGTTAACTTACTTAAAGGAAATTATGTTCTGATTCCGAATATACATTAATTTACTCCAAAACCACAAAACACACGTTTTTAGCCCAAGCAAACGTTTTCAACCATTGATTTCCCTGCTGAATGCTCCAAAAATGTTGGCCAACGAACTCATCCTTTCTTTTGATATTATAGACATTTTGACTTTTTATTTTTATTTTTTTGAAGCGTACTTAGGGTCAGATACAGTTTGGAGTGATACGTGTGTACAGGGGTATCAAACATCCAGGTTATGAAGCTGCATAAATATACATACAAATATCCCAAAAAATGAAAACTAAAGTAAATTAAAGAAAATTCAAGTTTTCCATGGTAAAGTGAATTTCTCCCTTGACGGGGAAAACAATAGCTCATGGGTATGTCTAGGTATTATGTTCCACTTCAAAAGAGAAATTAGATGAAGTTTAGGTTTCTTGAAATTAGTTTCAAGAAATTCACGTTTGAATAATATGCGCACACGCTGCTAGTAGTCCAATGGCTATGGAATTAATAAGGGGACTGTCTAGGGGCTATCCTGTACCATCCCTGATTATTTCACGCTCAGGTAGTTCCGGAGTTATGGCTATTAAATAAATATTAAAATTGCGCATGCGCAGTAGTTTTAATTTGTTGTAACATCAAAACTTTCTATAAAATCAGCCGATTCCAACGAGTGGTGAACGATTTTCGTGGAGTGGAAACTGACTTAATTACATATACTTAGTTACGGATTGGTTGCAATTAAAAACCAATATAAAACGTCCGTTACACTTTTCCGGGCTGAAAAAAGTCACACAATTTTTTTTTTTCAAAACCCCAAGCTAAAAGACATACCTACCCATGTCAAAACTTCCGTTACACTTTTTTGGGATGAAAAAAAAAAAGTCACACAGTTTTTTCAAAAACCCCATGTCAAAAAGTGTTTACCTTCAGGAATCGTCTTAAAATGGTCTTAAATTGATTTCCACGTATAACATTTAACAAACTTTGCCATGACTAAAATTTTAAAGCCATTGCAATAGATCCATTTCCTTGGTAAAATGGGGAGGTAGCTAGGTCCCCACATAAATATTATGTCTACATTATGTCTGGCAACGAACTAAATCACTCGTAATGAAGTTGTGGGAACCCATTTCAATAAAAAGAAAACGGAGTTTGAAAAACGTTGTCTGAGACATCGCTTTTCTAAAACAAAAAAGAACCAGAAAGTATTTGGCTTATTTTTTTTTTTTGGTTCCCACAAACAAGAACAGTTCTTGTTTGGGGGAACAAAAAAAAAACCAAATACTTTCTTGTTCTTTTTTGTTTTAGAAAAACGTTGCCTCAGACAACGTTTTCATTAACTCCGTTTTTTTAATGTCTGGCAACTATAGGCACATGTAGATGGCTATCTGGCTATAGATACACCTACATGCCAGCTAAATTGTCTCCTCTAAATTTGCAGGTGAGTACCTACACCTATTAAAATTAAGTTGGTTTATGAAATCTTTCTCACTATGAGGTCATATAGGAATAGTAGTGTTGATATCATGTTGACAACCATTTGTTTTGAATCTGCGAGTAGGTACAAGAAGGAACTCAAGAAACAGGTTGTAAGGAGCGAGCTCAGAAGGCATCGTGAATCAGAAGGCGGACGCGGGAGTTGGAGATACAACCTGCCCTAGATGGGCGCAAATCCACAAGGTTACTGCCCTTGAACCGAAATGAGCTCTGGATCAGACGTGCCGGGTCACTCATTTCCGCTTCCTATGAAGTTAAATTTGCACGAGGGTGCCATCTGTCGTGTCTCACGACATTTTACCAACATTATCTTCACCATTGACAACTTACCAAGTATCTATCTTTCTTGAACTGGTATTGAAGAATGATTTTCATTAAGAAAAGGTGTAACCAATTTTCCGTCTATTTTTTGGAACGGCCTTACAGCAAAAATGTAAAGTTGCAAGAGGAATGGGACCAGCCAAAGATTATACTCAAGGTGGACACTACTACCTATAAAGTAGGTATACGATAGTTTCCATCCTTTTGTTTATGTATAATGTTCGGCTGGCCTCAATCCTCTAGCAAATTTACATTTGTTTTCACACGAAAAAAGACATAAATCCCGATTAGATTCACTAGGTACTGTTAACATATTTATTTTGAAGCAAGCAGACTGCTCTAGCTTTTTCCCGTCTAATTAAACTTTCTTTCAGAAAAATTAAACTTTTTTAATGTCAAATTAAACTTCACTAATTTCAATTTAAACTATTGTTGGTATAAATTAAAATTAATCTAGGTAGTTTACGTTGAAATTAATAAAGTGAGAGCCAGGCTGCATTCGCTGTTATAAGGGCATCCAACATTCGAGGTTCATGAAAGAAGTGGAGATGTGAGGAAGATCTCTTGGGATTGGAGGCACTTGGTCTGGGAAGACATTGAGATAAAGGCCCGTGTATGTATGGTGTGCTGGACAGTCCGAGGACTAGTAACGCGAACGAACGCCATCAGGATTATCCATGGCTTTCATCCCTGCCCGTCCATTAATCGTGTACTTTAAAAAGTGTAATTTTGTTTTACAAAAGTCTAATTTGTTGGAAATTAAGTTTAATTTGACGGAAAAAGCTGTATAGGTATGTATGTTACTGTAAAACCCCGGAGTGTGGTAAATCCTAAGATTTACCAGTAAATCTTAGGATTTACCAAAAGCGTTGGTACATGTCCGATTTTATCTTTCAAATCGGACTTTAGCCAGTAAATCTTAGGATTTCCCAATAGGCTTGGTAAAAGCTAGAATTATCTCAATCAGGATGCGTATTTCGGACTTTTACCAACGGTAAGTCCGAGGATTGACCAACTGCCAAGCGGTAAAAGCTCGAATTTCACCTAGACTTCGGACTTTAACCAGTGCCCTTGGTAAATCCTAGGATTGACCAACTGCCAAGAGGTAAAAGCTCGAAATTCATCTAGATTTCGGACTTTAACCAGTGCCCTTGGAAAATCCTCGGTAAATCTTAGTATTTACCACACTCCGGGGTTTTACAGTAACATGTATAAGGATAATAACGAGATACCTACCATTGTATGTTCTAAAACTAGTTAAGCAGAAGGCCATGGAAGAAGGCAAGCCACCAACAATAGTAAGTAACAGGAATGAGTACCCCTTATAAGATACACTCAAGAACAGACGAGAGTACAAAATTAAATACAAAAATGCTATTTGTGACCACTGACCAGTCACAATGACCATAAATTTCCTGATGAGGTACCAGCAAAACCGTTCGGATTAATTTAAATAAGGAAGAAAGCCTATGACTTCCGTCCTCGACCCAACTAGATGAATTTCATTGCAATCGAGCCATCGGTAGCCTCGGCGCGGCGTAAGATACAAAACTTGGAAAAAGTTAACAGGAGAACCAGGATACGAGGCTTCACTTCGCAGTTTAATATTATTATACAATTATTTTATCTGTGATGTTGATATTCCAAAAACGAAAGTTCATAGGTATATAACATTCAAATTTTATTAGGTAAGTAATTAGGTAGTAGGTATGCCTACCAGAGGGTAGGTAATTATTAAGCGATCATCATCATCATTGAAAATGATTTTTCATTAGGTGAGTGCCTAACTCTTCCTTTCTCTTGTTCATTTTCCCTTTAGTGAAAAAACGGTTTTCAGGTTGAGAATATTACCTGTACTGATTCTATTACAGAATGAGAGAAAATAGAGAGCAAAATAGAGTAACTGTGCCCGCAGATGTCAAGATTAGTCTAACTGTAAAAGAATAGTAAAGAGGTGAGCTGGTTGGCGTTTGTAGGGTTGTGAAGTGAATCAACAACGAGGTAGCTCGCGAACTGGATAGGCAGGTAGGTAACTACAAAAGCAAGTATCCAGACAAAGCTGGGCTGAACACGACCTTCGCAAGGTGAATCATCAAACGGGCTAACGAGTCGCCAAACACAACAAAAGTCGGGTGGCTGTGGTTCACCCCGGGAATAGATGTGAGATGACCTCCGCGGTACGCTAGATATTTAATTTAAATATAATACAATAATAATAATACCCAATATAATAATATTACAATGGGGAATTATCGTGTATGAGAAAATCACGTTTTTTCTGCCTTTGTATCGTTTTTGGAATAAAATAACACTGTTGATGAAAAGAAAAAATTAATTTATCGTTCTTCTTCTAGAAAACTTGGAATACAATCTCAGCTGTCTGAATAACAGGAGGCATTTCAAAGGCTCTAGAGAAACCCTTTTATACGTCACACTAAGAGAACTGAGATCGCATCGGGAGCAGCGTGAATAGGAATGATAGACATAATTAATTAAAAATGAATTAATAATAATTAATCGATTCAATCAATTTATTAATTAGGTAAATTCTATTCTCACTAATCAGGAGCCTGAACAGTGCTGGGCTTTGTAATGAGTTTTGTTTGGCTGGCATCGTGGACAGATTTGGCCAATGACAGACAACACCCATTTCAACGTCACTTTCCCGCCATAGGACAATAATAAATAATTCTATACATTTTCTAAAATTACAGATACACTATTTTTGCCCTAAGACTTCATTATTGCTTTTTTAAGCCATTATCTTCCAGAAATTAAAAAAAAATTGATGATGATTCCCCATTACAGGTACCTACCTACCTGAATCTCCAGCAGTTTATTCCAGGCTCTGCCGGATCTTGTACTAATACAAAATATTTTAATTTTAACAACTCCAGAAAAAAATTGTTTATGGGTCGAGAATCGCTAAATATCCAGTTGATTAACTTGAAAAACAAATAGTCGGCCAGGCGGATGTGGCACATAGTTTCCTCTTATTCAATAACTTGAACAGGAAGCTTATTACGAACTTGGTCACGATTGAGGAGCTTAACTCGAACGTGATTACGATTGAGAATTTTTCCGAATTATGTTGACGTTTTTTCACAAATTTTTTAACGTCTTGGCTTGCGTAGACGGTACCATTGGATTGGTCCCGTTTGCATTGCTTTTCACAGGGGACCAAATACGGCCTAACTCGCACGATCTTTCAAAAAGTCATCGAAACCGTATGAATATTGTAGAGGTTATGCGTAGGTATTTGTATTTTTACACAAACACACAGATCAACAGACACAGAACCATTTCGTCGGTACAATGCCAGAGTGCCCTATCTGCCAAGTGCTAAAATTTAGGTATACTCCTACATACAGTTTGATGGTTGTTGGAGATGGTTGATCTCCTGGCGCTTTTGTAGAATTATAGGCCTAAAAACCTTTGAATTATTGGCTTAAAACCTTTGAAAAAAAAAAAAAAAAAAAACGGCGTATATGAGTCTGTTATTCAAAAGATACAAGAACCTCCTACGTACGTAAGAATGGGCATATAGGGGAGACCCAGGCGTGAAAAGTGAGTGAAAAGTACTTTGGAGGAAAATTCATTGAGTTCACCTCCCAAAAGCTTCTGCTTGGGTTATTCAGAACTTCAGGACCCGGAAGCAATAACTGAAAGTTCAAAAAATCGCATGACTGGAATTTTTCCGCTTTGAGCTCTAAACTTGGGTTTTCATCTTTGGGTGGGAATAGAGATAGGTACTTCAGTTATACCAACAGCTGAGGGTATAACGATTGAGTAATAGGTAAGTACCTACCTAATGGTCAAGATTTGCAGGGAGAAGGTGTCTCCAACTTGCACCTGCCAACCTATTTAGTGTTCGTGCACCACTGATTCTTCGTCGCCTCCGGCAGACCTACGATTGTCTTATTCCACGAGTGTCGTTTACCAATTTTCCACGTTTGTTAGTGTGAGCAGCGAGCGAACCCGAAGGCCCTACATAACTCGATTCTCAACATCTCAATCGAAATTCCACAACTCGGACTGGATACCTATCTCGAAAACCACCAAGTCCAGTACGAATGAAGAGTGTTATTTGAAAACAAAGTTACTTTTTTTATATCCCTACTGTAAAACCGGTCACAGATAGTAAGCATTTAGAACTATGTATGTTCTGTAATGTACGTAGTATACCATTCTACGTATTATACCATTCTACAAGGTGTCCGGATACTGCTCTGCAAAACGCCGCGGGAATAGATTTGTTGGGTGATTTCTGATCGAAACTCTCTTAGCAAATTTTCGTTTAAACCCTCAGTTTCCGTGTTATTTAGCATTTAAAGTGTACTTCTCTCTCGTAAATCACGTCTTCTGACATGAAACTGGCTGTAACACCTATTTTCGTGGTTTAAAAACAAAATTGGTAGGTACCGTTGGAAAGCGCGTTAAATTTCCTTTCAGAAGGGGCTATTGTGAAGAATTTTTAAATGATTTGAACTCATGCAATTTCCACTTGAAAATCGAAATTTTGCGAATCCAACTTGAACTGCAAAGCGTTCTAGCTCAGCAGAAAATACCAAAATCTCACTTGGGCTCAACGGGAAGAACGTCCTCAAGATCTCAGCTTTCGAACGGTATAGTATTTTTCAATTTTAGTGCACTAATTAGTGGAGAAAATTGTGTTTGTAAGCCAAAAAACGAGGGTTTTTGGAGGAAATGTGTGTTTTAGGGTGTTGACGATCTTACCATGACTGGAGGAGTTAAATAAATATCGTTTTCCACTTACTTTTCCACGCTGAATCGAATAGTGACACTCTCGGTTCATTTTGACTGATAAAAATTGACTTTTCAACAAAAATAGAGCATTTTTCGGATATGTCATAACCACCGACCAATTTTTTGGGTAGACAAGGGTGTTTATTGAATTTTCTTAAACATTATTGCCCAGATATACCTCAAAATCCACGGTGATTAGCAACATGGTGGTGTTGATATGACCGAAAAAAACACTAGTATTCTCGAAAAATCAATTTTCTATCCGTTAAAATGTCTCAGGAGTGTCATTATTTGATTCAGCGGGGAAAAGTACGTGGAAAATTATATTTAACTCCTCCAGACATGGTCAGGTTCGTCAACACCCTAAAACACTCATTTCCTTTTTTTAAAACCACGTTTTTGGGCATTCAAACACAGTTGACTTAAAATGCCGAATAACACGGAAACGGAGGGTTTAAACGAAAATCGCTAGGAGGGACTTTCAATCAGAAATGACCCGAAGAATCGATTCCCGGTCTCTTGCAGAGCAGTTTCCTGGACACCTTGAATACCTACTGCCTAACTTGCTCAGAGAGGTTGAAACACGATACCGTTCAATCGTTCTGCCTGGACAAGGGGGATAAATGAGATGCTTTTTATATAATACTAAATAATAGGTACACTACCTAACGGAACATTATATAGGAAAATATGATGGGAAAACGCTTCACACTTTCGCCGAAACAAGGAAGGATAGTTGTAAGGAGGCAGGGAGTCGCGTTGCACAATGAAGGGACCTACAAATCGACGGTTCTTCACAGAGAAGTTATTAGGTCGGTCCTAGCAGCAGGTCCCGTTGGCAAGGTGACCCAGAGAGGCCCCACAACACTCTCACCCTCCAGTGATGCGCTCTAGTTATCTGCATGCTGCGCGAGCGCGCGAGCTTCCCTGGGGATCGCAGCTACCTTATAATTCGGCCCAGAAAACACGCGATCGTGTCTGGGAGCGCAAAGATCGGGACAGCAAAGTCGATTGCGTAATTATTTCGGCATCCTGGAGTAGAGCTGGTGGCATTTTGTTTTCGATCTGAGCTCACGCAAGTTCCATTCACGGAGCAGCTTCGAATTCCAATGACACCCCTTTAAATTAAGGAGAAGATTGAAGAAAAAAGGCTTGTTTACATCCCTGTTCTAAACTTTAGCAATAAATAGGGTAACAAATGTATTACCATTTAAGCATTCCTTTCACTAGAGGTCAGTTCCAACTATCGGCCGTGCGGTTAATATTCGAATATTTTAGCTGCAGGAGGGTCTGTGCAGCTACATTATAATATTCTAATATTACCTGCTCCGCCACTAGTTGGAACAGACCTTAGGTAGGCATGGAGAGTAATATGTATGGGTAGGGATGGCAAATCGAAAGGGATATATCGATATATCGATCAATTGATATATCGTCAAAGGTATATCGATATGTCCAATTTATCGGGAAAATTTATCGATATATCGATATATCGGAAGAAATCTTTTTTTTAAATATTTTTATTTGTGTATACTATTTTTTAAATTGGAAGATTGGAAGGAACAGATTTTTTTGATATCAGGACCTATTGTTCTAACAAGTTTTTCACTTAGGTTAAAAATGTATTCAAATAGATAGACAAGATGTATAACAGGTACCTACGTTTATTTTTTTAAACTGACAATGTAAAGATTGAATTTGATTGAGTAGTTTCTTTGTTCC
>JAEMON010000004.1:22213198-22231339 GCA_030264115.1 Lygus lineolaris
TTAGCGGGGGGTTTACAGTCAGGATCTCTGTATTTATTAATCTTCATTAATTTTCGTACCAATAAAAAATTGGACTTCCCCTCTACTTTATTGAAAAATGCTAAACTCACTGGGCACGCTTCATTATGGGATGGCGTTATTGTATTACTACGTGAAGTTACACAATTGATTCGAATCCAAGAGGGACAGAAGCACAGTGAAATTGAAGTTACTGTGCACACCTTCAACATCCCTTGATATGTCCAACATTTTTTCAAGCCATTATGTTGTTTGTTTGCCTTCTCTTGGTTCTATTCCGTCGGGGACAAATATAGACCCCAATTCAAATTGGGAATCCCGCACAACGGAAGAGGAACACGGGAGAGTTTTATGCTGCCCGATAGAAGAAATAACATAACTTGGCATCGAATCAACGGGAAATGAGACGAAGACAGCTCATGGGGGACTTCCCGGGTGCCCCAAATAGACGGGGAGGTCGCCCCTAAGAACTTTGTTGATGCTGTTCGAGGTTTTTATTTTCTTCTTGAAAAGTGAAATTCGGGGTTGTCGAGAATGTTATGTACTATGTGTCGAAAGTCCAGTCCTGAGAATCTTATATTTAAGTATAGGTAAGTATGTACCCTTTCATTTGATTTTTTATTAATTTTTAATAATGGGTCATCAAACCCATGCAGGGCCGTCAAAAGCTGAAACAATCTTCAGAAAGACGTTACATACGAGAAAATTAAAACACGAATTGAATTATTTGGCTACGTTTTCCCAAATGTGGGAAATAACCATGAATTGGACAGGTAGAAGGTATGATATTGTTTGTAGCTTGTGAGGATTGGAAACGTGATTATGCCTAGGCGACGGCCTGGGCATATGTATCAATGTATTAAGGGTGCACGGGACGACGGGCTCAGGAAGCACCTCAACCATGCCCCAACGCAACTCAAAATCCTATTTATTATTTTTCACTTTTGTGATTTTGAAAATTCATCGATTTGCGTATATTATACAACACTAATTACATACTTTACGATGCGAATCATAATGTGAAGCTTATTCCATCCAGAGAAAACCGGAAGAAACCAACGGAAAACCCGATTTCCGTCGGTTTCTTCCAGTTTTCTCTGGATGGAATGAACACACAATTATGATTCAAATCATAAAGTATGTCATTATTATTGTGTAACATACGTGATTCGAAGAATTTTCAAAATCACAAACGTGAAAAATCAGAAATAGGATTTTGAGCTACGTTGGGGCATGGTTGAGGTGCTTCCTGAGCCCGTCGTCCCGTGCACACTTAAGAGTCAATTCCATTTTTTTTATTTTTTTTTTTACAATATCCATGTGTATTTCGTTGAAGGAATTACAGCTTTGGATAATTTTCTAACAGGTTATTCCAGTGGTCATAGTACCAGGGCACTGATGAACTCTTCTATGGAGTCAAGCTGGGACTTGAGGTGGTCCGGCATCCCTCCCTCCAGCATCAAGGAGTCGGTGTCTTCATTGAGGGCGCCGTCGTCGGAGGTTTTGTCGTCAGTGACGCGGTAGAAGTCGGGAGAGTTGGCAGCCACGACTTCCCAGTCGCTGGCCATTTGGTTCAGGTGGTCCAAGTTAGGGGCAATGGCATTGACCCTCGACATCTCCTCTTTGCACATGTCGTCCACCTGCCATGTTAATATTACCCGTATTTATTTTAACTGTTTAATATACCTATCAACAACAGCGAGCAAGCCATTGAATTATACAGGGTGTTCATAGGTGGGAAACGTTCTAGTAATCGATTTTACATCTAATATCCAACAGAAAGTGACTCTTACAGTTATTTTAAAAACCCTAATTTTCTTGAGTTTTTTCAGTTTTAAGGTTTTTTCGTGTTTTCGACTTTATGCCACTAAAATGAACATAACTCCCTTAGTTTATTGTTTAAAATAAAAAATAATAATACAGTTGGAAAAAGCGGTAAATTTCTCATCACCCTAGTGCATTATAAAAACGTTTGCAGTAGATCAAGCGGCCAAGAAATGGGACTAAAATGAAAGTTTTCTCAAATTTTCAAAATCACTATTTTTTCAAACGGCTCTATGTCTCCAATAAAATAGGTGAATCCACGTGCACGTTACAGGAAACATTTCATCCGAATTCCAGCTAGATATTATTGGAGAAAATCAAGTTAGAATGCAAAACCACGTCGGTTTTTCGAGCAAATCGAGTGTTATTGTGTTCACGAATTGGCTAGGTTATGTTGGTGTTTTCGACGTAATTTTTCACGCTGGTGACACTCAACATTCATTCTGATTGTTAAAAAATCAATTTTTCGAGAAAAATAGTGCATTTACGGTCATACTAGCACATGAAACCCACTTTTTTGCTGAGCTAGTGAATAATTGAGGTAAATCCGAGCAATAATTATATTTGGAAAAATTCAATCAGCAAACATTGATTACCTAAATACGAATTGGGTGTGCTGGTATGACCGTGAATGCACCATTATCTCGAAAAATCGATTTTCTAACAGTCAGAATGAATGTGGAGGGTCACCATTCGGTTCAGCGTGAAAAATTACGTCGAAAACTATACCAAACTCTCCTAGCCTTGGTCAAGTCGTGAACACTCGATTTCATCGAAAAAAACCGATTTTTTTTGCATTCAAACTTGATTTTCTCCAATAATATCCACGCAGTTAAATAAAAAATAACCACACCATTTATAAGCTGAGACTCTGAGAAAGTTTTCCCTGTAATGTGCACGTGGAATTAACTATTGTATTGGGGACATAGAGCCGTTTGAAAAATTAGTGATTTTGAACATTTGAGATAACTCTCATTTTAGTCCAATATCTCGCCCGCATAATTTTGTGATGTAAACGATTTTATAATGCACTTAGGTGATAGGAAATTTAACGGTCTTTCCAACAGTGTCATTATTTTTTATTCTAAACCAAGAGAGTTATGGCCTTTCTAGTGGCGTAAAGTTGAAAACACGAAAAAAATCTTAAACGTGAACAAAATTGGGGAAAATGAGGGTTTAAAAAAACTCTAGGAGACACTAGTTTTTGTTGTAAATTGGTTGTTAAATCGATTCTTAGAAGGTTTTCCCACCTTAATTGTGAACACCCTGTAGACCTATACCTAGTGATTTTGTGAAAAATAAGCATTGTACCTCCTGGAGTCTGGTAATATAACTCTGACTGGTTGTAAGAAATGTTTCCGGGGGAGGTGAAGGAAGGCGTTTAAGATTCTCAGCGAAACTGTTGTCCGGAACCTGCGGTACTGTGAGGACCGAAACGGTAGAATAGTCGTTGGCAAACTCCAACCACTCTGTTTCATCATCACCTGGAATCAATTAATAATAAAAACTGGATCAAATTTACAACGTTTTGAGAAACTTAATGTGTCTCGCTTCATTTCTTGATGTATACTACCATTTAGACTCCTACTTACATATGTATTACTTTTGTGAGACCATTCATCTCCATCTTATATACATGCTCCACAAAGTCAATTTATTACGATGTTTAACAAAATTAGGGGCTAAATCGCTGAAATATGGAAACTCTTATGACTTTTCGTACGGCTGAGGAATAGGTACTGATTTCCTGTAGGTTCGCAAGTGCAGTAGTTGAAACTGCTCTGTGGCGAGATTCGTATACGATACAGTGGGCCAACTCGTAACTAACTCCCTAGTTGCCCGATTTGAGAAATGGCAGACGACTGAATCTAGGTAAATTCAGTGTTATTCAGAGCCTGTTTCAGCAAAATGAATTTGACTAATTTCATAGAGGAACCCCTAGAAGCCAATTCTCTATCTTAGCTAAATTTAAGCCAAATTGGATCAATTTACTGATCGTGAAAAATCGGTGGTTTGGACATCAGAGGATAGGGATCTATACTACCATTGGTTGTCAGCGACGATATTTTATGGAAGCTTACTTGGAGAAATCCTAGGAACCCTTGAAAATATCAATGAAATCACAATCATGGAATATTGTGGAAAATAAGACCACAAGCGCGTTGCTTGTTGCGACTTGTACATGTACACATGAAACTCCTTTACTTTCTGCCTTGAAGGCTGTTTATTGTGCCTCTCCTTTGGCTGGTCTCATCTCATTCTCCTTCTGTACTAGCAAGTCCGAAACATGTCTAATCCTCATGTAAACATCCGTGTTTTTTTTCTATTTTCACCCCCCTATCCCATCACGGTCTTCCTCATCTGTTGTCCATCCCATCAGAGCCACTTCTAGATTGAGTACCTAATTGCTCTTTCTAGATGTTGATACCCACCTTTGGCACCCTGGAATTCATGATTGGGAAGTCCATCGCCTTCCTCCTGTCTCAACGTGTGCAGCCCGCGCGATTTGCTGTCGCCCCTCAGGCTCGTCAGGCTCTTCCACTGGGCCGACAAGTGGCCGTGGATGGAGCACCCTGGGTCGATGTCTGCCAAATCACTCATCGGGCAGGTAGGTAGGTGAGCCGAACCCTGCAAATCGCAGGAGTGTTTTAAAATAAAAATTACGAATATGACGACTAAGCCTCTTTATTTATGTAGGTAGGGATATAAATAATTTATTATTATAATTAGGTATGTAGGTACCTACCTACCGACAAATAGGAAATATCATTTACAAACATTGGAAGGTTTCGTTTGGAAAAAAAGCAAAAGTAAATAAGGAACTGCTGCTAAGTTCACTTAATTACAATTCTTTGTTTTTTAAAATGGTGGAAACAAAATTAATAGATTTAAAGTGCGGGATTTTTGCCGGTCCTCGAGTTTCAAGGAGACCTTGAAATGGTCTCCTCCAAATTTGGAATACAGATTCGGCTAAAGGAATCCTTGAAAACCTTCTCAAGGTCTCCTTGAAACTCGAAGATCGTCTATAAATCCCCCCTAAATGATTTGTCTACCTATGGGATTTCCACAAAGACGCACTTGGTTTCATGAATTCTTTCCCCACAAATGATGACGCAAGCTGTCAACGCCACGGCAGAGAGCTGCTCCGCAGGATACAATTTACGGCAATTTCAACTTTTATTCCTATTTTATGTGACCTCTGTATAACAGAACTCGTACTACGAAAACGTGATACACTTCAGGAATTGTTTTCAAGTACCTACTATAAATTTAAGTTTTTCTAGAGAAATTTTTTAAAAAATTCTTGTACAATATTGAGTTTACAAGATGCATTTTCTTGATAGATTAAAAAAAAAGCGTGAACGTAATGTGTACCTTCAATTCCTCGGTTGATGCCTCTCGCTCTTTATCTAAGGTGTACTTTTCTTCTTCTACCTCTTTCCTGAGAGAGGCCAGGTACTGCCGTAAAATCATGGCTTTTTCTTCCATCTTACTCAACGATTTTTTTAAATCCAGGAACTCAAAATAGAATCAAAATGCTAATTACTTACTTATTTGTTTGATAGATTTTGAAAACAATTTGTCATTATCCTCCACTCAAACTATAAAATGAAAGACTATTATTGTTTTCTCTTGGCAATTATAATTTGAGCTACAATATGTTTGCTGAATTGTTTACAATAAACAGTGGATTGGTAACGATCCCACTTTCTCCTCTAGTGAAACGGAATTTTTATTTTAGCTATCTGAAATAATATACCTACTTAACAGGCATTTTGAATAATAATATTTAAAGATACGTAACATTTGATCGCACATCTGGATGGGGCTTTAGTTAAGCAGGAAGCAGCGCCTTCAATTATTGAAACCGGCCCCGACATTTAAGATGAGCGGGTTGCCTATCGAGCCTGACGAGAAATATCTATCCATACCTTGCTTGGCACATAGATAGATGTAAAATTTAATATCTCTATGAATTTTTGTTATATTTTTCATGTTATATTTTATTTCGTTACATTTTTTATGTAACAACACGAACACCTATTCCCAAAGAAGTGCCTGCTTATTGTAATATTAGGTCTATTCACAATAGCAGCGTTTCAGGTGCAATTCTAATATTTTAGCTTTCTTCGCTCACTCTTATCAACAAATTATCGCCAAGAGTGTGGGCAGAACGTCCTGTGCAGCTAAAATCTGCGAAGCGCCCGTCTAGTTGGAACAAACCTCTCACCTCAGTGGAATTCTACACGATCAATCTCCTGCTCTGCCTTCCCTAGTGTCCCTAAATTAGCTGGTGCTGCACCTTCATTCCCCATTTATTTTTTAGTTTTAATTTTCTCACCTTTCTATTAATTCTCTCATCCCCTCCAAAACAATATTTGGTGAACTAAAATAACATTTTATTGAATTAGTTTATGTTTCAACTTAGGTAATCATTTAACCTATGTAGGTAGATGATAACTGTATTAAGTAGGGTAAAGGCACCAGTTATTATTGACAATAAAAGGAAAATATTGAGGCTTTCTCAATAAAATTCCTATTTACTAGGTAACCAATCCTTGAATTGAAACGAAGTTTTGTGAAATTCTCATTTATTGATATGGGTCTCAATGACTAGGTAGGTAAAAGATGTTTTTGAACAGGTACCTACGTTGTTGTTATGATTTAAATTTACTGCATTGACTTAATTTTGACTTGATACCCCTAACAGTACATCTTACATACGGTTACATGTGCAGGTACATCTTAGTACGTCTGTAGGTACATCTAAGAGTTGTTGTTATAATTTAAATTTACTTTAGGAAACTGTGTTCTCATGACCCAGAAGTAGCAACGATGTGGATAAAACGATGTTTTTTTTTCTTCAGAATGGATTCCATAAAAGGAATAGAAGGTAGTTATTATAGACAAAATCGTGAACCGACTTCTTAGCAAAATTACCATCTGAGTGTTAAAAAATTCTTTGTTCCCATTCTTTGTTCACAATGTTGTTCCTAATTATTAATGTTATTACAATTGTGTACCTACACCAAGAGGGAACTCAGTTCCAATGTGCATTCAAATAAACATTCGAACATTAGTGTGAACAACTGGTGCCTGTGCCTTATAAACATTTCAATTTTTTTCTATGCGTTTGCTATTATTCAGTTCCGATATGAACCATGGAAACGCTGACTCTATGACCATCGACCATGGAAGAACGAAGAAGGTTCATGCCATGACAATGTTAATCATGGGGGTTCGACCACATCAACACTTGTCAAAATACCTGGTGTATTCATCTCGAATCGCGATAGATGTAGGTACTATTATTCATCTCGAGCAAGTGAAGAATTATGGATGTTGGATGATGCTAGTAGATGTGACGTCAGACCAGCTTTCAGTTTCAGGTCAGTACTGCCAACCTAACACAGGCACTGCCATCGTTCAAGAATAACTATTCGTCAATACAATAAGTACCTATCCCTGACAATAATATTCTGATGAATATATTTAATTACTGAAATGTATTTAGATGCTAATCGCGACAGCACTCACTGCAACAATCGAGTAGGTACCTAATACCTATGTAATCAGGTATGCTGGAAGATAACAATGCACAATATGCACATAGCACATCATGCATTGCACAATCGCGTACCACATCCAGAAAAATTTATGGGTTTTTGCTAGTGGGTGACTGATGAAATCACTACACGAAAACCATAGACGTTATTACAACGTGTTTTATTAACAAAAGGAACGTTTAACAATAATTACTTTCGAAAAGAATAAGCAAATCTTGACAAGCCACAACACAAGAGACGAGATCGAATGACTGGATAATAGAAGACTCGAGCATGGATGGTATGACGAAGGCGAATAAGATGATGCATGGATGTAGGCTGAATCCTTGAGCGGATCATCCCCGGACTGTTTATGCTCTGTGGTGGTGAAGCAGCTTGCGGCGCTGGGTAGGCTTACCCACAAATTCACAACACCACCTTCTAACCGCTTTCAGAGCTCTCTCACGGAACGTTTGGGAACAATCTCTTATGTTATCCTTCCCTTCATCTACATCTAGTCTTGGAAGAAACAGAATCTGTTTCTTCCATGATCTAGATCTAGTCAAAAGCAACATACACAATTTTTGTGTGTAAAATATCTTTGGCCGAAGAATAATATCGTACGAAATGTCCTGTTTTCTGTTCTAGCGTTTGATTTGTTATGTTCGGAAACAGTTTATAGCGCTTGTAGCGGCCTAAACAGTAAACTATTTTTATCCTAAATAACAGTGCGGGAGTCTACACTACAATGGCCGCTCTTTTTAGGCTTGTTTGTTTGGCAAGCTTTTTGGTCAGGATTTGATTTTTATTTGATAAGTTTTACACAAAATTCGTTGTACCTACCATACGTTTTTTATATTGCTCGGAAGTTTTAAATTCGGTTACAGGAAGTAGTGGTCGAATTTTAAAGTTACTCGAAGAAGGCGTGCGGTTTCCGAGGTCAAGCCCTAGCGGCAGGTAAGATGAATTTTATTTCAACTGTGACAATGTGATCTGTGGTGCAGAAATTAAAATGCAGTTTGATTGAGTTTCCCTAGTGGTTGGAGTTTGGTTTAATGTCAATAAAGATGTTATTAGACTTGAAATTGGGTTGTTGTAAATACCCTGGTAAGTAGGTGTATATTATTATATTAACGTCACGAACGGAGTTCGTAGTCGTTGAGGTCGCGCAGACCTCTATCTGCCTACAACTGTGCCGGAGCACGGAGGTCGTTGGTTCGACCCCCAGTCACCAACATAATTTTTTTAAACGTTAGGTAGGTAGGTAGGCTTGCGTACTCTGTGAATGGATTGGTGGGGTCAGATTTTCTTTCTGAAAGATGTGAGTGAAGTGAACATCCAGCCAGTTGATCAATTTAGAAGTAGTGTACAACATGATAAACATCACAGGTTTATCTTGTGAACTCACCACGCCATTGCGCAAAACTACGAAAGACACTTTTTATCTCCGTTAGGAGCGCTAGGTACTATAATTGCAGCCCACAGTTTTCTCCCTAGACTCGCCGGTTCGCCACGCAGCTCGTAAAATCAACCCATGTCAACCTCTCAAGGTTCTTGGGTATGCATAATTATGAAATACTCGTCGGCCGTGAATTTGGTTTTGCTTTTTTTTGTTGGCGGTCAAGGTGAATTAACGATCTCGTTCTTTCCAGGGAACTTCTAGTTTCGAAGTAGTGATGGGCATTTAATGGGCCAATAACCACTTTTTCCACTATAGCTGAAAATTTAATAGAAGTCTTCTCATTAGGTGAGAAGCTAAATAAATGATGATTATGTAGATAGGTACTTACCTAAATGCTGAATTAACACCTTAGCACCTTACTACTTGTTTGAAATATTACTGATTTTACATTTTCTCTCAACATACCTATCTGGATTGTTTTACAGATTTTGCGCGCCATGAGTGCAAATATGGAGGACAACATGGAGGTTGATGAAGAAAATATGCAGATCGATGAAGACCCCACAGTCGGCGAACTGCCCATGAGCACTGACGAAGATTCGGTTCAGGATGCTGGTGCTGCAATGAAAGTCGTCGATGATGCGATGGCCTCGGATAGTCCAGACGTGGACATCTCTTTAGGCCTCAGAGCTGGAAGTGAGGGACCTACAGAGATGGAGTCTGATACTATTGCCGACGAAGTTTCCGAGAATCCTTCGGTGAAAACGCCTGAAAAGACTGTTGAGAACCCAACAGAAGAGAGTAGCGACCCTCATGATAATATCAGTTCATTGAGTCAAACTGACCTTGAAAAGACAGGCGACAATTCTAATCCTCCTGAAGCTGCTGATGAAAATTCCGGTGAAATTAAAACCAATGAAGGAGTCACTATCAATGCAGGTGACCCTAAAACTAGAAGTTCCAGCCTTTCAGAAGAAAATGAAGTTGATGAGCAAGAGACTCCAAACACTGTTGGCAATGACGATAGCTCGCAAAACATCGATGGAGGGGACGATGATCCTCTGAATAGTGAGCTAGACAGTAGAGCTGAGCTTGAAACTGGAGAAAACAGTAATTTGACGAGTACTAGTGCCACTGAAGAAAATGCACGTGACCCATTTGCAGTTGACGCTGATGGAAATAGCAACACTGCACCTGAACAACGAATAAATGCTGCAAACGATGATAGTGCAACTGGTGGTGACGAAGTTAGTGTAACTGGTGGTGACGATGTTAGTGCAACTGGTGGTGACGATGTTGAATCCAGTTCGAATCCTGGCACCAGTACCAATGATGATGGAGGGGGAATAAGTCTTGCAGAAGAGCTAAATGAGCAACTTGAAAAAACTCAGCCACAGTCCGCTGATGTTGAGGAAAGCCAGGAAAAAGAAAAACCACTTGAAGATGATCACATCAGCATCGATGATGCATCCTCTGTCGGCGGCGTTGATGCTGATAACGTAGAACATGTGAGCATTGATGGTTCGAGCGATGGTGAACGCGAAGTTGATCACGTTAGTGTTGATTCAGATTCAGAGACTGAAGATACTTCAAACAACGTAACCAAATCAGCAACGTCCAAGGAAAAAGATGGCAATGAAGACGGTAATGTGGTTGAAGATCCTAAAAATAACTCGGCTGAAGAGACTCAACTTATGATAGATGTTGCTAGTGCTGCAGAAGCCGCAGATACTAATACTACTCTTAGTGACGACACGGCAGTCATCAATGAAGCCTCTACTGCAAAGAATGATGCAGCTTCGAAAAACAATACAGTTGATTTAGTGGTGAGTTGGGTATTTGAATGTATACCTACATATTTTTCTGCTTCATTTCTTAGTGAAATCACACATAACATACATTATCGATTCATTATAAGGTCTAATTTCCTTAAAAAATAAATTTAAAATAATATAATAAAATTACCTAACAGCTGCCTTTAGTTCAGTTTCTTTGTTATTATACATCTAGCCCAATTCTCAGGAGACGACCACTCTGCAGAAGCCATCAATGAAAGATTCATTATAAACTTATATTCGGCCTTGTTTCTTTTTTTTTAAATCAATAATATGGTTCAAAAGCAGAGCACTTTCGTACACAAATTTATATGCTTCATGCGATAATCTTGGTATTTGAGCAGGTTTTTAGCATGGAACATGCTTTTACGGGGACCAATCCGGCAAAAAACGACCCTAAAATGCGACCTGATGCTTTTCACGTACAACCAATCGTTGCTAGGAAAAAATAACTTCCTCATTTCTCACCCCGCAAAAATCGTTCACCACTCACTGGAAAGCTCTGAATTTATTATACATCACACCACATCTCATCCTGCCAATTTCCCTCTCCTTCCACATCACATCCTTCAGAGGACTATTGGTATGTAGGTAAACAAACAAAGTTGGTTGGAGTTTTCAGTTTGCCATTATGATAGGTACCTTTACAACATATTGAAGCATGCTAGTAGAAGCAAACCAAGTATATATTAATATAAATATATATATATATATATATATTTACTGTACCTATACATTTTTTCAACAAAACGTCATCAAACAATAAAACAAACAAACATCTTCAACAAATCGACTGTGGGTTGGACAGCCTTAGACCTGGGCGAATGGATTTGGCTGGGGCATTCTTTAGTTCTGGAAGACGAATCTCCCACCTCAATCCCTCTCGGGGGAAGGGGCGCTCTTTAGAAGCATGTTCCATGTTTTTTAATGTTAGCCAGTAGGGCTGAAGTAAAATTAACCGGGAGTGCAGGGGGCTGGCCCCCTGCCGAGCGCGGAGCGCCTTGTTTTCAGTAGGTATGTAGACATCGTACATGAAGTAGTTACTTATTTAATATTTTTTTAGTTTAAATTATTTTCTCGTATTGAAGGAATCGGACGATGAAAGTGAGCCGCCAGTCGCTGCTACGAGTATGACCATTCGCCCGAGATCTTCAGAGTCCCTGAAAGGTCAAATCACACTTATCGGCAAGTCGGCTGACACCGAAATGATCATCAGTGACGGTCCAGTCGTTGTCAGCACGGCCTCAGTATCCCTAGAGAAGGCTACCACGCCGACCCATAACAGCTCATCCTCGTCGAGTGAACCATCGGTTAGTTTATTATTTGCATTTTTAATCTCAAAAGAGAAGAATCTGTGTAGAGAATCCAAGTTAGCGTGCCACATATCTCAAATGTTTTTTATGCTGTCGAACCCTAATACCAGATGCCACTGGTCTTTTGTATTAGTTGAAACCGTCTGGCTGGCTTTGAGAAAAATTTATCAGGATTAGTGACCATGTTTTATACAGTTTCAAATTTTACTTTGCTTCGATACTGAGTGAACTGTGCAAGAAGTATGCAGCTGTCACAAATGAAATCTAAATGATAGTGGTAAGTTGGCAAGAGTGGTAAGTATGATGAAAGGCAATACCCATGTCAGAAATTTGCTAACACAGGAAGTCCTTCCTCCAAAAACAGGAAGTTGTGCTAACGTGGTCGGTTCTCCGTTTATCTTTATAGTTGTAGAAGACCAATTATTATTAGATAGATCGATAAATGGTTTATTCGATTACAAATACAATGGTTATACAATTAATATGATTACTGATAAACAGTATTGCATGGTAAAGTAACTGTCTACCGGAGGTTTGGACACACTTTAATTATAAAATGAAACAATACATAGGCACAACATTCTATACAGAAAAAAAATACACTCAAGACAAGATAGTCACACATACAGACATACATAGTATGGATAATAGAAGTATCGATCAACTGCGTCAAAGTCGGTTCAACCAAACCTTGAGCTTGTTACTCATCAATCAACTCCAACATAGGGAACAGGTGTTCGTAACAATAAACTGGAAAGTTGGAAAGTGCTTCTCTTCAAAAATGATGTTTTTATTGCCAACTTTTAAAGATCTATCCTGATTAATGAAATCTGAACGTCTCAACTCACAGAAATCGTTTTGGTATCGTTGAAATGGTCACAAAAAGTTATATTATTATTTGCTGGATTGGACCATAACCGATTTCGACATTGAAAGTTGTACAATTTCACCTATTTTCCTTATTGCGAAATTGTTTACTCAAACAACGCCACTAAGGAAGGGCGATTTCATGACGAAGAAAAGTGTTCATCTAATACAGCCTAGTACTTAAGTTGGGCTTGTCAAAGATATTCCTTGCACTTACTTCAGTTTGAGGCAGTGAATCCAAAGCAAACATTACGATTTTATTGATATATAGATTTACTTGTAGGTAAATTTAGAAATGTATAGTTTCGTTAATTTGTAGGTTCAAATTGATTTAGGTTTGTTACAAGTCAGGATTTTAAAATGGGAGTGTAAAACATTGACATTATTTACCATTTCCTTTCTATACTGCTTATTTATGCTTGTTCGATTTACTGTTAAAAATCAGGAAATATCGGGATTTTTGCCAAGAAATTCAAGAATTTGGATCTCGTACAACCCTGTGTTTCATTCTGATGATTTCCTATTCTCCAACTCAGTACGACACTTCCAATTTATGTGTTTCAGGTTTCAAGATTGACTTTGAAATCCCAATATTCTGTGAAGAAGCTTGCCGCCGCCATCCAGTGGAAATGTCTTCACTGTACAACAGTAAGATCGTATGATGAATAAAGTACCTCACTACCCATATCAAACGTATCTGGGAAAATCAATTGAATAACCTTGGTAGTAGTTCTTTATTATGATTAATGGCCGTTAAATAGGTGCCTCAGTAAAGTAAAGTAGTTCAATATCCATTGAAACTACGCAGCAACCTCGAAGAGAAAAAGGGAAATTATGATTACAATTTTTTATTTTTTTATTTTTTCTCATTCTCTGCGCTTCTTATTTCAGTATCAAAGGTGTAACTGGAAAATCCTGGTTGGAGCTACTTATTACTACATCTGCAGTGACAAATGTCTAGAGGCGCACCGCACGCAGCGCCGTCAAATCATCGACAGCGGTGGGCCTCCAGCAACGCACATTATACAGATCGCCGACGTGTCCAATTTGAAGAAGAAATGCTCTCTTTGTTCTGCCTTCATTCCGAAAAACAAGGTCGGGAGCCTGACGTGGGAGGTTATGAACTTTTGCGACGAGGACTGCCTCAGTAAGTTAGACGAAATCTTCGTGAAATCTCTCTTAATATTTCAGGACGAAATAAGTTGAGTCTGTGGATAGCTAACTAAAATCATCGATAAGAGGTTGCCACTAACCTTAGGCAAGACACTGACTTTAGAAAGTTCCTGGTAGTTTTTGATACTATACGATACAACTGATGCGAGATACGATACCACGGTTGTCTAGGGCAAGCCAATGCGAATGCTGACCCCATCTGACCAGATACCACAGATAGCAACAATTTACTGTAGTATCCCAAAGTGACGTTAAACATGAATATTGTATCTTGTAGTGACAGGAACAGGAATTCCTTACACTTTCTACGCCATTTTCCTTTTTCCAAACCAGAAACAACTTATTTAAATTCCATTCGCTGTGGAATCACAAATCGCCTGTTCGAATCTTGAGTGGTACAATTTTTTTCTCTCACTTCAGTCAGTTTGATTTTTTCTACCTCAACTACATTTTTTTCTGCTACTTACTCCTTACTTCCAGTATTTTTACAAATGGATTGAGGGGATATAATGTTTCCGTCCTAAAAGGTATGAGCGTTGCGTGCATCCACACTATCTACTTTAAAAACTCCTTTCAGGGCGACAAAATTAGAGTGAATCAATCAATCAACTTGGAAGAGCAGAGACAGGGGAGATTATGGATACGGGAGGGTGGTATGGGTATGGATACTTCTGCTTTCGTTAAATCAGAGATATAGGGGTCAGTGAGAAACCTGTACGTGACAAGCCCGCCTTTTCTATCTCTAATTTCCGTTTTGCTTCTCCAATTTTATGTCAGCGGTTTCTCGACGAACAGGGTTGATTTTTCCCGAGCAATATACTTTAAGAAAACAATATAGGCACATATGAATTTCAGGAATCGTTTTAGAATGGTCTTAAACGGATTTCCATGGAGAACATTTTCAAAATTTTGCATTATTAAAATTTTGGTGCCATTGCAATTGCTGAATTCTCTTCGAAAGTTCGCTAATTGACTGGTGGCTTTGATGACATCCACATAAGGCCACCTTAGATGGAAGAACTCTCAAGTGTAGAATTTGGACCAACAATTCGATATTGTTTGTAATCTGTCACGCTGTATTCCTGATTGACTATTTGATTTCAGGCAAATACCAGACAGCTTACACTTCCAGCTGCTGCAATTGTAACGCCGCGGTTGCTACTTCTTCTATGGGAAAATACTGCGTGCGATTCGGACACGAAGTGAAGCAATTCTGCACGCCGATCTGTCTGGACACGTATAAGAAGGGCATCAAGACTTGTTCGTATTGTCAGAAAAATCTTCAAGATTCTTCGGAAGGGTTCCTCGCAGCAGTTGGTGGGAAGGACCAGTTCCGAGTAAGACGAGAATATCTGCTGCTAGACTTGATGATTGATCATAAACCACCCAAGTAAAGAGCCAATAATGCTGTTTGGGTGTTCAAGGTCATTCAAGTTAGTGTTGGCTATAAAGGGGTTCGAAAAAAGAGATAATTGAAAGTTGAACTTTTGGCAAATAAATTTAAAATTTTGGTAGAATAGAATATCATTTATCTCTACTTTGCCATTCTGTATTCGTATTTGCCAAATAAAGTTAATTTTAGATAGGTACATTTGCCTTATGTTTAATTTCATTTGTCAATATTTTAAATTTATTCGCCATTTTTCGAGTTAAACTCAATGTAGAATCACTCCCTTCCTATTCGCCTTGATTTTTCAGTGAAATTAATTAATAATGAATTTGTTATGGTGACTGTGTTCGAATTAATTAATCATGAATTTGTTATGGTAACTGTGTTCGATTCCAGAACTGTAGAATTTCTTTGAAAAAAATATGAATTACATTAATTTTCAAGTGTTCACGCTTAAAAATTAATGTACTTACTTCATATTTAGATGGCAATTCGGATGATGAATGTCGGGGGAAAACTGCTGATCCTCTTAAAATTTAACTATGGTTTTCCACGTTGAATGATCTCATGACTTTCCCAAAAATGACTATTTTCGGACATTTTCGTACAATCACACCCTTCAGACTGGAAATTAATGTTTCTGTGCACGAGGATTATTAAGGAGTTAAATTAATTGCATTGAAAATTGCATCAGTGTCTTACCTGGCCCAACTTTCTTTGGTCACTTCAATCGGCCAATCAATTAATTATCTTCGGAAAAGTTGGAGGGCCGTAAACTTTGAGAAGCTCAAGAAGCACTCAAGTGTTGGCCTTGCGTTTTCTCAACATCCGATTATTATCTGTTGTAATTGTAATCCTAACTGTAAATATATTGGTACTTGCAAAACTGTTATCATTAGGGCGCACTTACTTCACAGGACTTCTGCAGTCAAGACTGCCTCGAAAAATACGACTGCATCTGCAATAACTCCACTTCAGCCTACTCCGTGGACAACTGCATCGTGTGTGACAACATCAAAGTAACTCAATTCGAACTCCTGTCTCCAAACAAGGTGGCCAAACTCTGTTCTGACGTTTGTCTGGCCGCTTACAAATTCGTGAATAACATCGAAGTTGGTAAGCTTGTAAGGACGTTTTAAACGTTTTATTTGGGTTCAGGGATATACTAATGTCAATATCAGGTACCTACCTAAAATTTATATTAGGGGTTATTTATTTGATTTTTAGCATTTCGTCTGCTGAGCAATAGCAGTGTTAGACTATAATCTCGACTGCAAAACCTCCTTCTCGCAGTTGAATATCCTCACACTCCCCACTATATTCTAGAATGCGTAGTTTTTATCCACTGGCATAGGCCAGATTTCAATACTGATACTCATCAATATCCAACTAGAAATTCAAATGACTTAGTAGTACCTTTAAGCAGATTTAAATGTACCCTTAGCGCTCACACATTGTGTTGCATGGCAAATAAAAAAGATCTGATCTGAGGACCCTACTAACTGGGCTCTAAATTTTTGAACTCTGAAGCTTACATTCGTTGGTTCCTCTGGATTATTTTGATGGATTTTGGCATGATCAGGGTGCCGAGATACGGAATCGTACTTATGTAGTTGTGAGTTTTTGAAGACTGCTAATTTTGGATGATTATTTGGTACATAAGTATTTGAAATTTAGCTCGATGTCTAGAATTCACAATAATGTTGCCCGAGTGTAAAATCTTGCAGGTATTGATCGCACCAAGCGCCTTGCATCAGTTATTTGTTTATTCTTTCAGCGAATTTTCGAAAAAACGATTCTATTGCAATGGCTTCAAAATTTTAGTAATGCAAATTTTTAAAAATTTTCTTCATGGACATCCGTTTTAGACCATTCTAAAACGATTCCTGAAATTTACCACTTTTATATGTACCTATATATAATATAAGGTATGTGTCACTCCAGACGATATCTGACCCTGGAATCGAGATAAAAAATCCAAAAAAAATTTAAATTGTCAATAATATCAAAAGAAAGGATGAGTTCGTTGGCCAGCATTTTTGGAGTACTCCAAGGGGTCAAATTTTGAAAATGTATAGTCAAAAATCCAAAAAACGTGTTTTTTGAGGTTTTGTGTGTAAACTACCATCTTGAACATAAATATTATGGTATATTCGGAATCAGCGTGAAATTCCCTATAAGAATCAACCACCAAATCTGTTAACATCGTTCTGTAAAAATTGGCTCATCAACTCATGCAGCATGAATGGAACTTTTTTTTTGCATGAAGTGCCAGTTCCCTTACCTATAGGTGCTACTAATTGGATTTGAAGAATTAATTGTTGGTGTTTTCTGATATTATTTTTTCAATATACTTACTTCCCTTCATCTCAGCTTAAATAACATCCCGTGTGGCGAGCAGATCACTTAGTTTCTCACGAGTTCGTGTTTATCTTAAAGCTTGTTAATATGGTAGAATAATGAACCAGCTACCTTTTTCAGGTATTTGTGGAATGTGTAACAAGTACTACGACACGCTCGGCGTTGATGAAAGCGTCACGTTCCAAAACGATGTGCCGTCAACTTTCTGTTCGAAGCACTGCATGAACATCAACGTCATTTCCAAGCGTAAGATCGTCCCTTGCGCCTGGTGTAAGGTGAGTTTCTCTTCCTGTTGTTTTTTCCCTAAGATGCTACAGAATGATGATATTACCCATTTGAAAGATCCGTGCCAGGTGGCACAAATTTTCAACACAGGCAACAATTTAGCGCCAATGCTAATCAAAAACGCTGC
>JAEMON010000004.1:22241781-22258415 GCA_030264115.1 Lygus lineolaris
CATCCCAATGTGTCTAACGGGCGCAAAGCAGTATAACTTCAAAAAACACGCGACAACCCGTCGCTAACGTCGCAATTACAACAATGCCATAAGGTTCAGTGTGTTCGGAGGAGGTGATGGCTACCGTCGGGGTGAGGGGACAGTTGCCCGTCCGCCAGCATGTGGGAACACTTTTCTTACCGTCGCGACACGTCGTCTGTCGCCGAACGCTACCGTCGCACTATAAACGGCTCCATTGGTTTCTTTGTGTCGCCGCGGTAAAAAAAAAAAAAAAACGTCACGACAAAACGTCGCAGTATAAACGTACACTTGGTGCAGACACCCTATCAAGATGGGGTCCCTCTAGAGTTTTGGGCGTCTGCCTCCAGTGAGGTTTATCTACACTATTATATTATATGAGAACGTTCCCTATTATGCATGCATCCGGTCGTTACCAAACTTTTAATGACTATTTCATGTTTTTAGTACATGCTTGGGCCGAACACTTGGAAGCATTTTGTCAAACACTGGAACAGCTCTTTGGAAAAAAGTGAACAACTGAAAGCCGACATTCTGTCGATGCGACCCCACGAGCTCAACAGCGCTCTGGCCATTTTCGTTAAGGAAGCTAAAAAAGACAACGGAGACGAGTATCGGCCCGATCTCAAGTTCTATCTCTGCCTTGGCATTCAGTATTTCTTGTATGAAAACGGACGAGTGGACGACATCTTCGGAGACATAACGTACGAAGAATTCACGGATGCTCTAGACGTGGAAGCACGGAAATTCAATTCTTTCAGTGAGTACTGTTAAAATGAGGATGAATATTAAGCATTTTGAGGCAATAATCTACTACTGTGTGTGGATTCAAGATGTAGGTACGAAGAGAAGGAGTTTGGGAATTTGCTTTATTATGGAGGATAGTTGGTGGCAGGCCTCACGATGATCCCATTTTGCACCACGATCAGATCAGCAGCAGCCATTGCCCACGCGTCAACATGATATTTTTTGGCAATGATTATGATCTAATTTGCTGAAAATGTGGAGGGTAGATGAGGGCTGATCTCGATCTCATCTCAATTTTGATTGGATCGGATCCGCAACTGCTACTGAGGATGTGCAGCCCTGACAGTCTAAGTGAGTCGCCGATTTCCAAAAGCCGTGAAATCCATTTTCAAAAAAAAAAAATCGTTGGATTCAGAATGGCCTCTGCTTCACTTCTGACACGGTTTCAAAAGTCAAAACCATTTAAAAAAAAAAAACGAAAAACGGGAAAGAAAGTTCGACACTGTTCCAAAACCCGACAAATAGTGAGCTCATTTTGAAAGATTGGCAAAATGGCTTTTAGAAAACAGGGTTTGCGAATCAAATGCCGCTAAAAACCCACTACAGTGCCAAAACCCGCTGTTACCACATTTGAATTTGAAATAAGTTATTCTGCTGAACAGTGACGTTTGTTAAATTTTTGCAGACAGGCTCATTTTTTTTTTTTTTTTGTGATTTATAAAAATAAAAATTGGAGACTTAACTCGTTTGGATCATCAGCTATCAGTTTTTCACGTTTTTCTCGATTCCACTAAAAGTGGAATTAACGGCTTTTGGAAATGGACGACTCAAGTAGAGCACTTAAGAATCATATTCATCAAAGTTATACTGTAGGAGGAAGCTATATTGTAGCCCTTGGCAGACGTTTTTCGCTTATGAAGAGCCTAGCATGAAACATCACAACACACAAAGGGTGATTCAACCTGGTTACTTCGTCAGTAAATTGGGTTTACTCAAGATCTCAGTGAGATTCTTTCCTAACCACCAGTTGGATTAGGTACATAGTAAAACTTACTATAAAAATAGCACTAGTCATGCTCAAATTAGCGCCAGGCCTCACTCAGCTGATTGAGTATGCCCTGTTATATTGCCAGAAACCATCCCCCTGAACTATCTGATCACAATGGAACAATCATCATCAGAATCTGTCCGGCAGTTTAGCCGCCTAGGCGGAACACACACACTCACGTAAAGACATTGGTTTTAATAAATATAGCTCTGAATAAGCTTCTTACCTAAATTAAAAATGTATTTCATTTTGATTTTCTCTAATGACAGCTGACTCACCAGTTTCAAGGGTGGAAGAAGAACACCTTTGGGAAAGTATGCAGCTGGGCGCCAAAACTCCGCAAGTGTTACTCATGACACTCATGTACTTCATATCTCTGCGTTTCAATTTTTGGGTGAGTTGATGGCATCATAACTTCTACGAGTTCAACATCAATTTTTTACACCCACTAATTCCCAATAGGGAATACGGCCATGTCTTAAGAGATTCTTTATATTTTTCCTTGAACCTTCTCGTTGAGTAGAACTCGGAACACATTCGAGCTCTTTGATTAATAATGGCTCTATGAAAGAGGTAGGTTTTAGCTTCCACCCATGGTTCATCATGTCACAGATCGGCTGATATCTGGAGAGCGTAGGGGGGAATTCAGTATCCATACACCTCATGCGTTAGCGCAGACAAAGACTTGAATCTCCCCTTCTAGCTCAATGGCGGCTATCACAGTCATGATACATCTACAGGTTGTCTCAGGTTTGAGTAGAAAAAATTCAGGGATCGATTCTACAACTAATTTCCAACAAAAAGCGTCTTACAGTTTTTTTTTTTTTATAACCCCCCATTTTGGTGAGTTTTTTCAATTTTAAGATTGTTTTTCGTCTTTTCGACTTTGAGCCACTAAAATGGCCATAACTCCCTTAATTTATTATTAAAAATTGTATCGTTTTCCTAGTAACTTTTCACGCTGAATCGAATGGTGACACTCCTGGTCAATTTTCGCGAATTACCTAATCCTCACTTATGCTTTTACTATGCAAATGAGGGGAGAACATTTCAGTAGAATCTAAAAAAAAAATATCCTCTAGGATTTTCTTATGTACCTACTTACAACCACCTCCTATGCAAATCCCCCCTCCCCAAAAAAAAAATTTTTCCCCTCGGATTTTCTTATGCAAACCCCAACAATGTGTTGGAAGTTAACTTCAACACAATATGTTTGGCTCTCGTGACTGAATCATGAGAATTTCTGAAACTAGGAGTACGAAAGGCAATGAATAAAAAGTTCCATTCATGCAGCATGAGTTGGTGAGCGAATTTTCAAAGAACGATTTTAACCGATTTTGTGGGTGATTCTTATAGGAAATTTCACGCTGATTCCGAATGTACCATATGTTCCTATGTTGAAGATGGTATTTCACACCAAAATCCTTAAAAAAAAACAGGTTTTTTAGCGATTTTTGAAACTAAATTTTCAAAATTTGACCCCTTGGAGTACTCCAAAAATTCTGGCCAACGAACTCAGCCTTACTTTTGATATTATTGATATCTTTAAATTTTTTTGGATTTTTTATCTCGATCCCTCGGGCAGATATCGTCTGGAGTGACACATATAAATAAATATATATATGAAATATATATACATACATATTAAAAAGTGTTAATTTCAGGAATCGTTTTAAAATGGTCTGAAACGGATTTCCATGAAGAAAATTGTCAAAAATTTGCATTACAAACATTTTAAAGCCATTGCAATAGCTTCATTTTTTTTCGAAAATTCGCTAAAATAACAAATACAGTAAAATTTAATTTTTTTTAAATTTATGCTCGATTCCAAAGGTTCATTATTGAAAATAATAAACCAAAATAAATGGTTTCTCCCCAAATTAATAAAAGTAATATTGCAACTTTTGCAGTAAAGGTAATGATATGAAAAAATAAAGTTCTCTGGACAGTAAATTGAATGACTAGATGGAATTGTTCAAATAACGCACTTAGTAAACAAAGAGGTTGGAGGTGCTGATAGGTATTTTCGAGAATACACTTTTTTCTCGAAAAATCCATTTTCTATCTGTCAAAATTGATCAGGCGTGTCACCATTCGATTCAGAGGGAGAAGTTACTAGGAAAACGATACCTAACTCCTCCAGTTAAAATCAATCTTGCAAACTGAATTCATTCGAAAAGTTTATTTGAAAACTACTGATGAAATCCATCATAAAATGTGAAATACGACAAAAATGTTAGGCTCCACAAGAGCTCAATGAATACAGTTTCAGTGATTTAAAAATGACTTTATCTAATAGGAAATTTAACGTTCTTTCCAACGATGTCCTTATTTTCAATTTTTAATAGAAAATTAAGGAAGTTATGGCCATTTTAGTGGCTTAAAGTGGAAAACGCGAAAAAAAAATCTTGAAATTGAAAAAACCCACCAAAATAGGGGGTTACAAAACTCTAGGAGACACTTTTTGTTGGAAATGAGTTGTAGAATAGATCTCTGAATTTTTTCTACTCAAACCTGAGACACCCTGTATAATAGAGGGAGTGTCATGGAGCACTAATGCCTACGAGTGTTAGGAACGTACCCCTGTAAAGGTGACTCCACACAGCATTTGCCGAACACTGAATGATTAGCGAACCCTTAACTACTCGCACAGCATTTTGTTGCCCTCTTCTGACCCTTAACATTTATCCATGCAGAATTTACACAATCACAATGCCATTATCATTGATTTATGGTTGTTCACGCCTGAATGTTTTGGTTTCAGACGTTGGAGGAGCATATGCAGCTCTCATTTAATAGTTTCAGCAAAGAAATCAAAAGTTCTTCGAGCGACAAACCGCAAGGAAGCAAAGTCATCAGATTAGTTCTAAATAGCTCATCAGGTATGGTTTAATGACTGCTTCTGAACAGTTTTGATATCGTTTTTATCAGTTTCCTAATCTCCAGGTGAGACTTTCAACCTCCCAGTTCCACAATTAGGGAATGGTTTGAATCTGAATTTGGAGCAACCATGGCCAATTGGTTCTTTATGCTCTGAAAAACTCTTTGAGTATACAACACAAGATACTCAAAGGAAAAAATTGACTGGATAATAATAATATAATATATAAATTGCGCACATTTAGCGCGTATTTGCGCCCATTGCCCCGTACTCAAAATTCGAATGGTAGGTTATTTTTCATGAAATTTTACGTGGAATCTGAATCTGCAATAAAAAAAATGGGAGTTTCCATTCGGAAAAACAAAGTTAGTGCGCATTGCGCAGGTTTGTCATATTTGGATTCGAATGCACTAAGGGAGTTGGGGGGGGGGGGGGGGGGGGGGGGGGGGGGGGGGGGGGAGTTAGTGGGACACCCTGTATAGAGGTGTATACAAATATGTGTGTCACTCCAGACGATGCCTGACCCTGGAATCTATCTAAAAAAAATCCACAAAAAATTCTAAAATGTCAATGATAACAAAAGAAAGGATGAATTCGGTGGCCAGAATTTTTGGAGTAATCCAAGGGTTCAAATTGTCAAACATAAGGGTCAAAAAACGAGTTTTTTGAGGTTTTTGGTGTAAATTACCATCTTAAACCTAGGAACATATGGTATATTCGGAATCAGCGCGGAATTTTCCGTAAGAATCACCCACAAAATCAGTTGAAATGATTCTTTGAAAATTCGGTCATCAACTGTGAATGGAACTTTTTTTGCGAGAGGACTCCATTTTTGTGAATCATTTTCCCCTGCCATTTTCATTGCCTTTTGGGTATATACTCTTAAGTACCTCATTTGGCGCCTTCACCGAACTTTGTTCTAAAGCTAATTTATTTTTCCTCAGATGCCTCGGATCCCAAGAAACAGAGAGAATTCGAATTCACCGAAAACAAAAAAGATTTCATGCGATGTCCGGTTCGCTTGTACGAGTTTTACATCACCAAATGGTGAGTACGCTCCTGCCTATGAGATTTGAAAATAACGACGGTTGATAATTTAGTGCGATATCATGTAGGGATCAAGGAATAGCTCAATTAGATGAAACTTCCTTAGCGGCTGAAACACGAATTATACTTACCTTTTCTCTTTTTTTCCTGTTCATACTTATTACTTTCATCCCTGGAAATGGCCGAACCTGCGCCTCAGGTGTAGTTTGAACATACAAAGAAAATTAAAGGTTGAATGTGGTTACACATTCTGCTACAAACCTGGCGTTTTATCTCATAGCCGCAAAATTATGATAAATTCGTTGCCTAATACCATGTAATTTTTTCTAAGCCTACCCTATATGAAACGAAGGCACTTTTTATGAGCCAAAATTGTCGATAACTGGTGGACATTTGTGACGTAAAATTAGATGAAGTCGTACAGAATGGGGTTCGTTTATTAGGCCAACGGATATGGCACCTCCATAGTTTGGTCAGTCTATAGCTCGGCCGCTTTGATAGTATCAGAGGGCGGCGCATTTTTCTGGAGGGTTTGGAACTAGGTATCAGTTGTTATAAGCTTAAAATTTCCCTCTTTTATAAAGTTGTTTCCTTTCTCCAATTTTTATTGGTGGCACACTGGAGAAAGTTTTCTCTCGTCTGATTCCGTTAATTTCAGTAAGTAAACAAACGATTTACAAACATTCTAACTTCTCTTTTCCTTGACTATTTCTTACTCTTACTCTTTACAATAGTGATTTTATGTCAATTTAAAAACCTGGAAAATCATAGTTTCGCCCTACCTACCAACAATTAAAAAATGATAATGGTAAGTAATTTTTTTATAAATATTAAGCTCACGAACGTCATATTTTAAACGAACACAATTCTCTTCTTGCTTTTTTTAGCGATGAAATAATTCACGACATTGTAGATGATCTCCTAAGCCTGACAGCTTAAGAGCCAAGGTGCTTTTGAAACGAACCTCTGATGAACTTGCCATGCTTTTCACCAAAAAAAATCAACACCAAACACTAGCCACAACACTTTCTAACTGAAAACTAAGTTTAGTTTAAAAAACTGATGAAAATCGAAATGGATAACTTAGTAATAAAAGTTGAAAGTAAAAAGAAAAATATTGGAAACAAATTCAATGATAGATTTTGATAATTGCAGTGCTACCAACTTCACAACATATTTTCCCTTCTACCACGAATTGAGAATCAGCTGTTGGGTCATCCCAATCAGTTTCCAATTTTTCCCTCATAGAGGGCGGTAGGAAGCCAATATTATCTAAGTGGCTGAGCTGTAGTCTATTATGAATGGCTGTGCTGCCTACTAATTTGGTGTAGGTACCCACTGGTATGTCTGTAACTCTTTGCTGCGAGGGGGGGGTATTCATAATCAAGGTCCTAACTCACGCAATTTTCAACTTCTTACTATTTTCTTTCCAGCCCAGAAAACATCAAAACGCATAATGACAGGTTCTACTTGATGCCGGAGACCTCCTGCGTCCCCGAAAGCCCCGTCTGGTACAGATCCCTCGCATTGCCGCCGCACATGATCGAAAAAATGCTCAACAGAGTCAAAATGATCAAAGAAATCCGAGATTCGATGCACGAACAACACGCAACAACCCCTGATACTGAAGAGACCTTCTGAATTCCGTCTCTCGAGAGGTAACATTCATTTTTTATTGATCGTTAAACATGGCGGTCACGATCCTAAGTGGAGAAATGTGTATAGGCCAGATCCAAATTGATTTTTCCGGTGTACATTTGTATGTAGGTAATTTTAAAATGTTTTGTTGCGTGTACAAAACCCTAATGTAAATAAACATAATTAGAGCACTATTTTGTCTCGGTCGCATTGTAAATTTCTTTCAGTAGACAGTTGGAGCCTTTGATTTAGGTATATAATTTTGTTACAATGATTTTTTTTATAATAAATCATACATACATGGTTGACTCTACCTCTGTGGATAATTGTTCTTAATAGTTTTAAACCCCACCGACATTAGCATTGAAATTGACCCCACTAATATTTCGACGTGAATTTTTGGAATTTCTCACCTGAAGGGATGTGAGGCGAGGAATTACAGCTGCCCGATGTTATTGGATTCATTCCTATCGCTTTCGCTCAACCGAGAATCTTCAGGGAGGCTAAGGTCATGTAATGAAGTATTACTTTCGTCTTAACATAACCTTGGCCTCCCTGAAGATGCTCGGTTGACTGAAAGCGTATGAATAATAATGCAGTTGTAAAGGACAGCCATAATTCCTTACCCTCACCCCACATGCAAGACAAGAGGAGTGAAATTCGCTCATGAGGTCATAAACGCTGGAACCTTTTTCTTCAAAGCCGTATATTGTCCAACAAATGTACGAATATTGATTAAGAAATATTGAACAAGCGTGGTTGCTACTCCTGTTTGATTGCTTCAAGTACAACAGTATTTTCACTAACACGATTTTCCGATTTTTCAAAGTCCATCGGCTGATCAAGAGGTTGTCCTTTGTCTTTCTTGATCATTTTGGCGTTGACGAGACCGACTCCTGATTTCTTCTTTCTCTTAGGGCATTTTTCTTTGTACATTTTCTTCGCGACGGCAATATCTGAGTCCCGCAGCGTCCATTCTACGGTTTCAGGAGTTTTTGTGGGGTCGGAACAACGATTGTAGTCAGGAACTTTCAAATCCAGGAATTCTAGCAGGTGCCGCATCACTTCATCAACATATCCGTGAATCACCATGTCAGCTTTCTTGTTCTGAAATTAAATTGAGAAAGGACAAAGATGAAATGAATTTCAAGAGGCTTCAACGTGCTGTTGGTTTACAGATGAATGGCATCGTTGAGGTATAGGTAGGGATAGGAAGTTTATTTTGTGAGCATAATGTTGCCAGAATGCCTCAGGAGCCACTAGTAATGGATAGTCAGACTCCAGAACAGTCGAATGGGAGTAGATAAAAACGCATAATCGGACCGAAGCAGCATAACTGTATTTTCTCATAATTGGACTACATCTTATTCAGTGCAAAGGAGGGTAATGTGTTTACACTGTTTGTGCCTATCTTACAGTGTTATAGAAAACGGCCTGGCAAAGCCGTACAAGTGTGGACGTCTAGCCTGGTTTTGCCAAATGCCAGAAGCCAGCCTGATCCTACCCTTCACCAAGTCATTCCAGATCAAAGGAAGCCGAGCTTGCCCAGGCCCGTTCGTACCGCCTGGCTTTAGTTTCAGCTTAGGACTTCGTTTGTACAAATAACATCTCTGAGCAACTTATTTTGTCCATGATTTTGGTTCAATTTATTGTAGTTACGAAATGTTCAAAATCATATTTTTACATGAGAAACTTATACAAGAAATAAATGAAGGAAACCAAATTGCATCTATATAGCATACTAGAGGCTTGTTGGGGCTTGGAGGAAAGCCCCAATCTAGTGAGTAGACCTAAGAGGCTCCTGTACCTCCTTTAGCCGTTTGCTGGATTATATTTCTAGGTCTTTCGGTTCTGGTACAGGACGTTGGTGTTCCACTTGCTCGTAGCTACGTTCCTAACGTCAAGCCCTTCGATATGACGTGTCCTCCACATTGATTTGCCGAACCGGTTTAAACACTCTTCCTCTCTTAGCCAGTACTCATTTACTCGGACAATGCGAACAATGCGGTAATTAGGAATGGAATCTGAAGAATTTGAACGTACGTAATTTCGTCTCCTGGCTAGACATTGAGGTACCTCACTGCGTTACCAGCTCCACGCACGGCGTTAGCAACTGCAATGGTGAAAACAACGCTCGTCGTTAAGTAGCGCCCGGAACACGACCAAGACAGGCGTTGAGATGAACAGGGACAATTTTTCGAGAATGCTGGCGTCGAGCTGGTTCGAATGAGCCGTCTAACGCTAAAATCTGACCACAGAGTGCTTCCGGACACCACAAAATTATATATAAGAAGAAAATGATGAGTGTCAACTTCAACGAGTCGTTCATGACGTCACAGAGAAAATGATTCATGAATCATATTTTTGGATACTGGGAAGTACCTACTCGATCTCAAAAGTTTTTAAACTATACCCCTACAGATGGCTGCAGATGTTTGACAAACATGTAGTTCCTCGAGGAACGATTCAGTACCGTCTTTCTAAGAAAATATTGCTGTGAACGCAAAAACGTTCACAGAAATTCAAACTGCTACCTGCGCGTGGTTCATAAATCCCTCCATAGAGCTCTCCCTTGAGCCGCAGCCTTCCTCCAGCAGTTACCTTCCCATTTTTTGGCTTCACTTCTCTATTCAGTACAGTATCGTCTTCACGTCTCCGTTAACTTTCACACGTTTTTTGATTATTTTTGAACATTTTAACTTCCTACTTTCTGAAAAACCTTTTTTCTACAAAATTATTATAAACGTCTTACATGTTTGGTTGGCTGGAGGTTGCAGATCACCAATCGCCCATTTTCTCGCTTCTTGGCCAGAAGAGGTAGATTTCCACTGGGGACGATCTGTAGGGTTGTTCCCAATGTCACGCTCAGATCTGCAACGCTGTAATCAAATCCTTTTAGTTCACAGACGATAGCAGATTAGTGAACGATATGGGGGGGGGGGGGGGGGGGGGGGGGGGGGGGGGGTATAAAGAAGCTGTTTAATATCAATAGAGAGTTTTAGCTAGCCACTGGTGCCGTTAAGTCATGGATTCATTCGTAGTGTTCAATTATGTGTTCAATGTAACTTACTTCGAATGATAATCTGCCATGAGGAGATCTTTTTCTGGAAGATCGTGCTCCCAGTCTAGTATAGTGTCTTTGGTCTTGCCCCGGCACTTCTGAGAATTCCGTTTTACATGAGAGCATTGTCTGTTCAGAAATTTCTGTCCCACCGAAGTCGTGGCGCTCTTCAACACAAACTGCCTTAGATAGAAGGGAATTTTTTTAATCAATAGCGAATTTGGGCGATAATATTAGGTAGGTATCATGATAGTAATGACAAAAAACAAGATACTTCTGACCCCTGTCCCAAGAGGCTGAATACAGTCGCACTTTTCAGGGGAGAATGAGGGAATGTAAAGTCATTCCGGAGTGAGTTATTCGTATGTTAAGCTGGGTTCACATTAAGCCGCAATGCCCCTGTACTGAAGTCTGCAAAACCTCAACGCCGTAAAACCATAATTGAATCTGATGGGCTAATTGGCTGTTATCAATCTTTATGGTCTTACCGCCGAACAAGTTTTGAACCAGACTTTCCTCGATTCAAAAATCTTGATATTTTGCGGCTTTATGTCGTTGCGGATCTGCTTATTGGGTTCTGTGCAGCAAAGCAGAGCGGTTCCTTATCTTTTTCGTTATCTTGCTTCGGTTCGGCGTTGCGTCTCAATGTAAACCCAGGTTAAGCCCCTCAACACCTTCGTGAGCCTGCCAGAGACGAAGATTAGAATTAGTTACCTATTTCATTTACCTTTTACAAGCTGTGCACTGCTCTATAAACATGTTTCCGTGAAGCTCAGCAAGGAGGGACCTGTTAAGTCCAGACCTCAAATGCAGTCCATCAATATTTTGGGTGATGACGTAGTGGACCAATCCTAGGAAATTAAAAGTTACAGTACATGGTACCTACTTCTGTTAAAATGTGCAATGCACGACAAAATAAGTCGGTAGTCGGCAACGTGAACATCCAAAATCGTGACACTAAGTAAGTAAAGCTTCACCAACATTTAGGGTAAAAGTCTCATACGGCCCCAAATCACGGTAAACTCCTCCAATAGTCAGCAAACCCTTCAGATCACCGGTAAAGTTTCAAAATCAAGCTCATATCAGGACTTACTGTGTTTCTGAAGGCTTTTACTCAGTTGCTAACTTTTTACTGCATTTGTACGGTGGCTAATTAGGCCCTTTTATTCTCTCAGTGTAGCCACACAATTTCTAAATTTTGGAATCTACGAATGATTTAAGATTTAAACTAGGTACCTACCAACTTTAAAAAACGGATCATAGGGGAACTTCGAAGCTCCATTCTCAGTCCATTTTGAGATTTCAACGCAATCTGTCAGCTCTCCTAAAGTAGGTTACCGACATTGTGTTGTTGTCCATCAGAATAAAAAATTAATATGTTACTCCTGTGTGAAGAGGAGTCGAATTTTAGGAATGCAGAGAAAGAACAATCTATCATGGCGCCTAAGGAATAAAGCTGATAGCCCAACAGCCTTCCTTGTCTAGGATCTCTCCAGGGCTTATTATGTTCCACATTCTTATATTTGCACCAGCGGCTGAACCACCCTGGTATAAAGGGGCCTTTACACGAGCAATTTTCCCCGGAAATAATTGCACAACTCCGAAAAAATCGCACTAGAAAAGTTGCATGCAACACAAGGCAATAATCGCCTAGAAAAACCATCAACATGTATTGTAGCGAAGCAATAATTGCGTTGTGTTGTACAATAAAGTTGAGCAATAGAAATTGTCCAATTTTTTTTGTTTACACGGGGAACACCAGTACGCCAACATGACTGATGTGGAAGCCATCGCTGCTACTATGCGCAATTTTTCAGTTTTTGCAAATTTTACCCTGTTTTCTAACCTCAATATCTCCATACCTATGGGGTAAAAAAATTTAGCGCTCTACAACTTTGCCATAGATTCATGAAAACGCTTAGTTTTTGAGATGTAAGCGAAAAACTGAAAATAGTGCGAAAAAATCGTGCCGCCCCCCCCCCCCCCCCCCTCGTTAGCATAGGGCCTTCGAGGTCGAAAACTCAGATCCTACATTCATTTCCACTCCAAAACAACTGGTAAAAATTTCAATAAATTTGAAATACTTTGCAGGTAAAATGTATAAGTCGACTGAACTAAATGTAGGGTGTGTTGTGGGTTTAGCCAAGGCGCGCCGGCGAAAAAATTGCAGTTAATTTTCCAAACCAACAACGCAACGCAACACCTACCGGGAGCTAAAAAAGTTTAGCAACACCCGGCAATTATTGCTTACAACTTTTTCAGGGCGAGAATAATTGCGTTGTATTGCATTGTATGGAATGTTAAATTTACTCGAGCAACACTAAATCTGAGCAACGCTTCTTGCGAGCAATTATTGCTGGGAAAAATTGCCTGTAAAGGCCCCTTAACTGTTTTGGACGTCAAGATGATCCAAACCAATGATAACTGTGAACATTTTATAATACTAAAGCCTTGTGTTAGCTCCTGAATCCTATAGAAAATCTAAGCTCGGCAGAAGAGGCGTGGAAGGGAAGGCGCATGTTTTTGTACAGGGTAGTGCGTCAACAGGGTGTCCCCCCCTCTTTTCGTCACGCGCCAAGAAAAAGATGCAAAGTAAGTAGGTTGAATCAGCGTTTTGTGTTGCCGTGATAGTTCCTGAATCCGACAAAACATTATTAGTTACATCAACTGTCCAGTCTATCTAATATAATAGTCTACAACTCCAAAATAGAAGTATATATCCATGGTAATACATAATATTTCAGGTCTTTGGCAACCTGTGCGGAACAATGAATCATCATCAAATTAGAACCGGTTTCTTGGGGGTCCTCTAGTAGTGCTTGAAGTTGGTTCAGTCTCCAACTCAACACTCCAAGGGTGAACTAGAAATCAAAACATTAAATAGAGCAAAATGTGTATTGCAAGCGCAGTTAGTTAATGTTCCCTGTTCAAGCGAATACTTTCAAGAGTCAAGAAAAGGTGGATGAAAGATTTTCAGAATCAGATTCTGCAAAACAGGACGTTGAGAGCACTGAAGTTGGGTCTAGAGAAGAAGAAAGCAATTTTGAATCCAGTGAATTTGAACCTTCGTTTGCATGTGTGTTTGTTCCGTCATCTTCAATTGAAAATTATGTTGGATCCTCATGTAGACGAAATTTTACATTGGAATCCATGCCAAGAAACAACAGGGAATCAGGGGACAGGAAACATGCAGCAATAGAGCACCCTAAATTGAAGGCTGTACAAGAATCTTCTTCTAGCTACGATTACCTGCTGGAATGTCATCCACGAAGAAGGAACAAGAGGAGAAGTACGTCCCAGTTTCCGACAACTCAGGACAATGTGGAAAATGGTAGATATCGGTCCAGGAGGAATACCCCGTGCAAGTCTTCAGGATCTTCGTGGCACGATACAGATGTCAAGAATATTCGGCCGAGCAGAGACTCCAGTGATGAGTTTTGGGGTTCTAAAGAACTTGATCAGGATCAGATCCAGGAGAAACACGGGTTGTCTAGCAAAGACAAGGAGGGAAGGAGTCGTAGATCTGCCAGCAACGGGTACAACTTCCAAACAACCAACGTTATGTACGTAGAAGAAGAGTTGAAGCAGAAGCGATTGAAGGGCATACAGAATATAGCAAAAAGGAAGGAAGTAGAGGTAGCTATGACCAACCGAATGGCACGAGGATATGCAGAGACATTCTGGACTAGGATGCGAAATGCGTTCAGTATGGCATGCTGGAGAGGACATACAGGAGATTTGAACTCAGATACTCATGACTCCAAGATAGGGACCTTAAAGAGAGGCCCTGTATCCTCTGAAACGTCATTTGGATCAGCCAGTCATGTTACTGACACTGTCAAACCCCATATCACTCCTTGCAGCCAAAGAAAGGATGCCTCAAAGCCCCAAATATCACCCAAGAGCAGCCAATATGAGAAATCCTTGACCAAGTTGACTTTGGACAATCAGGACAGTGGAAGTGAAGAAAGTGGATCAGAAGATTCCAAGACAGATAGCTCAAGTGGCATTTCTTCGTCCACAGATAACACCACAGTAGTGCCATCCTGCAATATTCTGGACACCACCAAGCCCAAAATCACCCCATGCGGCAGCAAAGAGAAATTTATGGCAGTAAAACTCGTAGCATCTCTCAAAAGGTTTTTCTCAACCAATCCAAAAACATACGATGATGATAGTCGAATCCTGAAAAACTGCGGGAGGACATCCAACAGTACCGAATCAGAGCACAATGAAGATTCAATCGAAAGCTCTAAAAAATTCCGTTCAACCAATCGATCACGCAGCCCCCTGGCGCTGCACTCTTACAGCTCGATGGATTGCTATCAATCCACAGATACGTCAAACTATGAAGTGATCAACATAAACTCAAAGCACAGGCAACCTATGTGAATTGAAGGGCATCATTTTATTATAATTTGATTCAGAGAGAGTTCAGTGCGTAGTTACCTTCCATAGAGCAGAGTACCTAACCTTCTGTACAGATCAAAGAACTTAGGCTAGGTCTGTTCAATTTACCTGAACTGAGCAAGTGCAGTATGAGGTTGGATTAATCAGTTCCATGGCCGTTTTGACAGTATGAATGTTGTGTAACACCCTATCACCCGATTTTGTACTCTTTTTTTCGCGGCCTCCTAAATCTTGAGTTTCAAACGTCCCTCAAAAATTAGAGAAGGCATATTTTCGATTCCACGCTTTTTCCCACTTACCTACATCATCGAGTAATAAGTTCACAAAATGCCGATTCTTGCATCAGTTCTGAGCATTTTTGTGGATTGCATTGAACAAAAAAACTTAGCTTTTACAAACCTGGGGGAGCATTACGTTGTCACATTTCAATAATACAGACACATAACTAGGTGCTTTCCAAAGAGTTAAGAGTACCTAGGCGATAGAGGGCACAATACCATCAGCTTTCAAAGCAAATAATCCCATGGCGTTGCCAAGAATTGTGGTTAAGGAGGTAACCTCCGACACAGAATAGATAAGCAAAGCCATTGATAGTATTTTTGGTCAAACATTGATACTGGTGGACATTACTACTCCATCCGGATTCAGGAGCCCTGAGAGGGAGTCTTTGGACCCTTCTTTCCCCCTCCATGTTACACCCACCAAGATAAGAGTAGTATGGAGGGAGTGTAGAGGGCAAGGAGGGTCGGGAATTGTTCACCTGAAATCACTCCATGCAGATACCCAAGGGCCAATCATCAAGAGCCCTACAGCTGCGTACCTCTTTCGAAGGTAATGTTTTACTCATTGGTCAGCAATATGGCTGGATTTGTGGCTAGAACACATTGAAGTGCAGCATGGTTAGGTCTCTTTTACAACAGGGCGTCTCTCTTGATTCGTTCGTCATACCTAGCATGAGCCCAAGGAGCCACCATTGTCCAAGCAGCTAGATCTGTGAAGGTCACGACAGTGCCCATCGCCCTCTGCACTCCCTCTATTCTATTCTTATCTCTATGGTTACATCCCCTCTCCACACTATTCTGAACTCTTCGATATTACCCTGTTTTTCGAACAAAATGCAGTCTGCACTATCAACTTTCAATAGTGTTCCTTCTGGGACAGCAGTTGATTACCAGATGGCTCTACAACCTCTACACCACCTTAGACATGCTCTCCTATACTCCAAAATCTTCGCTTCAGATGTAATAACCAATGCTGGCCAAAGGGTAGAATTTACGGAGCTCGTTGGCTTTTGGTTCGTGCGAGAAATAGCAACTGAAGTATGGAGCCTAATAATTATCCTTAGCTTGTATTGAAAACATTGGACTGACGCTCATTAAAAGTCCCAAGGAATGTTATTACGGGTAGTAGTACAACCACAGGTAAGGTAGCCATTGATTAACCAGTATATTACGTGTGGACAGCACTCCAACGATGCACACTTGAGTATTCATACCTCGTTTCACCAATTCGACGATCGCCATGTGAGTAAATGTGGGGACTGCCTCATCAAATGACACGTTCAAATGAGGTTTTTCGCCTTTTTCTTCAAGAGTCCAAACCCCGTTAGGCCCTCTGAAAAGGAAAGAATCAATTCATGAGCCAATGCATTTATTAGTAAAATCAGCAATGGCGTCAATATACGCAGATAACACTTTTCTACGAGATTTGAAGAGCAATGCGTGTACCTATCCTAAAAATACAAAACTCCCATTCATGCAGCATGAGTTGATGAGCGAATTTTC
>JAEMON010000004.1:22266256-22290400 GCA_030264115.1 Lygus lineolaris
TGTTATGCTTATTGTTTTTGCCCTTCTTGTTCAAATTTGATGTACATCATGTCTGCATCTCTCATGATATTTTAGCCCCTTCCCCCCCTCCATCCTCCATTACATGCAGACCAACTCACTCCCAGTTCATCGATCATCACCATCAAAATCCAGCTCATCGAATCATCATCTATAAAATCTGGGCTCTAGTACAACCGAACCGAGGAAACCATCATAGCAGGCTCCTTTACTCCTACAAAGGGGCAACCCACCGATAATGCCTAACACGGAACTTTCCTTGGCAATAAAATTTGAGCATCCATCCATCCATCCATTCGGAATGCTATAACCTCCCCCACACGTGTTTGTTTTTGTTTTTCGGAATCGGAATGCATGTGCATGCACATCACAGAGAACAGAGACAACTTGCACATGTACTAATGCTCATGCAGTTTTTATTTCATAGCTGTTCAATCTTTTACTGTAGGTAGGTTCCACTTCCAGCCACAGAGTGTAGAGCAGTAGTGGTATAAATTATTTCCAGTCTTGTTTCAAGTGATATTCCCCCTGTGCACATGATTCGTGATCGGTGATTTGACCCAGACAAAATGTCTCATTTCAAGAAAACTAATGCGAAGATTTTTGCCAAGTCGTCGGCCAAAGTTACCCAAGATACAGTATATTGGAAACAATTAGGAGTAAGTATAATTTTCAAGTATTATTTGGACCTAAGTTTGCTTAGTTTCGAGGCCATGTATAATTAAGGTGACCAGACGTCCCGTTTTGAACGGGACAGTCCAGTTTTACGGGGATTTGTCCCGACGTATCTACTCGGGACGCTTATTTGTCCCGTTTTACCAATATTTGGTCCCGCATGCACTTTTATGAATAGAATAGTTCTTAATAATAGATTGAAATAGGCTATTTCTGACATTAACCTTTTAAATTCTTTACTTTTGACTTTCACAAAATATTAAAGATTATACTTAATAATTCTGACAGGATCGAGTTTGCTTCCTAATTTCCATGGTCTAATGAAGCCTCCCTCCATCTCAAATGAAAATGTCGCCCCTTAAAGCAATGCTGCCAGTGAAATGTAACTTCGCAATGCGTTGTGAACAGTTTTTAGATTTCATCAAACAAAAGCCTGATATTTTGAAAAAGATACATTCATCACAAAAGCATGTAAAATAAACACTAAAGTCCAGTTTGGTCAAGTCATCTTATTTTTGGTCAAGTCTATGTCTAATTGTTCTGATAATATTAAGTTACTGAATAAAATATTATTTCATTGGTATAAGCGGTTTGACTATGATTTACTATAGATTGTTTATATTATAGCTTCCTACCCCTATTATAAAGGACTGTATAGAATCACAGACGTTAAAATAACCAACCCTATTTAACATGGGAAATAAAAAATAAAAGAATCTTATTAGGCGTGAAGCTACATACTCGAATCATTTAAGACCCCCGGAATTGGGGGTCCCGTTCTGAGAATCCCAAAATCTGGTCACCTTATGTATAATACTATTATACGACCATGGAGCTGCTTAGCAGATCAATTTCCTCCTATCCTATGTCAAAGCCTACGATGATGTTACTATACGTGTTTGTGTGTGTGTTCATTTCGACGACTTCTATCCCCAGGTACCTGTCTTGCTGAAGGAATTCGGTACAATCAACACTATCGACTTTTCACCTGTAGAACCCTACCACTTTGCAGTCTCATGTTCTGCTCGAGTAAGTCACTTCCTAGTTATTTTGTGCCATTTTTAAATCTTAGGATTGAGGAACTGTTCAGAATTTTCATATGTACCTACTCTTCTTTTTCTCTCCCTATAAAGAAAAATTGAAGATCCCTCCCAGCAGCGCGATTCTGAACTCGCTTTCATTTTGTCGTTATGCCGTGGGTTTCGTTGAACCCACAGAGTAAAGCAGGGTTCACATTAAGCCTCAACGACGTAATGTCGTCAGCGAAACCTCAAAACGTAAAACCGCAACGCCGTCAACCGTTCACATGGAGCTTCAACTGAAGGGGCGAAGAAAAGTAAATGCAATCAGCTTTACTGCTCATAATCCAATACGCAGATCCGCAAATCCGTAAACCCGTAAAATATTCAGATTTTTGAATCGGGTATAGTCAGGTTCAAAACGCGTTCGACCGCAAAGCCATAAAGATGGCGAACAGCCAATTAGCCAATCAGATCCAATTACGGTTTTACGGCCTTGCCGTTTTGCGGACGAGATTACGTCGTCACGGCTTAATGTGAACCCGGGATTATTTTCGAGTTTGCAGTGGTGGATTTCCAGGTAAGGAAAATTACTTTATTGGTTTTGCTTTACTTTATTTACTTTAATTTTAATTACTTTATTTTTTATATTTTCCAATAATAAACGAAGAAAAGTACAAATAACGGCACCGCACGCGGGAAATAATGACACGGAAAGGGAAATGACAAGACAAGACGGAACGCGCGGGAGATAACGAAAGGAAAAACAACATTCGATCAGCTGTGCTGCGCAGAACCCAATACGCAGATCCGCAAATCCGTTGAGCCATAAAATATCCAGATTTTTGAATTGGGTATAGTCAGGCTCAAACGTTCGTCCGCAAACCCGTTAAGATGGCGAACAGCCAATTAGCCAATCAGATCCAATTACGCATTTACGGCCTAGCGGGTCATCGGACGAGATTACGTCGTTGCGGCTTAATGTGAACCCGGCTTTACCTTCCGCTATTCGGATTTCACACTTTTTTTAAATTTCAAGTTCAAAAGTTCTCAGATTTACAAATTAATTAAGATTGGTAGGTGGGCTAACTGCCCAGTTTCTTGGTTTTATGGACATTAGGTTGGTTTGTTCCAAGCTCATGGATTCGGGTTGGTTCATAAATAAAATCTGTGCAGAATCCTACAGCACACGTTTATACTAGGTTGTACATTGTGAGATACTCTTATCAGTATTTTCAACGCTTCTGTATTCATTGTGGTTTTTATTTGTACTATTGTCTTCTCCAGGTACAAATTTACAACCCGATAACTAAATTAGTGCACAAAACGCTGAGCAAATTCAAGGAAAATGCGTACGGTGCCACCTTTCGTTCAGACGGACAACTCCTGTGCTGCGGGGGGGATGAAATGCACGTGAAATTGTTCGATGTTGCCAGCAAGGGCTTACTTAGAGTCTTCAAAGGACATACCAGGTATCTAATTTGTATACTTAATTTTACATCTGTGTAGTGGTCTAGGGTGTCTACACGGTTTGTAGGTGAAGAATATATACACCGGACATAGAACACTACTTTTTTATTAACGAAGGTTATTAGATGAATAACATGATTTGGTGGAATGAGCCGCGTACAAGGTGCTATCGCAAACTGATTTTATTTGGGAAGTGACACCTCGAGAGGAGCTCGGGAAAACTGGGTCAAGCTCAAGCTGACCTAAGCAGTTCCGTCGAGACTGCTCGTGACATCTGCATCTCCATGCTCAGAATTGCTGGGTTAAGTCTCTGCAAGGTGTCGAGTATCTTTTTGATAGCCATCCGTGCTTAATTCCATGTATTACAATAATAGGTTACCTACTATCATTGTTGTATTTTGTTGGCCACACTGGCCAGTCTTAGCTAGGAGTAGTCAGCCTCGTATTTCACCTGTTCTATGTGTGCTCATCCATTCCAATATAGTTTCCTCGTATATTATTCGACTTATATCTTTCAATTATTCCCCGATCCGATTAATATTTTGATAGGTTATGGGCCCAGAAAGCTTCGTGTAAAACGTTAGTACGTTAAGTTGTTACGCGAAGTTGCGAGTGTCTTGGGGCCCCCAACTCCTGCTCTTCCCCCCAGCCTTCCACCTTAGATAGGTACCTACCAATAATTAAAACCCATGTACCATGTACGACATTCGCTAGTTTGCAAACTTAGTACCTGCTTTGCTAGTTTGCACAGGCGGTTTTGGGGTGAATTTACTGAAACTGAGGGTCAGACTCTCTCAACAGTAGGAACAGCTACTTTCCACCCCAGAGTAATATAAGTTCAGAATGGACCGTTAGATACCTAATGGCTCGTTAGAGGCCTAGGTACTGTACTCTACTATACCTTAAAGCTGGGTTCACATTGAGGGGCAACGCCATAATCACGTCCGCTAAATAGCAACAAAGCAACGCTGTAAAACCGTGCAACCTCAACGCCGTCAGAAACACCAAACCGAAGCAAGATAACGAAATAGATAAGGACCCACTCTGCTTTGCTGCGCAGATCCGCAACGCCGTAAAGCCACAAAATATCAAGATTTTTGAATTGAGGATAGTCTGGTTCAAAACTCGATTGGCAGCAAGACTGTAAAGATGGAGAACAGCCAATCAGATTCAATTACGGTTTTGAGGACTTCAGTACAGCGTTGCGTTGCGGCTTGATGTGAACCCAGCTTTATATTTATCGTCATGTTTCGACGTTCGTGTTTCTAGCGATTGATCAGTCATTAATCTGAAACACGAACTTGAAAAGCCTAGCTAGATTATACAATTTATAATAATAGAGATTTAGATGGATGTTCTTCTACACGCTCCAATCATCCAAATATTATTTTTCAGATCAGTCCGCCGGTGTTTCTTTACATCCAATAACTCGCACATAGCCAGTTTTTCGGACGACAAAACTGTCAAAGTTTGGGATATCGCCCAGGAAACAGAAGTCTATTCTTTCAACGCACATGATGTAAGTTTCGTCATCTTTAATACCTACTCATATGTCAATAACTCTCGCCAAATGACTAAATCTCAAAATGGGGTCTGCGCATGATTTTTTTAAACAATATTTATTGAAAGGGAATCGATTCAAAATGGCCAAAGTGGAGTCATTTCATAATTATGTGGTCTCCCTATTTTTTTTTTTTTTTTTAATCGACGAAGAGAAATGTGAACGTTTGAAAAAATGCGCGCAGAAATGGAGCTCGCTGATTGGTTGAAGCGCATCTATGCGGAGAATTTCGGAACCATTTTGTTCTGATAGTTCGAGAGCAGAACGGTTTTTAAAAGAGTTAACCGTAGGGGGGGGGGGGGGGGGGGGGGGGGGTGACGTACGTACCTCCCCCGGAAATTCAAAACATTCCATTTTAACATGACGATTTCTGCTCCCACATGGAGTTTTTTGTCCTGGTAAATAGTGTTTACTATTCATGGCAACTCGAATAACATAATTAATGGGTTTTTCCAATTTTTATTTCTCATGCGCAGACCCCATTAGTTTGATAAGGTCAACTTACAAAGGAGTCTATCATAAACAGTTCTCAGTGTTTCTGTGGTGAAACGGAGGTCAACATTTGTAGACTCATCACATTGGCCTGGTATTAACATGTTCCAAGCTGTGGCAGTCTTCGTAAAGACTCCCTTCGAGTGAACCTCTTCATCCTTACTTGACTACGAAAGCATTTTTGGTATTTATAACTGCTTGTTATGAATGGAAACTACAATCTAGAACATTTTACCGAAACAGAACGCAACCTTTCATTGGTCAGATAATCTAAACAAGTAAATTTGGGAAGTCCACAACTAATGGAATGTGCGTGATAATCAACTTTGGCGGTACAGCGTTCGAGCGTTGCGCTCGTGGTAGCTTAATTGATCTATCCTAAAGACACTAGAGTACTTATAGAATAGGTGTATTTCTGTGAGAGTAGGGGAGGATGCTGTACCTGCGGACAGTAGTACCCAAGGACATTGATCGTCAACACTTGTTAGTAATCTGAATAATTCTGGAGGGCGTAGCCAGTGGAAAGTGGAAGCAGTTGGAGTCCTGCAGTTCCATTCGTGATCCCAGCTCCTCAAGTCTGATTGAAAGGTTTTCATTTTTTGGGAGCGAGAGAAACTTTGGTCTCAACTATGACAGGTAGGTAGGTACCTTCTTGTAATCGTGTATGTCAAAAGGGTGAATTATAATCATAGCTGTTCGTTGTGATGTACTTACCTAAGTTACTATTCGCCGATTTTCACTTTAGTGAAATCACTTTGGATTTGTCTCCAGTAGGCAATGAATAAAAAATGGCGGCCCGTTGTACTTTCAGACATCGTACCCACTGTAGAGGTTAAACACGTTGACGAGGCGCAAATCTCAGCTCCACCCTTCCTGCGCTGAAGGTTCAGTTCGCCCTCTAGCTGACGGTCTCTGATCCTTTATTGTGCAGAACCAGCATGAAAAGCTTTGTGGAGATTTGCGCCTCTTAAACGTGTTTCACCTCTTCCTGAAGGCACGAACTACGTTCAGCGCAGGTGAGCGTTTACACCAAGCGAGGATCCTGTTCGGCATTCACGAATGATGCTCACACAATGACCACACATGTCAGTATTTTCATTTGTCGGCCCATCAAGTGGGCGAGGCAATGAGTAGCAAAGAGCAAAATCATCAGAACTAATCCTGATTCTCCCTTCTCCCCGAAGATCAGGGACAGCTGATGACGCCCGCAAACAAACGAAATTCCAGCCTGTAATTGTTGTTGAAAATACGTCAGCACTATTCCAGACCGATGTACAAAAATTAATGTTATCATGGTAGGTAAGGAAAGGAGTTACTGGCAGCAAAGCGCTGCTGAGTAGTATTTTTTTTTGATCAATTAGTAAAGCTGTTATTATTAGTATTAATAGGATTGACAATACTATTAATATTGTTGAAAAATTCAGGTGTAGGTAGTATGTAGAAACAATAGATTAGGGCCGCCGACTTAGTCTAACAACACGGGCCAAGCCAAGCGTTAGACTTAATTTACCATCTCCAGTTTAGGAAATTATCCAACTGTGCATTATATTATTATGTTTTGTAATTTGTAAATACTGCAATAAACTATTATATTCTATTGTACTTAAAACTTGACATAAATATGTGGATTGACAGGTAAATGTGACGTCCAAAGTTCTTTATAGAATATTCATTTCTTCTGCTTAGGACTACGTGAGGGCAGGAGCTGTCTCGCCAGTGTCCCCCACAACTTTGTTGTCCGGCGGGTATGACAAAAAGATCAAGATGTTCGATACAAGGACCAGCTCAGAGCCCATCTTCACCGTTGACCACGGGTCACCAGTTGAATGCCTGATTTTCCTTCCTTCAGGAGGGATATTCATTTCTGGAGGTAAAATAAATTACTTTCATAATTACCTGTCATTATCATCCAGTCACTAGTAATTTTTTTTATCATAGTCTGTCAGGAATAATATGAGGCTCAGTTGGCATTATGTAAGGGTGTGTCAGTACTGGCGGACCGGGACTGTGGAACGTAGACTCTCGTTGTCACAGTTCCAAACGGTGACAGTATCTTCGTTCTTACTGGTACAGTTCCATTAATAAGGCCTTGCTTTTGTTTTGCCATAGTTTGAAAAACACAATTAGTACCGTGTGCACTTTATTGAAGATAATTTGATAATCCTACTAATGACCAGCTTTTAGAAATCGTAACTTTATTGAAAATGGTTGTGATGTAAAATCATAGTCAAGAGGGCAAAAAAGTAGTAAAAACTTGTAAAACCAAAAAACGAATTTTATTCAAACAAATTATAAGAACCTCAAAATCAGTATTAATCAGTCTGAACAATTATAAGAACCTCAAAATCAGTATTAATCAGTCTGTATTAGACAGTCTGGGCCTCTGAGGCGAAATAGCTCTAGGAGCCTTTTCTCACAAATCAAATTTTATTCAAATGGAACTGTACCAGTAAAATGGAACGGTCCCATTCTTGTCACTGTCGCCTTTGGAACGGTGACAGCAAAAACCGGGACTGTCACACTCCTAGCAGAATGCCTTGCCGTCATAGCTTGAAATACGAGTAGGTACGAAGTGTACGGATGTTGAGCACTCGATTTCAAAGGTACCTAAATGTAGCAGAAGCTCACAGTGGTCATTTGGTATTTCATTTCATTTCATTTATTTTAATGAAAGTTACAAAGTGTACATAGGTCTAAAGACCCTCTTGGTGTATCACACACTAAATAACTAAATTGAAAATTGCAAAGTAAGTAAATAAGTACAAAGTTAACATGAGATCATAAATGGGGGAAAAAATAATATAATTCAAATCAATTAAGTAATTGAGAAAATAAAATTTAAAAAAGATGAAAACTTTAAAGTTAAGAAGTGATGGAATTGTTGAGGGTCGATCAATGAAAGAAGTGGGTGCCAACGTTTCGGAGAATTTATTTCTCCATCTTCAGGGCCTTTAAAATCGAATAAAAATTACAATATTGATATTTGAACAATGTGATTGACACTAGTAACCATAGAGAAGCTTGGATATTGGAATTTTGAATATAAAAAGAAGGTGTAGTTAATATACAATAGGCATATTGAAATACAAAACTAATCGTACAATACATGAAAGTATAAATAAAAAATAATCTAGGCGTGTTAAAATTGATTAAAATCACCACTTACATTCCACTGCACACACTGCACATTTCCACTGCCTTTTTGAAGGATTCATGTAAGTGGTGATTTTAATCAATTTTAACACGCCTAGATTATTTTTTATTTATACTTTCATGTGTTGTACGATTAGTTTTGTATTTCAATATGCCTATTGTATATTAACTACACCTTCTTTTTATACTCAAAATTCCAATATCCAAGCTTCTCTATGGTTACTAGTGTCAATCACATTGTTCAAATATCAATATTGTAATTTTTATTCGATTTTAAAGGCCCTGAAGATGGAGAAATAAATTCTCCGAAACGTTGGCACCCACTTCTTACATTGATCGACCCTCAACAATTCCATCACTACTTTACTCTACGATCAACATACTTAAAATTAATTAAAGTTAAGAAAAATCAAACCTATAAATTCAACTAAACTGAACCGGAAATTGAGACAGGAAGTTTTTAATTGAGGGTAATAAGAAAATAGCGATGTAAGAAAGAATAAATCGTTGGGGAATAGCGTGAGAAGGAAAATAGGAGAAATGAATGAATGAAAAGAAAGGGGATAAAGGTTCTAGGTTGAGTGGCCATCAAAATATTCGAGAGCTCGCGTCTTGAAAGTTCCTAGGGTGGTGAGTGCTCTTATGGACAAAAGGAGGCTGTTCCATAACTTTCCTACCGCAACACGAAATGATAATTTGAAGGATGCGCAAGTCGCTCGCATTAGTCGCACCGTATGGAGAGAACAACCAAAACCAAGGAATCCTGCCAAGTACGATGGGAATTCAAAAGAATCAGGATGCAGAAGCTTGAATGTGAGGCATAAGCACCACATTTTTAGGTATGTCAAAAGGTTACAGTTCAGAAGTTTGGTCGAATGGTTTGAGATGTGAACACTGGGTTTAAGGTTGTGTACGTACCGAGTGCAATTGTTAAATGTCACTTGAAGTTTCTTTTTGCAAGCAGAATTTAAAGAGAGAGTGAAAAGAATGTCTCCAAATGTTGAAAGAGGTAAGAGGAGGGATTTAAACAGGTTTATTTTCAGGTGTTCAGGGGTAAAGAAAGTTAAAGAAAGCTAATGTGGTATGCGTGAAAAGGGGTAGTTTTAACTTTGACCACCCAGTAGAAAGGTCGCATAAACCATGAACTAAGGTGGAATGCTCCCCCTAGTTGTTTAGTATTCTGTGCTTGGGCTTACCTATTTTAAAAGAGTTGCAGTTGCATAAGTGGTGCTGATTGTAATTCAAGGATTACAAATATTACTCTTGTCTGTTTTTAGGTGGAACGGAGCTTCGAGTTTGGGACGCCTTATGCTCAGGTAGGCTGCTTGCACGAGTGTCCCACCACCACAAAACGATAACCTGCCTCGCTCTTGGATCCAACGGCTCTCGCCTTTTCTCTGGGTCGCTGGACCGTCATGTCAAAATTTACGATATCTCAACGTACAAAGTGGTACACAACATTGACTACTCCAACGCCATCTTGAGCATTGGCGTCAGTGTAAGGGAATCATGAAATTTTGTTTTGTAGATTAAGCCGTTTTCAGGGATTGTGTGGTTAGCCCCGTGACGGTCCCCTATTAATTTAATCGTCGTTGGACCACTAGTAGCCTGTGCGCATGCGCAAAAGTGAATTTCTTGAAACTCTGGTTTCTCAGTGCCTAATGGACCAATTTTGCTCAAATTCGGAGGGGAGGTGGGGCTGACTCAAATACAATAATTACCTATGAATTCAATCACGATTGGATCAGTAATAGCTACTGCGCATGTGCAAACTCGAAATTTGTTGTCGTAGGCATAACTCTAGAACTGTTCTACCAATTTTGCTGAGCATTCCACTAACTGATTCCAAGCCCACACCCAAATTGGCAGACGTTTTTAAATTACATTCCTTGGTATTAACGAAAATTAGGTCTGTTTGTGGAGAAAAGGTCAACTTAAAATTACAGAAGAAAATCGAAATTTGGGATTTGAGAAAACATTGGGTTGTGACGTAGAGGTAATTCACTGCCTCCTATATCTCTGATTTAAAGAGAGCAGTAGTATCCATACTGGATGCTGAAAAAGAAATTATTAGATTGATTCCCTCCAATTTTGTTGCCCTGAAAGAAGAAGTTATTCAAGTAAGTAGGTGGATCAAATTATCAGAGATAATGATGATTACTTAACACTTATTGGTAACGTCAGACTGGAAGATTGAAGCTCGTGATCACCGAGCAATGCTGGTCAATCAGATGCAGACTGGCTCCACTAATGTTGCTTTGAGCAGAGTGAGCAAAAATATTTTGAATAGAGTCGATTCTCGTTCTATTAGATAGTTCTTGCAGGTAGTGCAAGAATCAGTTAGTGCGCATGCGCTAACAGAATCAGTTAGTGCGCATGCGCTTGTATCTCGTTACGAGTAGTCATCTCAGAGCATTAATAGAACCAGCCTATTTGTCAACGAATTGGGCTCCGAATGGATTCCTGAAAGCAAACGTAATCTTCTTTAGGGGTAACCATACTGGCACCATGGATTGAATTGAATTGAAAAATTGCTTTATTTACGATAGTAGGTAACGGTATACACGTAACAGGTATAGGGAAGGAAAAAGGATCTTCCATAACTATCTACTCTCACCCGTTTGCACCTGAATAGCCAAAAATTGGTTCCAAACATGACACTCTATTAGGGTAAGGCAACAAATGCTGTGACACCTGGTAGTTTATAACAGCGCTCAGGAATGATCACAACATTGGGTATTCCAAGCCAGCCGTGGTCCCCGCCGATTCTACCGAAGCTGGAGGTAGGTTAGCCTTCCATAATCATGTCCATTTCCCTACCGTTCACCAAACAGGCCTCATGCAGTTCCTGACATTCATTTTTCGAGTAGTGAGAGAAACCCATAAGAGAAAATTCTAAACAAGAACTTCAAAATCACTACTTGAAATCTACGAATTCCATCCAATTCGCACGTTAATGTTATTTAACGTCTCGTACGTCAACTCGTGTTCCGACTCACCCACTCGTACAATAAGACTCAGGGGTTAGCATCTGCTCATGCTCTCCCTAGTAACATCCTATTTGGAATCCCGACTTGCTTTTCTTTTACCTGCAAGAACTGTCTATTGAATTCATTGTGTGACTATAGTTCTTGTGTGGCGCTGTTGAAGAGTTCTCCTGAAATGGTTGGGAATCACTCTTTTAAAGTGTAGGACCTAAACCAGGTAGGTATCCAATTCGTATTCATCATTTTGTGTTAACACTGTTTGTTTAATTTCTAGGCAGATGATGGTACACTGGCTGTAGGAACAGTTGATGGCATAGTGTCCGTCAAACAAAGGGACGTCGAACAAGCCAAAGCTCTTAAAGCGCCCAGCAAAAAAGGCGTCTCCTTGAGCACTAGGAGGTTCGCTGGAGACAAATTCCAGCTGGTCAGTCACGAAGAGAAACAAGTAACGTCCAAATTTGACGTTTGCCTCCGGAAATTTCAATATGGAAAAGCCCTGGAAAAAGTGTTGATGCATTTTGTGACTAGTAAAACTCCTCATGTGACAGTGACGATACTCCATGAATTGATCAGGTAAGATTCAGTAGTGGTTCCTTTGTTTTTCGTTCTAGGAGATACGAGCTCAGTGAACATTCAGGTCACTGATCTATGCAGAAGGTATTTTCAATCTCTATGCATGGTGTGGTTGGGGTGAGGGTGAGGCATTCATTCAGGCTTTCATCCAGTTTTCATAAATATATTTATGAAAACTGGAGGATAGCCTGAGGGTTAAATATATTTATGAAAACTGGAGGATAGCCTGAAATAATGCCTCACCCTCACCCCAACCGCACCAATAATGGAACGGCCTCCACCACAACGAATGTCTATGCATTTAAATCACCCCAAAAAAATGTAGAGGGGAAACAGGAATAGCGCGTTGAAAAGTTTAGAACCCATAAAATCACATTTTCGAGCTAGTGTTGGTATTTTGTGATTGCATTAAGGCTAAAGGGGAATGTATTAAGGCGTATTTTCCCCTTTCCCTCACCAATTATGCACAAATTCGACTGCTTCTTGTTTTAAAATTTAGTTGAATAGTGTGGGATTATGCGCTGGTTCCAAATTTCAAAAAAATCTCATGATGGTCATAACTGCCCCTCCGGTCTTAGGCTCTCCCTATTAATAGTAATAAAATGAGTGATCTATTAGTTTAGGACCATCCTTACTTTTTACCACGCTCTACACTCACCTACACTTACGCTCTACACTTACCTACACTTAAATTATGAACTTGTGTGTTAATTTCAGGCGCAAAGGTCTCCACAATGCTTTGCTTGTTAATGAAAACAAAACGACGACGGCGCTTCTGAGATTTCTCCTGCGGTATTTGGGAGATATGCGCTTCTGCCGGATCCTGCTGGACGTTTTCAACGTCGTTATCGGTGAGTTGAGCGTTAGCCCTCGTTTATGACCTCTTTTAATGATAGCTAAGTTTTGTTCTAACTGAAAGGTGAAATTCAAATAATATTCAGTATCGCATTAGGAGCTGCTGCTGAATGAAATCCTTGGTAGTATAAGATTCTAATATTCTCGGAGTCGTTTCTCAATGTTGAGTTGGATCTTTGGCTTGATCTCAATTTGAACTGAACATTTTGGTTGGAACAAAACTTGCCCTGCTTGTTGGAACAGTATTCCAGTTCTTATCGGTAGATGAAGTTACCAGGAACCAGCTCGAAGAAACAGAAAATATTCGTTGAATATTTTCCACAAGAGTGTGTGCAGAACCTTCTGCATAGCTATACGATCTCTACTTGCTTGTTCGCTAGTTGGGCCAAAACTATTGTTACATCGAAATGGTGTATGGTTTCATGGTTTGAGCAATGATTCAATTGGTATTTGATTTACAAAAATACTTACTTAAATACTTTGGATGAATGGAGTTTCCAACGTTTGGATTCATAGTCTTCAAAGGTCTTTCTTTTCATACAGAAAATTATGGTCACTAACGAGGTATGTTGGCTTATCCAAATGACCCATGCTGTTTGGTGGATATTCGTTAACCTTTTCATTAGTGGATGCTCGTGCGCCCCTGAGTCGCGAAGGCCGAACCACCTTTGACCTCCAGCAGCCGGAGCATTTTTCAACCCTTCATGACACGATGGCAGAGAGACAGTCTTTCCGTCATCTATCGGGAAGTTTTAGAACTAATAAGATTATGGATAATGTAAAGAATAAGGTTTCCATAGTGACACATTTCCCCACTCCTACAGGAAGTCCTTCGAGAATAGTTATTCCAACTAAAGATAGATGGCGTAAGAATGCGATAATGCGGGCCTCAGCCCCAGGTTACATATAATTTTTACACAATATCGCGGGCCTCGGAGCTATAGGGTTAATGATTCACTAAAATCTGGTTTTCTCGCCAAACAAAAATGCGATATTGCCCACAAACGATTTTATTCTCACCAGCACGAAAAACGATTTTGGAAAAAAAAGCCACAAACATCAGAAGCGGGTGATGCTCATTATTAGAGAGCTTTAGCAAGCCAGAGACGGGTGCTGTTGGGCCCAGGGGCATTGAGGAAACAAGTGACGACAAAGTCGCAAAAACAGCAAGCAACGTTAGAAAGGTCCCCGGAGATGGGCATATTCATATTCATGAATATGAATGTGAATATATTCAAGCGTTTTGTATTTATGAATATGAATATATTCAAGCGTTTCGTATTTATGAATATGAATATATTCACAGGATGGGGATTTGTGAATATGAATATGAATACACTTATGAATATGAATTTGAATATGAATACAATCATATTCAGGCTTTGAATATGAATTTTCTGGCCAGATAATAGAAAAAGCAACGTAATCCAGTCAGATTACGAGAACAGGAATATTCTGGTGCTTCTCACCTCTGGATGACTCACCTTGGTCAGCTCAACCCAATCAGTCTCGTATCAGCCGCTGTTGACGCCACCTCTATCGTATAAACCGCCCCTTTTGTAACCCCGCAAAATTCACTTAATTTATATTCGTGTTAGTGTGGTTGAAATTTCCCCCACCACGAACTTTACTTCGATCGCGTATAATTCGCGAAATATACACGGAGAAACCGCGAGCTTTACCTTCTCCCACGGCTTGTCTGTGTGCTCCTATTCCTTCACCCCTGCACTGCCTCGCTGTACTTCTTCTCGCTTCAGACCCCGGCCGGGGTAAGTATTGTCTGCAGACACCATCGGTGAGTGGAATTCATCGTATTTTCCTAAATACCTATCATACCTTTGCACAGACAGTTTCCGTACCATTTCGACCTGAAAACTCCTCATAGCCACCTTTATTCAGGTAGGATTCGAGCGATTTTGAATCCGCGACCTTCTACACAACATTTTAACGTATATCCCTCAATATTAGAAAGTGTTGTGTAAAACCAATAACCGTAATCCCGTTTTCAATCATTTACAGTCCACGCCGAAGGTGATAATTACCTTATAATTATCATACAATGAATATACCCGTATTCATGAATTTCTCCGTATTCATAAACGTATTCATAAATTTCTGTGTATTTTTGAACATATTTATTGCCCAAAAGTGGTCAAAAACACAGAAATTTATGAATACGTTTATGAATACGGAGAAATTCATGAATACGTGTATATTCATATTCATAAATACTTAACGCTTGAATATATTCATATTCATATTCATGAATATGCCCATCTCTGCCGGGCCCTGGGAGATGCATATCCTTCGCAAATTATAACCAATTTCATCCATTATCATCTGGCTGCCATACATTAGCGTCACTCCAATGATGGTTTACTTGACTTCAACACTTTAGCTCCAAGGCCCGCGATATTGTGTAAAAATTAGATGTAACCTGCGGCCGAGGCCCTCCTTTTCACACAAATGGTCAGCCCCATTCTTAAGCCATCTATCTTTAGTCGAAATAACTATTCTCCAAGGACTTCCTGTAGGAGTGGAGAAATATATCACCGTGGAAGTCTTCTTCTTTATATTATCCATAATCGTATTAGTTCTACAGCTTCCCGATAGATGACGGTAAGACTGTCTTTCTACCATCTTGTCATGAAGGGTTGAAAAATGGTCTGGCTGCGGGGGGGAGGGGGGGGGGGCCCACTGGAGGTTGAAGGTGGTTTGTCCTTCGCGATTCAGGGGCGCGTAACAAAAAGTCCAGTAACAAAAAGGTTAAAATCGAACCGAAACATGCTTGTTTGACCCGACCCAATGTCAGGAAACAATCTCACGTTTGCTAAAATAGGAGGAGGCAAAAATCAGTTGACGGCCCCCGTTGGCTGCTCTAATGGTCAATGTAGGAATAACTCCGATTTTATGGCCAACGGAAATACATCATTACACCACAAAAGTACAATGTATGCGACTTGTCAATTACAGATGTTTTTGAAGACAGACTCGGTAGCTGCTCCCCCGAAGTATTTGAACTCTTCAAGAAACTTCAACAAAAAGTTCACGAGGAAGTCGAGCTGACGAAAGATTTGTTGAATTTGGGCGGCGCCATCAGCCTCCTCCTGTCGGCCTCAGTGACGAGCGTTGAACCTTCTTCTGCCATCGTCCCTCCACCGATCGTACCATCCATTACGGCTCAGACTTAGCAGGAAACTCGTCATTGTGTGTAAAATATATTAATAAACTTATTTTTTACCTCAATTATAATAGTTTGGAAGATATGGGGCACCTGTGGTATTGAAGAGTCCAATAATACATAAAAGGTACTTTCTTGGCCTTGAAATAATAAGCCCTAATTAGCCGAGTTGAAAATTTAGCTCCCAGATCAACTTAATCAGAAATTGAGTTCCTAGATCATCTGAGTCAATACTTAAGTGGACTCCCAGAGCAGAGGAGTCAAAAATTGAGTGTCAGATATCTGCCTACCTAAGTTGTAGGTAGCTTATAGACCCCTGATGTCAATTCTGTTACCTACCACATTTCATTAAGGGTTGAAAGAAAAGTTTTAACTTCAAGGGAAACTTTGAGGGAATTCCCTTCCCAACGGTTTACCAATCCCAATACCTGATCTCAAGAACGGATGAGTTCTAAGGCCAACCATTATGGATAGGGAGTTAGTTAAATATATGTCAAGTTAAAAAGGAGGGTACCTAGTCACCTAATGTTCATTTGTGGGGGTAGTAGAATCACGCAAGTATGAATAATGACACCGACGAGAGAGATGGAAAATTACCCTGACGTTTTATTCTTGACACTTCATGACAGATCGATTCAAAATCATGACAGTTGTACCTAGGTATTAAAATAAATTACAAATTCGCGCGGAAACGGCTCTAAAGAGTCCATGCTACCCAATATAAAATATTGGAGAGCATCGACATCCAAACCAACACCAATCAAGACGAGGACGAGAACCAGAACTGGAGTGGCGTTGACCTGCATCTGTGGGGCAAACCTCGAGGGCTGCTCCAAATAGCATTCTGACGGCACTTCAGGGAAGTTACTGAACCTCCCTTTACCGCTAAAATTGAAATTTGGTGAGGCGATGGTGCGCTGATCTCAAGGTGAACCAATGAAGGCAAAAGATTGTTTAATTGTTGTATTTCAAAGAAGATGAACCCCACAGACGCAAGTAATGGCATTGCCTTAAATTCCTCCCTTCAAATTCACCCTGCAGTGTTGACAGCCCAAGTGGTCGGTTTCCCGCTTATTTTGATCAAAATGCAGGGTGGCTCACGGTAATAGACCCAAAAACAAATGGATATAACCCAAGATTTAGGTACCTATTAGACATACAAACGTTATATTTACATTTGCTGGTACATAAGGAAATTACCTATTAGACATACAAACGTTATATTTACATTTTCTGGTACATAAGGAAATTAGTGCCGTTTCAAGTCTTAAAAATTATATCAACCATATGGCGTCCATCTTGTTTGTAGCACGAAGCAAGCCTGTTGAGAAAGTTTTGGGGGGCACGCTGTAGCTAGCCCTCTACTATTGACTCAATTTCGGTCGTTATTCCAGCCTTAAATTCGTCCAAAGTGGGGGGGTTCAATAAAAATGTTCTTTAGCACCAAAGCAATGCCAAAAATGAATGGCAGTGTCACCCAATTGGTACCTACGTGTATTTATAGGATAATTAATAAAGTTCATAATGCATTGAACCGAAATATAGCATTTTCCGATCAAATGAAACCGCTTAATGATCAAATGAAACATATTTCCGATCAAATGAAATGAACGATCTTGACGTATGTGTGCATAATAAGTAGGGAAAAAGCTTAACGAAAAATTGCAACGTATTGTCTCTCATAACACCTAGTAGAAAAAAAAAACACTGGAGTAACAAAATTAACACTTTTTGTTGAAAGAATTGTCAATGAAGGAGCTGCCAGCAGCTGCTGCTAGCAGTTTCATCATCATATATTATTTATTACATAATTTGTGCAAACAGTAGTTGTAATTGCATCAACACTGCAAACGATCACGTCTTCGATGTCGTACACCGCATCAGTTCCCAGCAAGCCTCTAGCGACTGCTTTAATCTTGGAAAATGCATTTTTCACTGGATGAGTTTCAAATGATTGGAAAGAGGTTTCATTTGATCGGAAAATGCTATATATTTGAGTTGACTTACAAAGTAAATTTGAAGTCTCTTTTATAAGCTTTCTTCATGATGATCACTTCGGTCGGCCTGGAATCGTATTATAACACTTGAGCGCAGACAGATGATGTGCGAGAGGGAACGGAAAAAAACCCGGATGAGCGAATTATTCAAAAATATCCGAGCGTTTGATAAATGTAGAAAAAGTATCCGATAATTGGAACTGGGGGTCTTAATAAGGAGGGCGAGTCGTAAATTAATCATTCTAAGCCCGAGTTGGTATAACGAAGATTTATAAACCCAACTTGTAATTGATTCGTCGTGGGAAAAACTCCGCTCATAATAGAAGAGATTGAGAATTGATTAGAGATCGATACTTCTGACGGATTTATAGAGTGCTTCGGGAGGTTTTGAATCTTAAAAGTTGAAAAATTAGAGACTTTCAAAATGTTGGGAACCTTATGACATACAATATGGGAAAACGGGAATAAACAACCATATTGTCATTCCAGGGGTCGTACTTTTAGATGGGAAATTGGATGAGGGTCCCTACTTGATTGTCCCGAAACTGAACAGCATTCCTGGTATCATTTTGACCTTCAAACTTTCTGAATAAATTGATTTATATTTTTCTAAAGGAAATTGTTGTCACTTTTGCCGAATTTTCGAAGAAAATGAAGCTATTGCAATGGCTTCAAAATTTGAGTAAAGCAAATTTTTGAAAATTCGGACGATATCTGACCCTGGAATCTATCTAAAAAATCCGAAAAAATTCCAAAATGTCAATACCTAATAACAAAAGAAAGGATGAGTTCTTTGGCCAGAATTTTCGGAGTACTTACTCAAAGGGGTCAAATTTTGAACATTAAGGTTCAAAAAACGTGTTTTTTCAAAAGGTTTTTTGTATTAATTAGGTACCATCTTAAACTATGATGATAGGGTATATTCGGATTCATCGTGAAATTTCCTATAAGAATCATCCGAAAATTCGGTTGGAACGATTCTTTGAAAATTTGCTCATCAACTCATGCTGCATGAATGAAACTTTCTACATGACTCTGATTCGAGGACCGGTAGATTCGTTGAAGTAGGAATAAGTGTGTAGTAGGTATTATCAACGAGACATTGCTTATAAATAAGTTAGCTACACCCGTACATGAATGAAAATAGTATCTATAATATTTTGAACGTGGACCAAATCCACTATAGATATTTCATTTCAATTCAAATTTCAATATTCTGGGACTAAAATCAAAAACCGAAAAAAACTCTTTGTTAAATTTCTTCCAAGTTGTGCTGCAGTGTCAATGGCTGTGTGATATACAAATAATCGTTGGCCTCTTCCCCAAGCTACAGCCTACTCCTTTCCAGATGAGTGGTCGACTAGGCCGTCAGCCGAAAATAGTCGGGAGAGAACGGAAGGAGACAGGAAGTCTATAAAAATATTAAGTGGCAGTTCCTCACTTTTACAAGTCAGTTCATCAACCTACGCACTGTCGTCCAAAATGTGGGGTTTTCTAGCCGAAACTATGTTCAGAACGAATACGTTCTTGTAGGAATTGATTCTTGTAGCGCTGATTCCGAATATACCTACCTGAAATAGCTGATTAGCTCCCGAAATAGCAGAAAATCTAAAAACTTCACTATTACGGTCATTGGAACCGCTCAAATGTTTTTGTGGAAAAAAGTGGAAGACATGAGAGTATCGAATGAGACCAACGCCAGCTCACCTACAACACAGGGGAACTTGACAGCCGGTCTCCTCTGCATCTCGTGTACTCCTCCAGTAGACCAGTAACAACCCTTGGTTTTCAACTGGTCTACCTGCACTCTTTGGCAACTCTTCTACTGCTTCTAATGGTCTCCTCCCCAGCAGGGCCGGATTTGGGGGAGGGCAACACAGCCCCTGGCTACAGCCCCGGGGCCTCCACAGAAGAGGGGCCCCCACAATAGACTTCGGAAATTTTTTTCAAATTCAGACTAGTAAAAACTAGTAAACCACTCTTCTCCTGAGCATTGAAAGTGATTTACTTCGGGAACTGGATTTCAGCGAAATCATCAATGATTTTTCGGCTAAAAAAGCTCTGAAGGTTCCGTTCGTTAACGCCAAAATTTATTTTCAGATCTGATAATTCTTGTTTCCGATTATATTTATATGTTTGTTAAATAACAAAAGATTCTATACTTGGTTTCAAAATAAATTATTACTTATTGGAAAACTCGACAGAAAAAAAATTGTCCATTTTATTTGGAAATTGATTTGGGGCCTGTGGCCTCCACTCCTTTGATGCTGAGGCCTATATACCTCTAAATCCGGCGTTGCTCCCTCTGTGGGCTACTTTCAAACCCTTGGTTTGCTACTGGTCTACCGTAGACTAGGTGCAATGTAGGGCACTTGCAAAGGGTGTGCTACTGACCAGTTTTGTGCTTTTAGTTTGAAACCGATCTGCTGTAGACCAGTTGCGATATAGGGCACTTGCAAAAGTGTGCTGTCGACCAGTTACGTGCTTTTAGTTTGCAACTGATCTGCTGTAGACCAGTTGCAATGAAGGGCACTTGCAAAGGGTGTGCTGTAGACCAGTTTTGTGCTTTTAGTTTGGAACTAATCTACTGTAGATTAGTTGCGATGTAGGGCACTTTCAAAGGGTTTGCTGTAGACCAGTTTTGTGCTTTTAGTGTGCAACTGATCTACTACTGTAGACCAGTTGCAATGTTGGCACTTGCAAAGGGTGTGCTACTGACCAGTTTTGTGCTTTTAGTTTGGAACTGATCTACTGTAGACCAGTTGTAATGTAGGTCACTTGCCATGGACCCCAACATAGTAGCCATGATTTTTGGTGTTTTTCAAAGTTTTCCTCTTTCTCGACTTTTTTCGTGTTTAGGGCTGAAAAATTTGATGCGTCTGGAAGAAGTGGTAATTTTTGTGTAACGATTAAGTAGTTGACCCTATTTTGAACTTTTTTTGTAGACCTGAGTTTAATCGGGACACCTGTGTCCTCATGGGAGTAGCCAGTAAGTACAAGTACCTAAGTAAGTACAAGTAGGTACCTACCATATTGTTATGCTTTTCTCTGACACCCAAGATGACCTCACAATATGGGCTTGGGAGTTGAAGAAGGGGGGAGGAGAGATTCAAACAGAGAGAACGGAGTTAATTAAGAGTTCATGTTGACTATTTCCACAGAAATAGTCAGTCATATTGTTAGGTAATCATCCGTAACAAACAATAACTCTTGTATGTAAGGTAGGTCCTTGTTTGTTGCTGATGATGACCTATTTAACATTGTAGGTATCTAACTCATTATTTTTGTGACAATATACAACGTTTTCTCTATTTGAAAAGGGTTTCCACAACTTCATCGCGAGTTATTTAGGGAAAGATTCCCTTTTCCTGGATGACAGATTTCCTTCAATTCGAGTCACAGAGGGGCCCAAGGTCAAACTGACTAGGTGGCTCCCTGATTGGCTCGTTCCACTCAATCATTTTCTAATCATGCCTCAGCTCCTTCCTAACTAATTTCTGACAATTCTCTCCCAACCAACCAATTGAGTTTATTTATTCTATAAAATCAAGAATGTTGCTTCGTTCCATTGGCTAAATGATTCCAATATTGATCCGTATTGTTTGGCCAGAATCATCAACTATCAATCTATAGATTTTCAAAGTTCTTCACCTTTTTTGATAGTACGTACTATACAGGTAGGTACCTACTTAGCTCTAGTTTTTACTGTAAAGATTAAGATCGACCGGCGTGGCGAAGTCTGCTTTTCTCTGTGATTCAGCATGGAAAACTACTCCGAAAATCATGTAGGTCGGTATGTTATTATGAGGTACTGAATGTTATGTATCGATTAAGTATCGATTTCATGTGCCTATCGATAGTCTGGCAGTATGGCCGCTCACGCGTACTTGTAGCATGTTGCTCCATAGTTTGTTTGTTTTATATTTGAATATACCTCGTTCTCAAGTGATTATCGTGTGACGTGTAGTCATTGAACTAATCCCGACATAACACTGAACTGAATAGGTGCCTAATCCAACAACAACATTTTTTCCACATTTATCCAGGCAACCCTCGTGTCTCTTTGGCTTCAAACATTCGATTGACGGGTCATTCTATCATGACATTTCACATACAATTCATAAACTGACATCACCTTGTGATTCAGCGTGAAAAAATACCCCGAAAATTGTGTATCACAAGTGGTAATAGAACTCCTTGAAAAAACCGTGATTTTTCACATTTTGAGCGTTTGTGCACGTTTTTGCGTACACAAAAATTCGAGTGACGGGTCATTTTTTTAATGAAATTTTTCTCGTTAAATCCAAAAACTGACGACATGAGAAAATAGAAATCGTGTATCACACGTGGTAATAGAACACCTTAAAAAAAAACACGAGATTTTTCACATTTTGAGCGTGTTTGTGCACGTTTTTGCGCACTCAAGAATTCGAGTGAATTGAGTGAGGGTCATTTTTCCATGAAATTTAACGTAGAATCCAATAAAAACTGGGGGTTCTCATTTTAAAATATGAAGTTGATGCGCACTTTGGCGCGCAAAGCAATGATTTTTGAATTCCTACGCAAACAACCATTCTAAAACTTTATTTTGAAACCATTTCTCCACTCGAAAGGTACCATTTTAACACTTCCTTCTATCTCCAATACACACCCACTTACTTTTGGAACAACCCTCGTTCCTTAGTAAGAGGGTTGTTCCAAAAGTAAGTTCCGAACTGCTAGTAAAAATTGAAAAACAAAGAAAAGTTACAAAAAAAGGTATATTTGTGTTCAGCAACATCTAAACTATTTTTCTACATGACCTATCATTTTTTCCAAGCATTTGCGCTTGCGGTATTCAATTTTTTAAAGTCCGATGGTGTAACAATTTTCATCCAAATTGCGTAGCCAGCTGTGTTAACCGCATCTTTAACTTCTCCATCCCTCCCTCTCTCCGTCCTTTTTTAAAATCCAAATTCCAATTTAAAAATTCCCAATTTTCCCATTTCCGAATTCCAATTTTCTTTCAAATTGCGTAGCCAGCTGTGTTAACCGCATATTTAACTTCTCCATCCTTCCCTTTCTCCCCTTTTTTTCTAATTTCCAATTCCCGATTCCCAATTTTCCCATTTCCAAATTCCAATTTTCATCCAAATTGCGTAGCCAGCTGTGTTAACCACATCTTTAACTTCTCCATCCGTCCCTCTCTCCGTCCTTTTTTTCATCCTAATTCCATTTTTCTAATTTCCAATTTTCCAATTCCCGATTCCCAATTTTCCCATTTCTAAATTCCAATTTTCATCCAAATTGCGTAAAAAGCTGTGTTAACCACATCTTTAACTTCTCCATCCGTCCCTCTGCGTTTGCGCAGTAGCTATTACTGAACCAATCGTGACGAAATTCATAGGTTATTGCCTTGAAGTCAGTCCACAACTACCCTGCAAATTTGAGCGAAATAGGACTAGTGGTCCGATGGCGATGACATTGATAGGGACCGTCACGGGACTAACCCGCACAATCCCTGAAAATTTCATCAAATTCGGACCACATCTTCATATAGTTTTGCCTGGGACAAGGAATTGACTACAGACAGACAGACACGGAACCAAAATTGTTCAGAAAGCTCTGAAACGTAAAAAGCAAGTGGAAATTTTGATTTGGAGGACAAACGTTTTTCTCATTTCTTGCACGAATACATATAGCTTCCTACCTTCGGTAGTGAGGAAGCAAAAACCAAAGCCAGTTATTAAATCATTAACTTGGTACCTACTAAATTAATATAATAATAAAGGCAGAAGCTCGACCCATGTAGGTCATCACAAGCTACGCTTATAGGCCTACATTGCCCTTCTATATCAACTACCTATAATACAAACTACTAGGTACGAACCTTTTAGTTTTGTATTACCTATACTATGTTTGTTTTGTACGAGAAGGAATAAATATCATTTAATTTAATTTTCAGTTTAGATGTTGCTGAACACAAATATACCTTTTTTTGTAACTTTCATTTATTTTTCTATTTTTACAAGCAGGTTCGAACTTACTTTTGGAACAACCCTCGTACAGTGGGGACATATTTTTCGGTCACCCTTTTCCAGTCAACGCTGGGGGTCAAGTGCCCTTCAGAGCTTACCGCAATGGGAGTAAAATGTCAATCTCCCATTAAGGGGGTATTGCAGCT
>JAEMON010000004.1:22303870-22328999 GCA_030264115.1 Lygus lineolaris
TAAAAAATTGTTTCGTGCTCGATTCCAAAGAGGACGTTCTTGCTTATAGTGGCAGCATATAAATGCTGAACATTTTGTCATCACCTGGAAGGGCTATGAACTATGACTGCCCCTTCTCCACATGATAATCTATACTCGTCTCACATCCACAACCCACCTTCACACATTTAAACTCCTTTCATTCATTATCAAATAGTCCATCTCTCCCAGAAATGAGGTTGGAGGTCAGATAGGATCTCCACAGCCGACCACGAATAAACGATCCTGCGCGGTGGAGCCAAACGACGCCGTCTACTCCCCTCATTGTTTTCAACGGCAACCAATAATTAACAGGCGAATCATTCATTCGAATTGGCCGCCACCGAACGAGCCCATTCGGTCAACGAAAAAGTCCCATTCATGCAGCATGAGTTGATAAGCGAATTGTCAAAAAATCATAGATATACCATATACATTTTCCTATGTTCAAGATGGTAATTTACACAAAAAACCTCAAAAACGCGCTTTTTAGCGATTTTGAATCTTAAATTTTCAAAATTTGAACCCTTGGATTGCTTTAAATTTTCAAAATTTGAACCCTTGGATTGCTTTAAATTTTCAAAATTTGAACCCTTGGATTGCTTTAAATTTTCAAAATTTGAACCCTTGGATTGCTTTAAATTTTCAAAATTTGAACCCTTGGATTGCTTTAAATTTTCAAAATTTGAACCCTTGGATTGCTTCAAATTTCTGGCCAACGAACCCATCCTTTCTTTTGATATTATTGACATTTTAAAAAATTTTCGGATTTTTTATCTCGATTCCTCGGTCAGATATCGTCTGGAGTGACACATATATACACATATCTTGTGGTAAAATCTTGTGTGCTCTCCTCAGCGTCTTAATTCTCAATCAATTTGCTTGTTTTTTTCTGTTGAACTCAACTCAGATTGCTGACGCTGCAATGGCTTGGCGCCATGATGCTAGACTACTGGCACCACAGTGTGCCGCCACACGGATTCACGTGTTGTTATCGTTGATCATAGATTTTGGATTGCTGTTCAGTTTCGAGACAATTTTTCATCTAAAAGGACAACCCTGAAATGCATGCATTACTAAACTATACGTTATTAGAAAAAATAAAAATGTCAGAGAATAACATGGAGCGTGCATACAGGAGGCTGTACTGATTTCTAATAATAAATTGAAACTAGTTTTACAGTCTCGTTTGCCTTATTATTGCACCGATTTGGTTCTATAGAGAAAGTTTATTGTTCTTCATTATTAACTTGGCTCATTATTAACTATGGCTCATAACTCTGTCTCGTTTAACAACGATTCAGGGAGCATGAGGTGTTGAGATTGATAATATTGGGATCTTTCCGACGAGTGGTGAACGATCTTCGTTGGATGGAAATTAACGAAGTTAATGGAACGGATTGTTGTAAACCATTGCTATAAGCCCTATTTTCTTGGCAAGTTTATCAAGTCCACAATACCTATATCGTGACAGGTTTGGTCATACTTACCTAGGTAGGTACCTTATAAACCTCAAAGTGATATCGAGGTATATTAGGAAAATTAGTCCCATATAGCTTAGGATTTGTACTCAGATTTTCCTCCGATAATTTGTACACGTAAAACTATGGGAAAAGTAGGGTTACCTGAGCCTAAGAAACTTTCGGAAATCTGAACACTCCACTGGGTGATAAAGATAGGTAGTACCTACCTACGTAAGAGTGTTATTGATTGAAACACTACACTAATGGGAACTGTGCATCTGTTGATCAAATCTAGGAATAGGTATACCTGTAGGTAGGTATTTCTTTTGATTTAATGGTACATCAAAATGTCTACAAATGTTGAAATGTTTGAAACTAATTATTCGTAATTTGTCAGGCTATATTTGTACCAATCAGCATAACTGAGAGTGTATAGGTATGTAATAGCAATTTACCAATTATATTCAAGAAGCATCATTTGTAGTAAATTATGCTAGATAAGCACCTAATAATAAGTGAGTCAGTACTTACTGCGGAGGAGTTTGATGAGTCTGAAAAGTCGGAGGAGTCGGACGATACGGAGCATCCTGAGCACGCTGAGTTCGATTCCCAGTGGGAAGAAGGACACGATGCTGAAACGAGATTATTTCATTTGTGTTAGGAAGGTAGTTTCAATTTCAGTGTCACATTCGAATATTGGTTTGTGTCAAATTTAATTGGTTTGTTTCCGAACTAGGTACCTGTAACTATGGTCCTTAAGAGACATCCATCCTACTTTGAGAAGGACGGAACTACTTTTCAGCACAACTGCAGGTATACTACTAGTGATTCGTGCCATCCAAGCATGAAAATTTATGGGAATTCGCTTGTAGGATAGAACACAATTAAATCCACGAGATTGAGTTTAAATACGAACAATATTGAATAAACACTTTCCTTCTCATAGCTGCAAGCGTAGTTTCCACAAATAATGGTTATAATGAGCTAATTATTCTTCGCACTATTTGAAAGTAGATACCTACCTATATCAAAAAAGGTTTACTATTATCGATTCAGCCTAATGTTTGACGTTGAAAATAATGTGTTGAGAAGATCAGCATTTCCACATTGTAGTGTTCAAGTCACCTTGGTCATCTTAAAAATTGCTAACTATGGTGAAAAGGTGAATCTGGTAGGCAATGGAAGGATGTAGAGGATGGAACATGATAGAGATTTGATAATGAGAGGGTTTTCATATTTCATAGCTCACAAGCATGCGAATTCGTTTCAAAACGATTAGTAAAGGGTTGAAAAGGATCACTTCAAGAAAAATCACATGAGTTTTTTTCAAGCACGCATTTTTCAACCAACGTCAAAAACGAGACGCGTTCAACACGCTAGTTAAGTCCTACGTATGTACTAGACGAAAAATTCGTTAGAAACAAACATCACCAAATTATTCCTTAGGTTAAAATTCACACACTACACACTGTTTTACTCACTAGACTAAAAATTGTTCCACCGGTGGTATTCTCAACCTGGAGGAGGAACAATATCATAGTGGAGTTCATTATCTTACATAATTTATCGGGTGTGTACAATAATGAATATCATCAATGTTAACTTTTCAGTAGGGAAAAAAAATGAATGGATGGATTCGAAAAAATTTAATAATTTTTTTTTTTTTTTTTTTTTTTTTTTTTTTTTTTCTTTTTACCCTGGAATTTTTACTTTATTTCCTGGGGGGGATTATTTTTTTATTTTTATTTTAATTTTATTTAAGACTCACAGATTTTTGGAAACTAATCCCCATGTTAGGCTTCACGTGATTAGATCAGAGGTGAAGAGCGACAAAGCTGGTCGGAAAATTTAATAATATGAATGAATGTCAAGCAGATTGAAGAGGTGTCTTACAGATGAAAAAAGCCTTGCAATTACCTTGAAAATCACCTAACTGTCCGTTCAACTCCTCTTTCCACTTGGCATTCATTGAATGTGCGGGTTTGCTAAGTCATGAATGGATAGGATCAATTTTTAGGTGACTCACCCAACGATGATGACGAAGAAGTCAATGAGATTCCAGGGGTTGCGAAGGTAGGAGCCCGGGTGGAGGGCAAAGCCGTAGGCTATCACTTTCAACACCATTTCGACTATGAATACGATGAGGAAGTAAATTTCAGTCTTCTCCTACAAGGGGCAAAGAAATTATAAAGAACATTAACAACTGCAACACAACGGTGTCGAAAATATAATTAAAATCTATAGCATTCCGAAACTAATTGGAAATTTTCCAAACCAAATTTTTCTGATACAAAATTTATTATTATTTCCAAACCAAATTGTATATTTTCCAAATCGAATTGAACACTAAAAATTGGAGTTCTGCTTTGGTCATCCATGGGAATTGCGGGGTATGGCAAACTGGTCCAATTGGAGAACTGGAGCAATTTTGGATATTTGATTAGGGGCTGATATGCACAAAAATATTTCAGATTAGCCAAAAGCACTTATTGGCAAAACGCCATATTAAAAAAAGTAGAATTTAACCACCACTTTGGACTAATCGGAGCAGTTGTTGCTCTACAACTTTGTGGGAAGGAGGTATCGATGTTATAGGTCCTTTTTGGTGTAATGCACCTTTCGAAAAGGGCGTAATGGATTTTTTTACAAAAGTTGGAAAAATTAGTTGTTTTTGACCGCGCGTTAAAATTGGCTCATTGAACTAATTTCGAACTTTTTTCTCTACATCGACTCGAAATTTTATGCTCTTCAATTTACTTATGTAGGATGCGTCGTTTTTGAGCTACGAGGAAAAGACAAAAACTGAAACAATTTCGAAAATGTCGAGGTTTTTTGGCTATCAAACCCCCCCCCCCCCCCCCCCCCCCATCCCTCCCGGGTTCTCAGTTGGGAAACTTAGTTTCTCACTCACCCAGGACGTGGGTAACAATCCTAGGAAAATAAAGCATTTCCCGGAATTAATGCAAGCTCACCCCCTTTATTGACTGGACTCTAATGACAAAAAATTACAACATTTTTCAATGTCCAATTTGGTTAGGAAAATGTCCATTTAGGTTTGGAAATGCTATATATAAATATTCGTTTGTTTGCTAATAGGATGTTGCATAATGTATAGTATTGTTGCAGAACTTCCATTCACAAGACTTTTGTAAACATCTGATAGTATTATTTGACCTCGCATAACTCAAATCCTAAAGAAATTAGCAGCAGTTTGGTCAAATTATGTACTCCTCGTATTTCGAAGGAGACTTCAACGCGCAGCCCTTGATGGTAGGTTTTAGTAACTTGTGTAGGTATTCCACAAAACAATCGACAATCTCTGTTTTCAACTCCTTCTAGATAAACTTAATACCTAAATGGATTTTATGAACAACCAAAATGGTCTAAAAACTGAAAACGCTGCAAATTATTACGCATCGGTTTATTATTTTCTATGTACTTAGATCACATTGTTGACACTTACTAGCAACTGTCCAGTTTCATTTTCTTCTGGGAGGTACAGCCCGAAACCGAGAATGATGCAGTTGATTATGATAATTAGGAGGATGGCATATTCGAATGGCCTGTAAACCTCCTGTTAAGGAAAAGTCTAGCAGTTCTCTTGTTTCCCAACTTTGTTTCAGTTGAACTAATAATGTATAAAATGAAAAGATTTGACAAGCTCGGGATAATTACACTGGAGTGTTGACAAGGTTCCAACTACATTCTCGATTGTGATTCGACAAGATTCCTAATGTTCGTTCGACCTTAGTTTGAAAGAAGGGGCTAACTTCGATTCTGGCTTAACAAGGTTCTAATTGCAGAGGTTCGTCCTTGGTAAGACAAGGATCTATCGGTACCTACTGATTGATAAACCTTCTGGTACCGATGAGGGTGAGATTTTTTCATTATAATTTTTCCAACGTAGTGACTGAATCGTTTAAATGAAGAATGAATCGACAACCAACATCGCTACATCGGCCATTGGCTGTTGGAATTCGAAACCTTTTTTATCTAGAGGACCGCATAATCCCCATAATAGTACGATCAACGTACCAACCCTTCACAAAACAGTAACTATATTGAGGTTCATCTTAAGCATCTTCCAGGAGTAATAAATTATTGTGTGTTTCTTATTATTATCTGTTTTCAAGGATACGTCCATGTTACGATGGTTTTGCATTTCCGCCTCAGGCCGTTATCCTCTTTGAAGATGAAGAGGGAGGCGTACTGTGAGGAAGGGTCTGGGCTGCCGCTTTCTGCCATTTCGTCTATATCTTCTATATCGCCCTGAAAATTTATAATATCACTTAATAATTGACTTGAAAATTAAAGGTGCGTAAAAACATCTGACCTGAAAATTTGAGAGAGTTTGGACGCATGGGTCGTGACACGTATAAAGTTCTACGGTTTTCACATTTGCACATCGACTAGGTAGTCCCGATTAAACGGAATTCATATGGGGCCATCTACGACTGACATAACCCCCGACTACCATGCATTTAAGCGTTACTGGGAGTTATGGTGATTCGTAGAAATACACACACTTTCAACAGAGGAGTTGACATTTTGTGCAAATATTTCGCTGGATTTTAATATTTTGTGATTTTATTTTAATTAGTTAATCACTTACGTACATTAGTTACCCTATTATGTATGTATACCTACTACATTCGGTTGATTTAGTTACCGACCTACAAAAAGTGGGAAGCCAAGGTATGGCATCCATAATTGTGGCGAATTTTCGAAGAGAATTCAGCTATTGCTATGGCTTCAAAATGTTAGTTACATATATGCACATTTTTGAACAATTTCTTCATGGAAATCCATTTTAGACCATTCTAAAACCATTCCTGAAGTTTAAAAATTTTCATATGTATACAGGGTGGTCCACGAGTTAGCCCCCCCCCCCCCCCCCCCCCCCCCCCCCCCCCCTCTTTCACGCTGAATAACGTGGTGATGTTAATTTTACGATTCAAGTCTCAAAATCTCAAATTTTCACGAAAAACAGAAAAAAATTCTAGGTTGCTAAATGTTTTTGTCATATCAAAAAAATAATACCACTGTGTTCAATCACCGAAAATCACCCTCGAAATACACAAATTCAGATTTTCGAATGACGATAGAACTTAATTATGTATCATTAAAGTACCTTCGCTGTTATGCGATACAATATAGTTAATAGAAGAAGCATACCTTATGTCTAATAGTGAATCGGAAACCGTACTAAACCCCACTTATTCAGCTAAATGTACCATGTTTAAGTGTCCAAATAACATTCTACCGACGTGATGGTTAACCACCCAGGAATGTTATCTCGACGAAGCGACCCTTGTTTATTGGCAGGAGCCAGCGGGGTCGTTTACAACTAATATTAGGAGGTCAAAACAATAACCAAACCGGGTTACACCACATACAAAGGTCAGCAACATCATAATATGTGGTCATCAGATCCCCTTCGTTAAAATTTCCACGGCAATTGATGTTAATTGAGCGCTGAATAAGACGCATGGCAGTCCCCCATCGCTCTTTCTGATCGCGCGTCGTGATGGCGGTGGGTTTGTGTCTTTGCTTTGCCTCAATTTACTGCAGGGTTAAAATTGCTGTCTGATGATTTACGGTAGACATAAAAGGGGTGATGTCGAAGACGGATGTGTTTACTCAATGGTAGTCTCAACTCCAAGAATCATCCCATCTGCGACATTAACTGCACAATGCGGATTCAAGGACGTAATGTTGTACAATGACGTCCAATAGTGGAAAATGAACGACCACGATATAATGTGAACATATCTAGGGACCTCATTTAGCGAATATTTAAGGAAGTAAAATGTTCGTTAAACTTGCAAATTCGTTGAATGAGAATTCGATTAGTCAAGGTTGAGAAATTCGTCAAACTTGGATTTGAATAAAAATATGGGAAAATGAAAAAAAGAAACCTACATAGTTGCAGAACTCAACCGAAAGTTAATTGAACGCAGAATGTTATAGTTATGATTTATTACTATTTGTAACCACTTAAAATAATGTGAAATAAACACAATCATCTTTGATAGTAAGTTGTTAACGAACTATTCCTACTAACCGCAGTAATATCACACCATCCAGAGGTTCCTGTCACTCAGACGTTCTGATGCTATCAGAAAACGCATTGGCAACATTCGTTTTATCTGTCCAATTATCAACTCCTCTCGCTTCAAATAATATATCCAAAATAAGACGAATCTTCTGCCGTCGTCTCTGACCCGTTGGTTCCCTATAATACTATAAATACGGGTGTTAGGTCCGCTCCAAAAACCCAAATATTTAGCTTCCAACAGGCCTCTTTTGATCTCCGTAAAATTATACTCTACTTCGGCTCACGACTGTCAACGCGAATACATTTCAAATCTGTTCGATGGTGAACAACGAATAGACAAAATGAATTTTTGCTTCCGAATCTTTCAAGCCAAGGATACCTTTATCGGCATAGTACTGTAACTACACTATTCTGATCTTCTCAATACCTACCTATTTGTTTCCGCAAAACTTGGCCCTTTTTGAGACAAACTAAACTTTCTTATTTTATATCACATGAAACGGATCCACCGAAGAAATTAAAACACTTCTATGTGAGCCCAACTACTATGTATAGAGATAATTATGTATAGTGATTCCCGTCCAATAAAAAGAGAAACCGGAGGTAAAGAGAAAACGTTGTACATTTCCACGAAAATAATGAGTTACAAAGTTAAATCGGTTCCGACGGTTAGGACATCATCAATAACAAAGAAGAACTGAAGGTACATCAGAAAGAGCACAGCTTATATAGTCACAGGAGAAAGGGAACTTTAATCCCATTGGTTGACAAAAGTGAAGGGGCTGAATTGAATAACCAATCACGTGCAAGCAAGTAAAAGGGTTGGAAGGGAACTTGAATCCTAATGGCTGAGAGAAGTGAAAGGGGGCCAGGTGGGGGCCCAAGGGCAGACATAGTGAAAGGGGGCTCAACAGTGGTGAGGGTAACATTATGAAAAGGGACAAAAAACCAAGCTATTGCAGGGATAAACCTATTAATGGTGAAATATGATTTGGATTTACACCATTCAAACATTTACCAGACCTATCACTTTTAATTATTTCGAATTTTTCAAGTACATTTAACATGCCTCCCTTTGGACAAAAATTAAGAAATTGTACAAACTGTCTATGTGTCAGATCAAAACTAAAGTTATGATTGGATTCACTCAGATGACTTGCAAAGGCAGAATCACCCTCGTTATCTCTGAAATCTTTTCATGTTCCCCAATTCTTTCCCTAAATTTCCTACCAGTTTGACCACCTAACTCAAACCCACATGAATATTTCAATTTATAAACCCCACTTTTGTCTTGCACTTTAATTTTATCTTTAACAGAACCCAATGAATTTTTAAGATTATTTTTATTTTTGAAACCCACTTTAAAACCTCTAGATGATAGAATTTTACCAATTTTATCCGAAAGTTTACCATAGTAAGGTATACTTATCCACTGTTTTTCCTCTAACACAACTTCCCTAACCAAATTTGACACCCCATCCCTACTCTTTTTCCTAAGAACCTCTTTCCAAATGGAGTGAATGAGCTCCCACCATATCCATTACTCGCAGCTATATTTTTGATAATAAATTTTTCTTTTGATAAATTTTGTTCATTCATGATTCCCATCACTCATCCAACAACTATTGGATCGAAACTGTCCACAATTCGTGGGATAAATGGCTCAAGATGGGTGAAGATAAGAAGACATTATTCTAGCAAGTAGAGGAAACGGGGTTACAAAAAGAACTAGCTAGGTAATGTCTATTCCCACGAAAATAATCATTTACAATGTTAAATCAGGTTACCTCATTTCGAGATGTATAAACAAGTACCCTAACACTACCTAACACCAATAAATGCAATTATTATATTTCAGTATCCTGTTCTGTGAGTTCACACCTGGAATAGGTACCTACGGGCATAAACCCTTCAAGAAGAACTTTGTCAGATTATAAGAACAACTAGATTTACAACGTTCAGTAGGTTATTATTAAACCTTCCATGAATGAAAAGATTATCACCACCGCTACAAGACTTGGCAAGGCTTGTTCTGGTTTTGGCGAGAAATACAACAACGTCATTCACATCTAATTTGCTTGTTCGCGTTGTTTCAGATTATTAATTTTAATGATCAACCAGGGATGGGCAAAACCACTTTATTATTCTTACTGCTTAAGGGGGTACTGTCATCGGCCCAAAATGTCCTTAATAATGCCTGAATTTTGGCTACCAAAGAGTTTATAGGATCTCTTACCATTACCTACTTCTACCTACTTTGGACTAATAAGTTGAAAACATGAAAAAAACCCATGGCTTCCCCCTTCTCCTAACCATTTGAGCCTTGAAAAGTTTTTCCAGTTTCAAATCTGATTTCGTCGTTCTTTCTATTATTCAATTCTTAAGAGCACTATGCTATTAAAATACCAAATTTTAAATTCATTTCGAAATTCAAAATTTTTTGGAATTTGTTGGGTATTTGGATACACATAGCCCTTGAGATTCGAAAAACAAGAACAATATTATTACGAAAACATAAATAAAATTGGTAAATTATTGGCTGAGAACACAGTTTGAACGAGTTTGAAAAACTATTCAACACCCTTCCAGTACTACAGTTATCGTTGAGGAGTATCCGAATTAGGTTTTGTTATTAGGGTTAATTAGTGGGCCGATAGAAGCTAATTTTAGGAACTCCATTTTCATTATGATGAATCGTTTTAGATTGATTCATTCCACAGTCACACACAAATTGTTACTTTTTACCCAATACCATTCAACCTGGTTTTCAAACGACACAGGCCATTCAGTTTTTGCTAGAAACCTACAGATGTAACATAGGCACGATGAAATTATTAATCAATTCATTCAGCGTAGCTCGGGACCTTACCTATGTGATAATCCATAGTTTTTCTTTTAAAAAAAATGTACCTTTAGATTATCACAAGAACATTATTTATTTGATTACGTAGACCATTTCGGGAACACCATTTTCAGGCACAGACAATAAACAATGGCAACAACAATTTCATCATTTCAATGAACAATGATAACAACAATTTCATTGTGTATTGTCCGTGCCTGAAGATGTGATGAAATAATCTCGGAAACTTCTTTGCAATTAAATTTAAAAAAGTCTGCCAAGTTGGGTGGGCAGTAAGCTTCCACACTTTTGTAACATGAACATTGTAACATCAATTGAACATTTCAGTGAACATTTCAGCGGAATCGGTAACTAGAATAGTTCCGGAGTTATCCCTATGACAACAAATTTAAAGTTTGCGCTTGCGCAGTAACTATTACTGATCCAACCGTGATGAAATTCATAGGCAATTGTCTTGGAGTCAGCCCCCAACTATCCTCCGAGTTTGAGCTGAATCGGCGGTCCATTATTAACTGAGAAATCGAAGTTTCAGGAAATTCAAGTGCATTCAATGTGCGCAGGCACACAAGCTAGGTACTGGTGGTCTGGTGGCTATGAAATTAATAGAGGCACTCAAGGGGATACCCCGTACAACCCATGGAAATTTCACCGACATTGGTGGAGTAGTTCCGGAGTTAATTTTGGCTATAAAAACACAAGTTCAAGCTTGCGCATGCGCAGTGGATATTACTGATCCAATCGTGCCGAAATTCGTAGGTGACTGTCAGCCACCAACCATCCTCCGAATATGAGCCACATCGGTCCATTAGGAACTGAGAAATCGAAGTTTCATGAAATTCACGTTTGTGCATGCGAACACGCTACTGGGTTTCCGACGGTGAAGAAACTGATAGGGGACCGTCTAGGGGCTAACCGGTACGATCCCTGAAAATTTCACCGAAACTGGTCGAGTAGGGAGTTCCGGAGTTATGGCTATGAAAACACATTTCAAATTTACACATGCGCAGTAGCTGTTACTGATACAATCGTTTTTCGAAATTAACAGGAAATCGTCTTGGAGTTAGCTCAGAACTCCCCTCCGAATTTGAGCAAAATCGGTCAATTAGGAACTGAGATATCACAGTTTCAGGAAATTCACGTTTGCGCATTCGTCCACGCTAGTAGTTGTCCAATATCGATTACATTAATAGGGGATCTTCACGGGCCTAACCCGCACAATCTCTGAAAATTTCATCAAATTCGGACCATCACTCCATAATATAGTTTTGCCTTGGACAAGGAATTGACCACCGACAAACAGACACGGAACCAAAATTGTTCAAAAAGCCCTGAAACGTAAAAAGCAAGTGGATATTTCGATTTTGGAGGACACTTAGCGAATTTTCGAAGGAAATGAAGCTATTGCAATGACTTCAAAATTTAGATTATGCAAATTTTTGGAACTTTTCTTCATGGAAATCAGTTTCAGACCATTCTAAAACGGATCCTGAAATTTAACACTTTTTATATGTAAATATATATATTATTTATATATTTATATGTGTCATTCCAGTCGACATCTGACCGAGGAATCGAGCTAAAAATCTGAAAAAAATTTCAAAATGTCAATAATATCAAAAGAAAGGATGAGTTCTTTGGCCAGAATTTTTGGAGTACTCCAAGGGTTCAAATTTTGAAAATTTAGATTCATAAATAGCTTTAAAAAACAATTTTTTTTATGTTTTTGGTGTGAATTACCATCTTAAACATCGGAAAATAGGGTATATTCGGAATCAGCGTGAAATTTCCTATAAGAATCACAAACCAAATCGGTTAAAATTATTCTTCGAAAATTCGCTCATCAACTCACATGCTGCATGAATGGGACTTTTTTTTAATTTCTCGCACGAATACACAGCTTCCTACCTTCGGTAGTGACTAGTGAGGAAGCAAAAAATGGTCATGATAATCCAAAGGTGTACATTTTTGGAAAAAGAAAAATCTACAAACCTCCTCGATGAAATTATTAATTTTTAAAGCATATGCATTCTAATCAACTTGTTTGATCAGTCAGATCAGGCTTTTAAGGTTATCTATAAAAACATATATGTAACATGTAGCTTTTCGTGGATTTTTGATGATTTGCTAAACAAATTCAAAGATTCATATAAATGATACTTCCCATAAGGAGTCCTATAAATTAATGATTCTGAACACATTTACCTATAGATCAACAATGACTGAAAATCGTTGACTTTGCTTTACAGAAATAACTAAATGAATGAACCGACAATTTTATTTTGGTCGTACTGGCATGACTAGAATTTGTCTACTTCCTCCATTCCTTAAGACCTCCGAAAAAACAAAGAGGTGCTCTCGCCAAAACATCCAGTCAAACTGCAAAAATATTTATATTCATGCAGAGTTTTTTCCTATGGTAGGAACCATGAGAACTCAGTCAGTAGAGTATGTGCACGTGCAATTAGAACGGAGCAATAAATCACTGTTGAGCTCCAAGTAGGTGGTCTCCGACTTGTCTAACGATCCCCCTCTTCGCTTCAGTTACGTCGGTGGCCTCCTCTCTTTTTAACCAACACCGAATCAATAATCATCATTTGAAAAACGACCCCTGAAGGAAACTCCCCTAAAAAATTGAGAAGGTCGAAACAAGTTTTTGGAAACCGTTCAAAAACTGTGGACACTCAAGGTAGAAAGAGACTGCTGGGGGGATATTTCTATACGGATAAAAAATTCGCGTTTCCCCACCGTTTCCGCTCTTAACCCTCCCCCTCTTTTCACTTCTCGAAATCTTTTTCGTTGATCTTATTTTTAAATATAATTAATCAACAGCAGACGCCACCTGCGCAGGTTTTTATGCCATATTTGCGCCCCTTCCCATCCAGGTAAGAGCGTTTTCGGATTCGTCCGCGAAAGTTGGACTTAAGAGACCTTGAGAGTTTCGTTATACCTAGTCATACCGCACAACGTCAAACTGGCACGGAGCACAGTGGTCCAAAACTATGTTCTAAACTATTCTTATTGGATATACCCCATGTTCCTATACCTCAAATAGCTAATTAGCACCTCAAAAACCTATTAAACGCACGTTTTTGATTATTGGAACCGGCCAGAATTGTTTATGTGTAGAAGACAAGTTGAAGACCTGAGAATTCTGCGTGGAATGAGACCAACGCCAGCTCACCAACTCAGGGGAGCCTACGGAGATGGGGTCGCCGATCGTTCCCGTTTTTTTCTTGGTGATTCTACATCGAAAAATAGTCGACACGTGGCGAGTTTTCTTGACAGAAGCATCATTCCATGTAAAGAGGCGTTTTTCCAAATACATAGACAAATGGGGTATCGTATAACATGTTTTTTGGGTGCTGAATTGATTGAGAGTAGTCTTGGCCTTGTAGAACTGTATATCTTTTGATTGACATTGATGATTTTTTAACGTCATTATTTTGCCACACTATTCCATGTAGGTACCTAACTCTAAAGTGGTATTCATCATCTCCATCCCTTCCATGAAGATTTTTCAAGTGTAAATTAATTTTACTGGGCCCATTTCTCGTTTCTTTTGGCAGAATAAGGAGAAAATAATTTCAAATGATGAGCTCTCAGATCAGCTGAGTCGAAAATGGTGCTCCCAGATCAGCTGAGCCGAAAATTGAAGATTGAAGAGGGGTTAATGTGAAACGGGTGAGCTAAAACACATTTCATCCGAAGTATGTAAATAGAGGTAACCGGGGGTTCAGGGGGCTTGCCCCCTGGCGAGGCGCGGAGCGTCGAGTTTTTCTCTCAAATTATTATTATTAGCAATTATTATTATTATCATTATTATTATTATTATTAGTTTTTCTCTCAAATTATTATTATTAGCAACAGGTCGGTTCGATCTTCTCTTGTTATTTCACTGGTTGTTTTTCCACTCAATATGTATATATTTACAATGTAGTACCTAACTCCTTAGATGTCAGTTACCGTCACCGACATTTTTAGAGTTAGGTACCATGTAATATTTTGGCAAAATAATGACGTTAAAAAATCATTTTGGTTAATTTGAACTGAAAATCATAATAATTGTCAATCAAAGATACAGTTCTAGTGTGTTAAGACTACTCGACTACTCAATCGATTCAGTGACCAAAAATACATGGAAAATGACACCTCGCGTACTCACCAACATTCCCCGTTTTTAACCAAAATGTTGTAAATTTAGTACACTGGGTGGCGGGAAAACGGGCTGGGACTCCTCGCAATCGATTCAGCACCCCAAAAAACATGTTATACGATACCCCATTTCTCTATGTATTCGAAAGAACGCCTCTTTATATGGGATGACATCGCTTACAAAATGCTTCTGACATGAAAACTAAAAAAAATTCCAGCCTTCAGAAGCCACATTGGACGAAACTCTCGGACACGTGTCGACTATTTTTCGATTTAGAATCACCAGAAAAAAAAAGTTCCATTAATGCAGCATGTAGATTCTAAAGGCTCTAAATTAGGTCATTCTAGGGTCTTTAGTAGGTCCTTTCCATCTTCCTTAGGGTCTTTAGTCCATCCTTTGCCGAATCGAAAGTGCGGAAGCAAACGTTCCAGTCATGCAGCATGAGTTGATGAGCGAATTTTCAAAGAATAATTTTAACCGATTTGGTGGGTGATTCTTATGGGAAATCTCACGTTGATTCCGAATATACCATATAACCCATGTTCCTATGTTAAATATGGTAATTTACACCAAAAACCTCAACAAGACACGTTTGTTTTAAAGCGATTTTTGACTCTAAATTTTCAAAATTTGACCCCCTGGAGTACTCCATAAATTCTGGCCAACGTGATTTTTTGTGATGTTCAGTTGTGAACATGAAAAAAGTCAGGAAAGCCGAAAATTTCGAAAAATCACCCAAAATCATGGCTACAGTGTTGGTGAGCTATCGATGGTCTCATTCGGCTCTGAATTCTCGTCTTCAACTTTTCTTTCATACAAAAGCAACAAATTTGGTCGGTCCCAATGGTCAAAAACGTGATTTTCTATAGGTATTTCGAGGTTTAGGGTGCTGGTTGCTACTAAGATATAGGGACATGAGGTGTGTACCTACCTAACTTCATTAGTTATTACGAAATAATGTTTAATTTACACTGTTGACATGGAGATTTGATTCTCGACGTGGCTTTTTGAGAATAAATGGACAGTTGTGTGTTTGCTTCTATCTAATTCTTGAATCTTATTATTTTATTTAATATTTCATTCTACAATCATTGTTCAAGCACAGTGGATGCTTGCAAGGTGTATTCGGAATCAGCGCGAAATTTCCTTTAAGAATCGTTCAGGACAGCCTAGCCAGAAGAAAACCCATTTTGGACTACTGTGCGTCGTTTTTTTAGGCATGATAACCAAATTTCAAAGACGGTTTTCTTAACAAGAACGGTGAAACTCTTGAATTTCGACTCATTCATTTCTTCACTATGCAAACAATTTTAGAGCTCTGTTCTCACAACTTCCCTTGAGATGGCATTAGATAACTGGGGAAGCTAATGTGTGGGAGGAGTGAACCATTAGAATTCAGGAAGAGTACGAGGGGGGGTGACATGTTGCCCCCTTGACAACTCTGCACTCCAGTTCTCTTCCCACAATGTAACTAGCGCGGGGTAGTTTACGATCCTCACTTCAACGCAATTAATCAACCATTCGCTACTTCTCTTTTTTTGCTCTTCACCAGCCTTTTACCAGAGTTTTTTCCTTTTTTTTTTTTGTTAATCGAGTGGAGCTTTTTTCTGTGTTATGTTCATTTACCATCGAGACAAATGGTGCTCGGTCTCCCACTAAATTGGAGACGTATTTTTAGTAGAAGATTCTATTCCAGCGTGGGAGGCGATAGGACATTTTGTGTACTCCGGAGCCCCGCCTTGAGACCAAAAGAAACATGAGATTCATCTCTCCAGTTTATATAACTAACTAGGTACTGAATTTCACGTTCAAATATTTAATACAGCGTTGAATGTAGTTCCAATTATTGTGGATCAATACCGTGGTTTAAGAGAAAAAAGTGTGCTGCGAAGGAGAGGTGCCTACGTAATCTGAAAATTGGAACTGGCTATTTTTGGAAGTTTTTCTGCCAAGTAACCGCCCCCAGAGTAATTTCAGCATCATTGCTCGAGGTGTTTGGAGACCTAATTAGCAGAAGTCTTCAGTGTATTTCCTTACCAAACACAATCGCAGAAGAAATCCGTTAGATAAAAATAGTAGTTAATCAAATCGTGTGAGATTTGTACAAATTTGAAGAGCACGGGGAAAAACCAGAAACCGGTGAAGTTTGGCGATCCAAACAAAATTACTTTTTCTATCGTTTTTCCGGTTTAACGAGAGCTTTATTTCCACTTTTAGAGTTAACAATCCTCTGAAATCCGAAATCAAAATTTCCACTCCTATTGCAAGTTCTATTGGCCTATCCGAACTAATTTGGTTCCATGACTGCGTCATCAATTTTCATCCGATATCAACGTAAAATTCAGTGGTCGCTTATGTATCACTTTTCATATCGTTCGAGCATGATCCTGAAATCCTCTTTACTATCCTGTGACGCGATCGCTTTCCTACCTCCAAACTTACATGTCTGAACTGGTAGTTTTCGTCGGCCGCTGGGTGTAAGATTTCGTTGTTTGGTAGGGATGCGGCCAAAAGGTACGGGAATCTTACATATCTGAAAGTTTTGGTGTCAGATTCAGGAAAACTCAAATCCTGACTGAGAATGCCGTGCATGAAGACTGCAATTTCTGAGTTCAGAAAGGTAGTTATTACCACTGTTGAACTGTTGTCAAATCTCTCTCCCATCATCTTAATGTCCTCATCTCGTCATGCCGACATCAAGCGCCATCAGCTCTGATGTTCCCCAATAGAACTATACCCAATTTGTTTGTTGTTCCTATCAAACTAATTCAAGTCGCTCGTCACTCATAATTCCCGACGAGGGGTGACAGCTGACAAGCGGCCAGATGCCAGTTCAGAGAGGCCCTTGGCTATTTAGATTCTGATGGATGTAAACTGATTAGTACTGCCCCCCGAATCATTCTGGTCAGGCCTGCTGAACGACGCATTGATGAATCTCATTTCCTTGAGACACCTGTGGCCACCAAAATCTATTTTGTAAAGAGGAATTCCTCCAGAAATTTCAACTTTTAGCACTTCAGTATACTTACTTGACGGGGAGGTCTGAAGGTATCATACAGTGCATATCAAGTGAGCGTGAGCATCCGTTGAAGGTTAAAATAACAAATTGACCAAGGGAGTAAATTTAAGGTTAGCACACCCAGCCCCTCTATAACCCATAACTTTCCACAGAAAAAATTTAACTTAAGCCATAATCTGCTTCCTTGCTCAGCCCTACAATTAGGGTTTTTTTCTGAGTTAGCTCGTTAAAATAGAGTGAAAATTCATAAGAATCGTTGTTAAGGCCATAGATACATTTTTCTATCTTATGTGTGAATCCGGCATCTAGTTAATCCTTTCTAATCCCCATAGTTCATAGTCTCCTCTCAAAGCAATTCATTCCCGTCTGCAATGGCCTCACCCCACCATCAGACCACGTGGTGGGTCCCTTCAAGCCCACCAGAACCCACCAGTACTCTATCAACTATCAACCCAACCCCGTGTTTCTCGAATCCATCCCAAAACCTCGTGCAGCTTGCGAATCGCCAAAACTAACCCGTGTTCCCAATCAACGACATTTGGGGCACATGCACTGAGCCTGGCCAGGCCCCTGTGGTACCTATTGCTATATCGATCGAGTCTCAAGCCCTACGAGGACCGATACAGCAATCTGCAGCCTGCATCGAGCTTGGTGAACAGGAGTTGGAACTGGAGCAGCCATCTTAGCAGATCCTTGGTTGGCTTCGAACGAATTTCTCGGACCCCATATACCTACCTACTTCTACTAAGCGCAGTCCGTGCCAAACCACAAATAAATTGTACATTCTTCTACAGAGTATTCTACATTATAACTAATAAGAACATATATGTCCAATAGCCAGCACTGTCCAATTCATTAGGTATTTCTGGGGAGCTCCTCGTGCAATAGGTAGGAAAATTGGATCTTCACAAAGTAGGTACCTACTTATTGTAATAAATATTATTCATTTCGATTTCTGTTTACAATATTATTTAGAGCCCCGTTTCCCTCGTTCCCTGTCATTAAAGTCGTCAGTAAAGTCATTAGCATTTAGAGAGGACTAGTTCGACTTCATAGGAACTCTATTTGCTATATGCCTTTCCAATCGTCACAGCACACACAGGAGAGCAGTCGTTGGCTCCTCCAAGTCTGAATGTGATATCGTATCACGTCAATAAATCGTTTTTCGGTTTGAGCATTCCTTTCCATATTTGTGTACAGTCATTCTTTCAACAAACTCGCGTGTCTATGGGCCAACAACTATTGGAACCATTGTGTCAAAATTATTGTTCTCTATCAACCTGTCAGTTTGTCCTTTTCACAGCCACAGGATTCATTCGATAATTGAAGCGAATGAAAATTTCTCCGGGTTAATCGAACCTGAAATACCTGTCGGCTATTCTAAAATTTTCAAATCTGAGTGGCAGGGTGGGGAGAGGGTGGAGAAAATTCTAGTTTTTTGCCCTCTATGCCCTTAAAGTAGGCTAATTCACCTGTAACTTGGGTTTTAAAAAAATCCCTCGGACCAATTGAACCGGAAGGCGTTTTATGGAGGGGGCTGAATATAAGTTCATGGATTCTTCAGCGGTACTACTGCAGGCAAAGACGAAATCCAACTGACTCCCGCAGATCTCTAGCATTTTTTTCTATCCCAAAGAATATCTGCATTGCAAGCATTGCAATGAATACGTCATACTTAATCATTATTCTTATTATGTACCTAGTATTAGTCCAGCACCGTTAAAACGACAGGATGTAATCCCTCTCACCACTCTCTTCTCCTCACCATCTCTGTTGTGGTTATGTAGATAATGGCTAACTCCTATCACCCTGACACTTCTCGGTTATCTGGAGCAATCTGAAGTCATTGTCAAGGGAGCTTGTGAGAGCGAACTTCGTGGATAAAGATGCCGAGTCATTAATTGAATCATTTCAAATGTTAATTAAGACGCGATAAGAAATATTTATTACACTCAACGACCCGTATAATTAGAAACTGAGATAAGGGAAAAATGCTAACATACCGAAGCACCAAAGGTGGATGAATAAAAACCCCAGTAAGATGGTTGAATTATTTTAATAATCCAGAATAGTGATATTGAGTAGGTACATTTATAGAAGTATTGAATTGATCTGCTGCGAGAATGATGATGTAGAATGTAGAAACTTGATGCATTGTGCCTTTACATGATGCTTATAACCACTGTAAAAACTGGTCTCCAATAAAGACCACCATCGGCAAATCCTAATTCAACCAAGCAATTGCAATATCAATAATTTCAAATTCTTCAGGAATTAACGTGAAATAAAAGCGCTTAGGATTCAGAAGAGGATTTGTAAATGTTTGGAGCCGACATGGTTACATTCCTTTATAAAATTTATTCCTGATGACGGTTTTATCAATATAAATAAATTGCCCTCACCATTACCATCGTGAGAACATTATACCTGCATTATATCTAAGAGCATCAGTCGCATCTACGCAGCAAGAATGAAACGCGAAATTTGCAACTATTTCCTGCTCAAATATAACTGAGAGTAAACTGAGACTGAGAGCGTTAAAGGAAATCTCTAGTTGTTCGGAGTGATTGGCAGGAAAACACGGAATTGCGAGCACAACGTGAGCTGAGAGGGACATGAGCTGGTGATATGAAGCAAGAGATGGATGGAGATGGGACGAGAGTGAAGGATAGGTCAAGCCTGGCTCTCGCCCAACGCCCCTGTCTTGTCTGCTGGTAAACATGTACTTTAGCCTATTACGAACGTCTTCGGTATGAAGACTTCAACGAAAGGTCTGGATAGATGACACAAATGATTCAGCAATGGCCAGGTAATCAGCTGGGTGAGCGTTAAAGGTACCTAACTTCTCTCCTATTAAAGGGTTGAAATTTGGTACTGTCTCTGTGGGGAAGTTGAATAGGACTTAGAGGAAGGCATATTAGCTGGGTGACCTTTACAGCTAACTTCTCTCCTGTTCATCCAAAAGCGTTGAAATTATGGTACACAACCTCCTGGGGACAATAACATTGGGTACGATTGAGAGAAAGTGAGCTCAGCTGGGTTAGCGCTTTTGTTTATCATATATTGTGATGATGAGTTGGGTTGACCATTTTCCAATCAGGAAAGTATATGCATATGCAAGTGGAAGTCTTTCTTTCTTCCATGTGCTTTCCTACAGTTTTCCCTTTTAAAATTGAACTTTTTATCAACCAAGCCCTTCTTGTAATACTTACCTGGATTCATCTGAATGTGAACATTTCAACACTCTTCATAATTTGGTCATATACAATGATGAACGTAAAACGTAATAAGGGTGACTTGCCTGAAGAAATGAAGGGAAGGAAAAGAAATGGAAACTATTCACAACATAGAGTGAGGAAATCATAATGCAGCATGAACAAGAACAATTTTGAGGAGAATGGGATGAGCCCCATCTTTGATTTGACAGGCTGAAGAAAGTGGGAGAGCCCACCGTAACATGTACCTACTCACCTACCTTAAATGAAGACTCCAAAAATGTATTATACTATATCGCGCTGACATTTTTCACAAACCTATTGGGGACATTTGGGTACGATAGAAAGAACATTAATGTATTTTGGCTGGGGATCAAGCAAAAATGTCCATGGTGACATGAACAATTTTTTTAGAATATAACATTTAGAGGAAGTCAAATAGATATATCACAATAGATAATTATGGTCTAAGTGACAAAGGGCCCCGTCCCAATAAAATAAAGTCAAATAGGTGGGTGCGTGTCTGAGTCTCAATTCAAATAGTGTGGCACATAGTAGTTGTTACAGGAGGGCTCTCCTGTTCGTCCTATCGTACTGAAATGGGTCACAAAACCTATTGGGGACACTTGGGTGAGATACAAAGAAGATAGATGATCCATTTAAGCTGGGGATCAAGCAGAAATTTTCATGATGAGGTGAACAAATAGTGTGACGCGTTATTCGTGATAACTGATATTATATTTATCAGTGGGCGCTAGACAGCAGCGGCTTTATTAAACAATAGAAGTGAATAATAAAACAATAAAAGTCTGCGAATTTCATATCCTGCACGGCTTTCATAATATTACCGGCTAGTATTATTATAATCCCGCTATCCTTCAAAATCGGCATCCTCTTAGTTGTTGTAGGTTAGATAATTCTGCCGGAAACACGGAACGATACTTGAGAGTGAGCGGCAAGATACGTATGAATAATAACTAGATATGAAGTATGAATAATAGCTTTATTCAGTTTTGAGGACCTGGCAGCTCCAGTCAGCTACTATTTGTCTAGCATCTTAGTGACTGGTCAGCCGACCCTCTATAATACGAGTACTTCACATTACCTATGTTTGCTATACATGTTTTATGTCACATTTTAATACAAATCCGAAGTGATAGGGGCATTAAAACTGTCAAAAATCGTGCTGTAAATAAATGAATATGTATAGTCAGAATGTATCAGAGACATTTAAAGTTTGTTCAAGTCAAATATGGTTAACGAGATAAGGTTTGTGATGTTAGTTGAAAGCAGTACACACACGTCGGTCGTCGATTTTTAATTATGTACAAAACAATGTTAATTATGTACAAAACTCTGTTTACTCACCCTTATGTATTCCCATGTCTACTTAATGGGGAACTTGCACGGTCATTTTTTCATTTCAGCGTTTGAAAGACCTTAGAGAGGGCTTTCCAAAAAGTTGCAATATGATGGGTATCCGATGATTGAAACTTACCGAAAATGGATCTTGTGATTTTAACCTAACAGACGTCACCGACCCCCTGCCTGCCTGTGAGGGTTCCTCAGCTCCCAAACCTAAATGACGTCACCCGCTCCCTTCCAACCTGTTTTCTGGTTAAACCAAGCGTAATTTCAAGCTGAAAATTGGATCTAAAGAGGTTTTGAAGGACGCTGAATCAGATTTTGAGGGTCAAAAGGCAAAAGTCCTACCCATGCAAGTTCCCCATTGCGCACCTCTTATCATTACTTATCTACATGTATATGGTAAACGTACAACAGTCCAAAACGCTTGAAGGTGTGATCAGGTATTTAGTTACCACTAGGTACTTCAATTATGTCAACAGCACATTCTACATCATCCGAAGCTTAGCGTTATTTTTAATAAGTAATTTTGTTTGTGCAGCCGTTGAAAAGTTGAACAGGAAATTCGCCTTGATGTTTACTTACAATCAAAAATGTCATCGATGTCCTTCTATTCCGTATTTTCGGCGTGTTTTCGAATTTTCGCTCGCATAGTGGGGCTTCCTTACTTATTACTACTAATCCGATCGCATTGAAATTGACAAACCATTAGACCGTGAGAATTCGATTAGTGTCGAAATTCACGTACGTTTTTGTAGTTCCTCGCAAGGAGACTATAACTATACTACCTATTTAAATTTAGAGAACTCACGATTTTTGGACTTCGAGGATTTTCAATTCAATTCCAGTGATAATTTCTGAAGGGAAAGGATGATTTTGAGCTCATTTTAGGAACAAAACCACCTAAGTGACTGACACAGGCCAGGTAGATTCTACAGGTCATTTCCAACAAAAAGTGTCTTTAGAGTTTTTTGTTAACCCCTTTATTTCTTGAATGTTTTTCAATTTTAAGATTTTGTTTTTTCTTTCGACCTTCAATCACTATAACAGCCATAACTCAGTTAATTTACAGTGTAAAATTGAAAATAAATATTCCATTGGAAAGAGCGATAAAATTTCTTTTTTCCTTGTTTTTTTCAGTGGACGAAATGGGGGAAAAATGAACTTGGAGAGGAAAAATTGTCAAATCTCGAAAATCGCCACTTTTTTTTCAATCGCTCATAGGTCCCTGTCATCTAGCATGTGATTTTTTGTCTGTAAGCCTAAAAGTTGCGCCAAAAGCTCAGCTTTTCAACGGTGTAGAATTTTTCAATTTTGGTGCACTAAATAATGAAGAAAATTGTGTTTGAACGCAAAAAAGCTTTTTTAAAGGAAATCGAGAGTTTTAGGGTGTTGACGACCTGACCATGAACGGATGAGTCAAGTATCGTTTTCCAGGTAACTGTTCACGCAGAATCGAATGGTGACACTCCCGATTCATTTCAACTGATAAAAAAATTTTCGGACATACCAGCATATCAAAACCATATTTGATTGAGCTACTGAACAATTGAGGTAAATCTGAGCAATAATTATTTGCAAAAATTCAATCAACACACAAAGATTCACACACCAACGCCGAAACTGATGTACACGTAGTATGGGCAAGAGAGAAATAGATTATCCTTTTTCGAAGTGGCAGGACCCATCAACCAGGAAAATATTTAGAAAAATTGTAAGTGGGAGTAGTAGGTAGGTACGAGTATAGTTTAGGTGAAAAACTACGATAGTATTAGTAGGTATTTATCTAAGTCTACTGTCAACACGTCAACTAAATGCGTAATAGTCTACAGTCACAAAAGGTCTGTTCCAACTAGCGGTGGTGCAGGTGCAATTCAAATATTTTAGCTGCGCAGAACCTCCTGCGCCCACTCATATCAACAAATTGTCGACAAGAGTGGGCGCAGGAGGTTCTGCGCAGCTAAAATATTCGAATTGCACCTGCACCACCGCTAGTTGGAACAGACCTAATATTATTGTCAAAGTCAAACCAATACCAAGTAACTTTCAAACCGGCATTTCATTACCGCAACCGTCAAAACTACAAAGTCAACACGACTTGAGGTACACGCACCATCACCAGACGCACGACCTTTTCCGGGTCAATCTTGACTTCGGTTTTCACTGGTTCAGGCATTTTGGATATTTTCAAGTCAACCTGAGTGAAGTAGGTACAGTCGGTACTAGGAACACTTGTGTCGGTATTGAATTTGACGAGATGAGTCGGGGCGGGTCACATTTTATTCTTGCAGAGCCTATAGTGACAAAAAGGAAAACAAAGATGATGTTCAATAAACCAAGAAGTTAGGTACCTACATGAAACTAGGTTGAAAATAAGTAGGTATATACCAAACCGTTATTTTACTGATCAGGAGACAGTATAGGTACCTGGTGTTTTGTAAACTGTGTGTAAACTGTGTGTTTTGTGTTGTTTTACTATCAGCGTATTGCCGTCGATATTAATCTCAAATAGGTATGCCATTTTACTTCTCGAAGTTCTTCATCACTGGAAATTCGAAATGAGATTTTTCTAGGACCATGGGGGGAGGGGGGGTGATTCCCAAAATCGATTGGGAAGAAACTAAAGTCGCTAACCTAGGATACAATCTATAGGAATTAAATGTCAGCATGTTATATCGTTTAAGGTAGGTAATTGGAAGTTATGAAATAGTTAGGTACATACATACCTAGGTATCTAGACACCTATTTATCACACATTATTGGAATTATCAAAAACCACCCCCGAATAAATTTATTCCTAAAAAGGTCTATAGTTGATATTCACGAGCTTTTTGAACAATAATTTCTAGTCAATAGTTTACGGCAAAGTAAAACTAAAAACGTCAAATAAAAAAATGTTTTAAAAAACATATCTACCTACTGCGAAAAAACTGTACATGTGTGTGTGTGTGTGTGTGTGTGTGTGGGGGGGGGGG
>JAEMON010000004.1:22329999-22342850 GCA_030264115.1 Lygus lineolaris
GAGTTAATATGAACTCTATAATTTCCGAGATTTGCGAATTTTCTATGACGGTTCACATCTTGGCCGGAACACCCTTAACTTAAGAGTGGAGAGCTGGAGAAGGTAATTACCTCAACATTTTTCTTATGGTACCCTTAGCAGGTAGGTAGGGGTTGAAAGCTTCGGTAATGTATCTACCCATTCTGCAACAACGTGTGGCTTTTTTATATATTTGTTAAACTTTTTTGAATGGAAAAATGATCTACCGAAGCTTTCAACCCCTACCTACTAAGGGTCCCACCAGAAAAATAAGGTACTTACCTTCTCCAGCTCTCCTCTTTTAGTTAACCAGCCGAACGTACAGCAAAAGTACAGTAAAATAAGTTTTATAAGTGCCTCTGATGAGGCCAAATGAATACAGGCGAAACTAGGCGGACGAAGCCAGTCTCTTTTCTTCACCCTCAACCCCTCACACAAGTGTAATCGACATACCAATAAACTGTGCATATAAAATAAGAAAATGTGTAGCTGCAGGTATTAAAACAAGGGATGAAATTGATGTAGGTACTGTAATTAACAGTACTATAATTGATTTGATAGTGGCTTGAACGTCCGTGGTACCTACCTAGTTATTGGAAGTTGTCGAAGTAGTGGGGTGCCTTCCAAATCCTACCAAAGCTAGAGCACAGCCAAAATAGTTACTTTTATTATCCTGAAATTCATTCACATTATTACACTTGTCAATGTGAATTGACATATTGGATCAGAATCAATTGACTGCTAAAAATAGGTGTAGAGTTGTAGGTAACTTTCTCCAGTAACTGTGGGAACAGGTAGGAAGAGTGAAAGACTATTCTTGTTGGGAAGATTTTTATCTATAAGATTTTCTATGTACGAAAATTCAAGTTCTTGTTGCGATTGCTGCCATGAAAAATGAAACAAACCTGAGCATAAAAGCTCAATATAACTACCCAACCAAAATTGAAATTTCCCTGTAACACGTGTCCTAATGGTTTTACTTTTTAATTCTTAAGACACGTGTTCTATTAGTATCCTACTTCTACACGACACGCGTGTATTAAATCGTTATTCAAGGATCTGGTTTCCACACAATTTAGGTCTGTAGGTAAATTCGATTAACATGTTCAATAGGGGCCTGAATCGTGAGAAAATATCTCATACGAATAAATTTCATCGCGACTCATTTGGATCCTCGCCATTCATATAATTCAAACTCCTGGGAGCTCGGAAATTATTTTCATATAAATATTATGAGATGCTCTTCTAGTTCCTAGGTACTTATTCCGGCGTAGTTTTTCTTCGCACGTTGTAGTTAAAAGTAATATTCCCAACCTTATTATTACTTATGTACGATGTAGGTACGTCTCGATAGGTTTTTCAGAGCTAGTCCTTGATTATGGTTGTTGAATGTGATTGAGTCGACACACACGAAATTAACAAATGTGAACCCTGGGTCAAAAAATAACCACCCTCCAACTACCACTACTACAAGTGTGAGCGGAATCAGGCCATTTGATCAGATGAAATTCACATTGTTTGGTCATGCGCAGAAGCTATATCGATGCAAAAAAATTTGTATCAAAATCTGATGAAAACAAAAAATGTAGAAGTTATGCGTGTGACAAGGTTTCAATTCACGTGGTATTGTGCATTTTGGAGAGAAAAAAATTTCCCTCTCGTAAGTGAAAACAAAGCTTTCCCTAGCTTTGGTAGATTCGGAAGCAATACGAATCGGTTGTGCTTCAATAATACTAATTGGTAATATTATTAAGTTCTTCGTACTACGTGTAGGTTGAAGCGTCCTTCTTCACAGCTCTGGAAATTTATTAGACGGAACAATAATCAGGAATATGAAATCAGATAGCGCAAATCACAATTTAAAGGTCTATACTGATGAGACTGAATAATTATAACGGAATAATTATGATTTGCTCTATCTGATTCTATGTTCCTAATTTATTACTGTTCTGTTAAATAGATTGCTAGAGCCGTGAAGAAGGACGTATATAGGGAATGTGACCTATGCCGTATCTTCCAGAAGATTCATGGACTAACTGGTATTATCGAGCCACGACTCATTCAACCCAAAGATAGTACCTACTACCTACTATTAACGAACATCGGAGCGGTAACCAAGCTTTTCTATCCGTTTTGTTATTGAATAGACCGCTTCAAAAGTATTGTGACGGTGCCAATCACGTAGACTGTAGAAGATCGCTCAGGAGAAGGGTTCATCACGTAACGTTTTATTGTGTTAAAATATTTAGCTCAAGTATTTAAATAAGCGGAACATAGATCATTGACGTATTACGAATTAATCTGCGACAGGTACCTACGTCCTAAACTTTGAGAAACCTTTTTTCTTATTCAATATTCTTCATAATCACCAACTTTGAAGACCTAACTTTCGTAGGTAATGCAGGAGTTCCATTTACTAGGTACCTATACAAGAGATATTGATAAATTTAATATAACTGTGATTTTGATTTACCTATGAATAGAATAGCTATGTTTCAAACAAGAACGTTCAATTTCATTTAAGATACCACCGAAGAACAATCGACTCCAGCACGATTATTTATTGTGCGACGACGAGCACAATAATTTATTATTTATTGATAAATCAACCATAACATCATGAGTCTACTTGTAAAGTGGACGTATATCCAAAAACCCCTCGTAGATTGATTCCCAAAATATTGACGATTATGAGGTATAGTTAACAGAGTTGTTTTCCAATTAGATTAGCTAGTCAAAATTCAGTCAGTTGAGAAGTCAAAAAGTCATCTTAAAAACTAAGGGGGAAGGAGAATTGAACCGATTGAACGAACAGGGTAGGTATAATTGGAACAGGGTATCAGAACTGTTCGTTATTTAAAACCAAAAATCCCCAAAACACATCCACTCTTCCTTCAATACAGACTTAGGGAATTTTTTTCTGAACTGGCTGTCCCTCTAGTGAATGAAGAGACAGATGATACGTGGAGGAGTTGTTTTGTAGTATCATAAGAGTAGCATACATAAGTGTATAGGTGGTACCTTGGAAGGAGCTGGTGGTGTCGGTAGTAAGATGAGGATGCACAATGATGAATCGGAGAGCAGCAGCGAGCAGTGGAACAACTCAATGCCCCACTATTAATGATACACCCCCTACCACAAAAGCCTTCTTCTCTCAGGATACTGTCATTTCCTTTACCTCGCCCTTGAGAACCTCCTTCGTATTACTTCTGTATGTTTGAGTCCTTCGATCCCGATCTCCAGTCTGTAGGTACTTGGAGGTAAACCTTCTTCGTGGAAGCACCCCACACTCCACGAGCTATCACCAAACTCTGAACCAACTCACCGGGCCTATCTCTTTTTTTCCTTCAGAGTAGAAAAAAAAATCCTCCTTTCTCCCTCCTACTATATAGAAATAAAATGTGGGGATTTAAAGGTGACCATTTAGCGGACATTGAAGACGTCACCGCCCCTGGCCACAGTCCAGTAAGAAGGGATGCGGGGTGAAGAGGAAGGGAGTTGATAAGGATTAAATATGAAACCTCCCACCTTCCATCTTCCATCTATACCCCGAAATAGTGTTCATTAGGTCGGTACCTTCCCCAGAACTTTCAACTTCATCTAAAAACGATCTTGTATATATCTGGTATTCCGTTTCTGTGACCCTCTCCGTCTTTTGACCTTGTCAAAATAAACCAATTTATAAAACCTAATTTATGCTGTAAACACGACGGAATCGGTGGGGAAACATAAAATAGCGCTCCCCACTGTTCTTACAACCAATAAACAATAGCAGTTGGTCGTAAGGAATGTTTTCTGTAGAGAGTGCAATCTGTGTAGAAATTCAAGGTAAACATTATTCGGGAGGAGGTATTTGTGTGCTGTGGAGTGAAATATGCACGTTTACTCGCTGAAACTCTTCGGATTCCTTCTTCCCGAGTATTAGATACTTGGTCCAACGGTTGATACCATATTAGGATATCAGACTGATAGGCACCAACATGTTCTTGTACGACCTGTTTAGAATAAAGGTAGGTTCCAATATTATATGGTATAGTAATAATGCTTATCGTATCATTCATTCCTATGTAATAGGTCTGGTGCAAATAGCGGCGGTGCAGGTGCGATTCTAACATTTTAGCTCGTCAATTTGTCGATAAGAGTGAGTTGAAGATAACTCAGGGACTTCAAATGAACGACGTTTTCCCACCTTTTTTGAATATTTTATTCCCCTAATAATTGACCTGGAGTGCTGAAATTCTTATTGCATCATCCTCAGACATGCGAAAACCAATCCTTGAAATCAGAATTTTTTTGTCATTCTTGTGGGGGCCGCAATCGTGCCCATACACATACGTTCATACACCCATAGGTACGGACTTACAATTTTCCAAAATTGATCATTTGTCGATTAGGACCATTTTTAGGTGATGTTTCAGAAATTTGGTGTTTTGCTGATAGCAATACTTTCCTTTAACCTTTCAAGCGGGCTAGGAAAGTAAAAATCATGGGGGTGGGGGGTTAACCAGTTAAATGGAAAAACGAATCTATTCAATTTGGCAGGGTTTTATCTGTACAAAATTATCAACGGGAGGGGGCACACGTTATTCCGGAAGGGAGGGGGTTAATGGTGGGTGGGAGGGGTGATACTGAAGGGGGGGGGGGGAGGAGGTCGCAGAATTGGATGCAGATACCATAATATTATTGAATTTATGTTGTAATATGAAACATATAAAGGAAAACCCCCTTCTTTGCGGTATTTTGCCAATTTGGGGAATTTGGGTGTTTTCTGAAGCCACGTATGTTAGTCAGTATGAAATCAAAGAATAATTTTGAATATTAAAAATTGTAGGAAATTAGGAAATTCAACGCTGTTTAAAAGTGAATAGTGATTTAAGCCGTAAGAGCAAGGGAAAAGAGTTTTAGTCGAAAAACTGAATGAATCGCGGTTTTTCAGCCCCCTCCAAGTTTCTACAAGGAGCGCTACTGGACAATAACAGACAACCACCCCAAGTTTCGGCATTTAATCGAGGGTAAAAGTATACATAACGACTGGCCTATAATGGCCTGCACCATGAGAGATTGGTCCGAGAAGCGATTGAGAATACCTTCACCTCAAGACCGATCGGTCGTGCGTGATAGTATCATGCCATGTTATTATATCACCAATGTTTTGCACTGATTTTACCTTATCATATCAATATATATATACTATGATTGAGTTGATTGATTTATTCGTTAAAAAATAAAAAACATCTACGAGAGTATTTTGCCAGATTACCAAGATTTTCGAATTGTCGACGAAAGTCCATAGAAATAATGTTATTAGAACCAGCACTCTTGAGAGAGTAGGCAACAGCTGGTGGAGCTCGAATCGAATCGAATATCAAAACTCACCAAATGACTCCCGTGAAAATATATATATAAATTAGAGTAACTCCAAAAAAAAATTATAATCATGATTATGTACATTATATTATGGCCAGTATTCCCCTAATATTTATTCCAGGATTTTGTCAGTAACGTACGTACCTACATAATCTAGTACAAAATTCAAGATTTTTTTCGATTTAATAAGTAGGTAATTTATGTAATCACTTAAATTTAATTGACGCTCTTGTAATATAATGTGCTGAAATTTTCCTTTTTTGTGGTGTCAAGTTTCAGAACAAAATTCATACTTTTTTCAAGGTAAGTATTTTATACCAATAGGATCTTTGTAGACGGGCGATCTGTACTGGAAAACAACGTTGTGTAATAGTTTGTAGAGTTTTTCTTTTCAAACTACAATAGGTTCCTAGGTAGCTTTATGAATCACAAACACGAATAGTAAGTATGTTGACAAGTCAATATGTGATGATTGTAGAAGCAGATTAATTCTTGATAAATAAAATATCTGGCTTTTAATTATTAAAAGATGAAGTAAGTATGTGAATGAAGTAGGTAGCTACCAAATTTGTGAATTGAATCAGAGAATGTTAGATGTCGAGGAACCCATGAGATCCTTGAGGCAGGATAGGGTCGCTCAGTTTTTTGAAATCGGGATCAATTGAAGATAAATACACCCTCAAATCCGTAGCTGCGTTCAGCTTATTCCTGTATTTATTCTTGTTGTACGGTAGGAAGAAACGCTTCTTTCCACGAGCTCAGTGCAACGGAAAGGAAAGCACTTTTTCGGAGAGTTTTCCTTGCTCCATGTTAACTTCTGACCAGAATGTGACGAGAGCAGTTTTTCCTGGGTTGAAGTCATCCTCAAATAGAATTCGAAGAAATTTCAATCAGGTTTCAGAAGCATCTAGGAAGGCTGCATTTCCCTGTTATTCCATCAGAAATGGTTCCGAAATCCACTTGTATCTTGTGTCTTCTCTTTAAATTTTGCTTCCGAGTCAACCAAATGCGGAAGCTTTGGGGATCGAACAAATTTGTGTCCTCCAAAAATGGAATTTCTACTCGCATTTTACGTTTCAGAGCTTCCTGGACAAATTTGGTTCCGTATCTGTCTGTCCGCATTTCCTTGATGCAGCCATGTCTTCCAGAGTTTTCATCCGTCTTTGTTCAAATTTTCAGGGATTATGCGGGTAGGGGGCCCTTGAGGTCTCATGTGAATTTCATCATGATTGAATCACCGGTACGCTCCATGCACGCGCTTATGTACAAATCGTTCACGATTTTGTTGACATGTTGTCTACACATGTTGAACATCAAAACGATCAATAGTTTTGAACGTACACAGTTTTGATTCAATGTTTTATGTCAAATTTTTTTGGACGCGAGGAAGCTAAGTATGTGCCATTATCACTTTTCAGATTATTTATGGCTACTGAATTATGGAAGTTATTCTGGTTAATAGTCAAATTAAAACTCGAAAGATTTTTTCCCCAAAATGTGTGCTATTACACTTATTTTTACGCGCACCCCTGACCAGGCCCTCACGCACCCCAGGTTCGCTGCCTGTGTTGTGCAATGGGGAACTTGAATGGTTAATTTTTTATTTTGTAATTTGAAAGATCTTAGAGAGGGCTGTGGTGAACACATTCCCGATTATTCCACGTGACCAAGTTTAGTATAATTAGAAGTGCCTTTTCAAGCATTTCTAGAACTTGTCACGGGGTCTAACGACTCCACCACATCACTCAAGGTTCCAGGATCTCTAAACTGGTGACCCCTGACGTGATATCGGTGAGGCAGCATGTGGTACACACTTGCTCCTGACCCCTAGACCCAGTACTGCATCTGCCATGATCAGACAGACGTGGGCTAGGGGATACCAGGCTATGCTGACCATAGTCTCAGGAGTAAAGGCAGAGGAATTCCTGTCCTCTTTGGTGAGCCACATACTTCCTCACTGGTCCCGCCAAAATCAGAGAATCCGGGGAAGGCGAGTCCTGTGGTGGACACATTCCCGATTATTCCACGTGACCAAGTTTAGTATAATTAGAAATGCCTTTTCAGGCATTTCTAGAACTTGTCACGGGGTCTAACGACTCCACCACATCACTTAAGGTTCCAGGATCTCTAAAAGGGCTTTCCAAAAAGGTGCTATATGAAGGGTATCCGACGTTGAAAATTACTGAAAATGGGTTTGTAATTTTAACCTAACTGACGTCACCGACCGAAATTCTTCAGTTGGATACCGTATTTAGGATCCTCCAAAGTAAAAATGTCCACTTGCTTCTTGCGTTTCAAATCTTTGTGAGCAATTTTGGTTCCGTACTGTGTCTGTCGGTCTGCCTGTGGCAATTCCTTGTCCCGGACAAAACTGTACTAAATTATGTTCCGATTATGATGATATCCCCCCCATTAGGCGGATCCACTAGTACATAGAAAGTAAGTAGTAGTGATTTCTTGAAACTATGGTTCCTCAGGTGCCAATGGACCAAGGATTTTACTCAAATGTTTGGAAGGTGGTTGGTGGATGATTCCAACACGATTGCTTAAGAATTTCTTCACAATGACATCAGTAATAGCTATACACTTGAAATTTGTTGTCATAGGTATAACTCTGGAACTACTATACCTACCAATTTAGGTGAAATTGTCACTAACTGATTCTATACGTCCATGTTATAAACTGAGCCCAGACGATTTTTAATTTACTTTCTTGAGAGGCCATGCTTAACTCCCCTGTTGAGAAGCGCTGGTACATAGACAGTACTTTTCGTTCACAGTCGTTCATCAGTCGTTCACAATATAGGTATAACGTGGAACGGCAAAATGAGAATTTAACAGGTGGGAGATTTTGAATTCTATTCAACCACCCGAAAAACAAGGGAAACTCCATGAAAACTGGCCTCTTCGATCCCGAATGAACCTATTATAATTTAATAAGGTAGGTGAGATATCAAACCGTGTCAGACCGTTTCTAGAGTTCTCCTGGCAAGTCCCACCTACGCTCTGTTATACCTTACCTAGTCGATCCCCCAAATCACAGCTGAAGCCAACCGCAAGGCTTTGATGATTAAAAGCACGTCGTAAACGTTCATTCGCATTAAAATTACCCCCTCTCCACACTTAAGGTAACCGAGGATGACTTGTTTTTTTATCCCCGTCCAAATAAACTTTTAATGGCATGTGACGAGTGTGTCCCGCGGTTACCTTCCGACGTCGTGCTGGATATTTATAGAGCTTCTTCCCCTCCTTTCATATGGCGATGAGAGCACCCACAGGATAAATTATACGTATGAAAGGGACGTTCACTGGGTCATTTGCGTGCCTGCCCGTCCCGGGACAAGGCCAATGGAACAGATTGATAGACAGTCACTCGTCAGACAATCTGAGCTTCCAAATCACTTTCAATTTCATGTTGAGTCGAACCCTCCACTTTCACATCAGAAAGGTGTAAGATTCTAGGTGTAAGATTAAGTAAGTACAAAAAAAATACAATTCTTCGGTTGCAGTATGTATCTCCATATCAGTTTAGCTAACTAAATGAAATTAAACAAGTGTCACAAATTACCTTCATCAAGTGTTACAAATTAACTTGATCAAGTGTTACAATCAACTTGTTTGTAAGAACAACAATCTATTTTCTATTAATTACCAATATTGTTGCAAGTTGTGAAACCCAACTTTACCTTTCTCCCTAAACCTGACCTCAGGCTATAGTGATGTCCAAATTACACATTTCGTGTGATCATTTGGAAAAAATTAGAATATGATAACAAAAATGGCTGTTTTTGGTTCCTAGCACAGAAGCTATAACCATAGGCTGTGGAAAGGCAGCAGCATTTGGCTTAATAATTAACGGTACTAGCGTTTTAGAATTGTACCCTCCATGTGTGGTACTGGTGTACACTAAATTACTATATTTTAACCCCGCAAATTTCATACCACAACATAACAACAACATCTTTGGATCTGAAAACCTTCCAACTAAATAGTTAAATTAAAATCTTAAAATATCTCAGAACTTGATGTAGTGGTTTTTTTAAATTAAATCAACTAAGGGACAGAGCGGATAACATAAAATTTGAAAATCAGCGCATGCAACTCATGCGAATTTCCTTACTTAGTAGCATAGCGATGTTAACACTAATAGTCCAAGTAATAGTAGTAGTTACACTTTGGTGGTTTCGTAATAATTATGTAGTAGACGTAATCGAGTTCAGCCACAAGAACACGGTTTGAATCCAATTCCACCAGTCCAGATTCATAATGTAATAAAAATGAAAGAGGAACTCCTTCAGAGTACCTCTCGTTCGGGTGTTGCAAGTCCATCTCAACTTGACGATTACACTATCAATTTTTCTCACCTGTTAGAACGTTTGAACGTCTCCGCTCACGATCCATAATATTCACAGAGCAGGGTAGGTATGGAACCCACAGAGTTTTTTTTCAACCATTATGTAATCCCATTATTTTTCCTCTCTGTTAAAAGTTTATTCCCGAAATATGGTGTTTTATTAATCAGGTGTAGTTGTTGATGTTGAAATTTTATTGGTTTGGGGGTAGATATTAATTGTTTTGTTATTATAATATGAAAAAAAAAAGAGTTGAAATAATAAAAACTGAAGTAATTAACACAAAAACTGATGAAGTAGCTAATAAATAATGATATTGAACTAATGAAGAGATTAAGTATTGAAATTATAATTTTATCATAAATACTAAAATCGATACGAATTAAGGCCAGTAACCTTATAAATCATAACAATAATGTATCAACAAAAGAAAATTATCTGAAATTTACCCACTACCTACCTTAATAATATTAGTCTCTACTTTGTGCTTATGAGTATACTGCACCGATGAAGAATGTGATTATTTAAAATTGATATAAGGATAATGAAAAATGGTGTAAATTTGAAGAAAAAAAAGGACAAATAAATGAAAAAAAAAATAAATAAAATAAAATTATTTTGTCAGGTGACATTGGTATAATAATGAATTACTAAAATTATTTGTAAAAAGTTATCTACCTATAAAATTGAAAATAAATATTTAAAAAAGGGTAGTTAGTGAGTGTGAGTTTATCTAAGACAAAATTTTATAAACAAAAAAAAAAAAATTGAAAAAAAGATTAAATAATGTTAAGGAAAATTAATTACTGATCATATCACAATTACATATCATAAGCTAAAAAAAAAAAAAAAAAAATTACAAATGACACCCGAGAAACAGTGAGAACTGCACTTTGACAATAATATTTCCGACAGGCGTTCTTAAAAATAAAAAAAAAAAAACAGATTAATCATTACAGAACAAGCATAATTAATTTGAAAGAGATTCATCAGGTTGCTTATATCACAAGCCCGCCTACCAAGAGAAATTATTAAATCATTTACTGTAGTCATAACCACGTAAAATTGAAAATCATCATTATTAGTAGGTAGGTGAGGTAAGGAACGATAAGTTAGTTATAAGAAGTACTTAATAATATTATAATTCCATATGACTTTCAGTCCGCATATAGGTATATGTAAATGTGACCCATCACAGAAACATAATTCACTTCAAGGTAGGGTATTGGCCTGGAAACAAATCCGATTATATAATAACAATTATTCATCCACAATTATAATACCTACATACAATAACAACAACACAATACAATAACATACAATAAACAATTATACAATAACCCTTAAATAACTGCCGAAATACAATAACAATTATTTCATCCACATGAAGCCACGCACTAAATTAATTCTGTTCCGTTCAATAGTGCTTTATTTTTAACCGTGCAGCGGTGCATATTGGTTGGTTTTGGTGGAAGAATAAAAAGGGTTTCGAATTTGATTAAAAAGAAAGAAAGAAAAAAGAGAATAATAATAAGTTGAAAAAAAAGATGACTAACACTTAATGAAAAAAAGAAGATACTTGATTTTTAAAAAAAATGATCGCACTTAATGAAAATATAAAACGATGAAAATTATTACACAACGGTTTATTATTTTCTGTATAGATCGCCCATCTACAAAGATCCTATTGACATAAAATACCCACCTACCGCGAGGTTAACAATCACCTCTTGGCGACAATGAGTAGGTACCTTCTTGTAATTATTATTATCGGAGAGTTGTATCATTCATTCCTACTGAAATTCCGTAACTAAGGAAGCTTCTGAAAGTAAACAACAAAATCTTGGTTTGGAGGAATCGAAAGAAAGTTGCATTTGAACAGCTGATATTTGAACGGAGATTTTGCCTACTCGGGAAGAATTGCGATTCACACTCGTGTTTCTGCTCTTTTTTCGTTCAACCCTTAAGTCCTTACGGGGAGCGAACGGTTGGTCCTAAAACGCTCCGCAAGGTCTCATTCGACGCTAAAAATTGTGTTCTATTTTAAATCAATGGAAAAAATACACCTTCCTATTTGAAATTTTCGAGCTAGGGCGTTTTGAAAATTGCATCCCCTATTTTCTAACCCTTAGAGAAGACTGACGGTAACGCCAAGCTTCGCGGCACAACTAGACCCCGAATGGGGCCGGTATACCAAATTTCATTAATTTTGGTCCATGGTAACTAAGGAAAATGCCGCGGACGGACGGATTTTTTTTATTCGATTTTTGGATTCCCAAAAATCCGGATTTTTTTGATTTTTGGTTTTTTGGATACCTATGTTGAAACGTAAAACCTCAAATTTTGAGGGAGGGTTAAAATTTTTTTTTTTTTTTTCGTGCTCGATTCTAAAGGTTCATTATTGCAAATAATAAACCAAAAGGAGCCGAATCGTTGTTCGCCGCACTATGTACTTCTTCAATTTCAGGCGACCTTGTTTGTTCAGTCGGATGTCCCACGTGACCCTGTTTAACCGAGCTCTTGATTTACCGAAGGAAAAACTTCGAAACAAAAAAAAAAAAAAGATGAACGGAATGGTGTGTTTGTGTTCGCCCTCCAATCCTTCCGTTTCTATCAAACTCTCGGGATCTCTGGGATCGGTGATAATGACTCTCGTCCGGCCTCCGGAATAACGAGAAAAAATCCCGTCAAGATAACTCATTCAAGCCGCCACGCACGCGATTTTCCCCACGGAGGAGCGAAGAATGAAAATCTTTAATCCAGATAACAAGATAACTAGATAACCCAAAGGGGTCCTAACTAAATACGGGAAAAGACCAACTTACCACCGAAACCCGGAACTTGGCGCACACAGTGGTTCCAAAATTTTATTTTCCTCACAATCCCCTGCCCCTTACATTTAACCAAATTCAATCAGGTAGGTAGATATATAAGTGAATGTAAACTTTGGACGAACAGATGCGATGGACAAATAGATACGTAAACTACTGGCAAATTATATCAAACTTCCCATTCATTTCATACATTAGGAAAATGTATTGAAAAAAATGTGTTAGGTTTCAATATCGGAAAAGGTCATCTACCAATTAATTCACTTCTTTATTCAACAACATA
>JAEMON010000004.1:22368300-22378395 GCA_030264115.1 Lygus lineolaris
GAAAGGCGAGAGGAATGTTCTGATATTCGATCTGGGAGGCGGTACATTCGACGTGTCAATCCTTACGATTGACGAAGGGTCATTGTTCGAAGTTAGAGCTACAGCAGGCGATACACATTTGGGAGGAGAGGACTTTGACAACCGATTGGTCAATCATTTGGCTGAGGAGTTCAAACGGAAGTACAGGAAAGACATCAAGAACAATGCACGAGGGTTGAGAAGATTGAGGACAGCAGCTGAGAGAGCGAAGCGTACTTTGTCATCCTCCACCGAAGCCAATATCGAAATAGATGCACTACACGAAGGAGTAGACTTCTACACTAAGATTTCAAGAGCTAGATTCGAGGAGTTATGCGCAGATTTGTTCAGGAGTACTCTTCAGCCAGTGGAAAAGTGTCTGCAAGACGCCAAAATGGACAAGGGGTCCATCCATGACGTGGTTTTGGTCGGCGGATCAACCAGGATCCCAAAAATTCAAAACCTTTTGCAGAATTTCTTCAATGGAAAGGCCCTGAACATGTCAATCAACCCGGATGAAGCTGTGGCATATGGAGCTGCAGTTCAGGCGGCTGTGCTCAGTGGAGATCAGAGCTCTCAAATCCAGGATGTACTCCTCGTTGATGTGACTCCCCTATCGATGGGTATCGAGACAGCTGGAGGAGTCATGAACAAGATCATCGAGAGGAACGCAAGGATACCATGTAAGCAGTCACAGACGTTCACCACCTACTCTGACAATCAACCTGCAGTCACAATCCAGGTATTTGAAGGCGAGAGAGCCATGACCAAGGATAATAACCTCCTAGGAACGTTTGATCTCACTGGAATACCTCCCGCTCCAAGAGGCATTCCGAAAATAGAAGTAACTTTTGATCTGGACGCAAATGGCATTCTGAACGTCTTAGCCAAGGACAGCAGTTCAGGAAAATCCAAGAACATTGTCATCAAAAATGATAAAGGACGGTTGTCAAAAGAAGAGATCGATAGAATGGTGAACGAAGCTGAACGATACAAGGAAGAAGATGAGATTCAAAGAGAGCGAATCGCCGCCAAAAACCAACTGGAATCCTACATCTTCTCTGTGAAACAAGCTCTGGACGAAGCCGGTGACAAGCTTTCAGCATCAGATAAGGAAACTGCACAATCTAAATGCGATGATGCCCTCCGCTGGCTTGACAACAACTCTCTGGCAGAAAAGGAAGAGTACCAGCACAAACTTCAGGAACTCCAAAACGAATGCGTCCAATTCATGAAGAAAATTCATCAGCAAGGTGCCCCACAGGGTACCCAAAACTGCGGTGAGCAGAGTTACAACTATAGTCAAACTGGATCAGGCTTCAGGAACAGCGGACTTACTGTTGAAGAAGTTGATTAAATGTTTGCAATAACCAAATTTTGTAGATGAAATTTTATGATAACAATATTATTGTATTGTCTGAGCAGAGTAGGAAAACGATATAATTATTGTTAAGATTGAGTCTGTAGATTTTAGTTCCTAGCATATTTCGTTGTATAATTATATGTACCTGAACATATTCATTTTTACTGAGGTTATGACTTATATGAGGAATTTCTTTTGTATTTATCATACAAGAAATACTATGTATTTTTAATGAAAGACTGAGATAAATTTTCTGAGTTAAAGACTGAGTTTTTATTGTAAATTATTTTCACGAATTTCATCAAATAAAGATATGTATGAAATAAAATAATTTGTGTCCTGTTTTGTGCGGAAATCCTTACTTCTTTTATGGTTTTTGAATAGGTAGTTTTGAGATGTCAATGAATGAAGGACTATTATGAAGGGTAAGGGGGAAAGAACAAGGAATGTCACAAAAAGTTTTTTTTTTTTTTTAGAAAAAGCAGCTTTTTCATTTTGAACTTGAAAAAAATCAATATTTTTCGCGTTAAAGTCGAAAAAACTAATTTCCGACACCCATGAGTTTCATTTAACATAATGTAAAAATGTTTTGACTCCGAATACCAACAGAATGCGCTATAGAGATCGAATTCAGAAAAAAATGGACATTCTCTGTTCTTTCCCCTGACCCTTCATATGAGGGTATAGTTTATGAGAGATATCACATTTGAAAACAGTAATTATCCTCACATCTTTGAAACACCCAAGATAACGTAGGAAACTAACTAGGTAGCAAAGTGGTTTGGATAAAGAAAAAGTTCCAGTCATGCAAATGATGCGAATTTTCAAAGAATTATTTCAACTGTTTTCATGGGTGATTCTTATATGAAATTTTATAGGCGAAACAACGTTTGCCGGCTCAGCTAATTATTTAAGTATATACATAAAAAAGTGTTAAACTTCGGGAATCGTTTTAGAATGGTTTGAAACGGATTTTCATGGAGAAATTTTTTGAAATTTTGCATTACTGAAATTTTGAAGCCATTGCAATAGCTGAATTTTCTTCGAAAATTCGCTAAAAAAATATATCAACATGCGATTGGGAAGAAGTCGTAGTGGCGACTGGGAAGGGAAGGCAAGCCTAGCCAGAACCCCATCCAGTCTGGTCCGCCCATGCAGTTGTGTGAGATACCTGGGAGGAGCAGCCTAACGGATTAAAATTGCGACCATAAAGGGCAAATTATGATGTGCTACACTCCCGAAATTCTCATGACACAAATATTAAAATCATATTCAATATTTAAGTAACATTATATATATATATGTGTGTGTGTGTGTGTCCAATAGACAACAAAGTCAACAGGTGATTGCTTCATCATAATATCTTCGTCGGTTGATTAGTTTTCGATTGGGTCCAAAGCCCACACACCACGAAGGGAGGTGGAGTCCATCCCACTACAAGCGTGCACTTTACCCTCGAGGTTCTACTAACGACTTATCGTATTCTTCCCAACGTCAGCTGGCTCTCACCTTACGACTTTGCTGTGGCAATTTTCAGCAGCCCACACCAGAGCAGTCCATCGTCCATCGTCCACAGCGTCTATGAATGATAGCGGCAGATTCGCCTGAGTAAGAATGTAGTGGCATGCTTCCAGATTGCCTTCCTTGGCTGCAATGTGCAGTGCAGTCATACCTTCGGCACCCTGTAGATAATAGGTTGGTAGACATTTTAGATCTACGAAGCTATGACTAGGCATCCAATGATGAAGAAAAGAGACCAAAGTTATGTTAGTCGTTAGAATACCACCTTGAAACCAACAGCGGCGCCGGCCTTGACCAAATACTTGACGAGAGCGTTGTGCTTATTCTGCACTGCCAGCATGAGTGGGGTGTACTGGTTCTTGTCGAGAGTTTCGAGATTGGCACCAGCTTGAACCAGAAGGTGAACTACCAGAAGATGTCCCTCTCTAGCTGCGCCCATCAAGGGGTTCATAGACACTTGGTTAGGGCTCATACCCATACCTAAAAAATGGGAAGTGTTCTAGAAAATTAACCCAACTTGCTGAACAAAAAATTCATATTCAACTCACAAAAATGAATGCTTACCTAACATGTTCAATACTTTTTCGGCGTCACCAGCTTTTGCTGCTTGATACAAACTGCGGTAAGTGTACCTATACAAAAAATACACAAATGCGATTGCAGCATTACACATTTTTTTATCTATAGGAAAAATACATCAATCCTATCTAGAAATTTTCAACTCTTTCAAATTCATGGAAAACGTGACATTGTACGGAAGTTAACCAACGTTATGGATCCACAACTAGGGATTGGGATACAGATTCGTAGGTACTTCCAGTATCTGTGAAATCATTCGATTAGGTAAGAAGGTAAGTAATTATTTGAAAAGTATACAAGAGCAGTCTCTATTCCAAAATATTACTAAATACGATTCCCAGTTGCTAATGGATTAAAATAAACCCACCTCTGTGTTACATCAATTATAATTTTGGAACTCCATGGGAATTCAAAACCTAGAATTGGGTACCTACCCCGATAGTAATATATTATAAGATCCACGAGTTCAAAGTCAACCTCTATCGACCACCTCACAAAGACCCCGCTGGCCATGAAAGCCAAGATGGAGAGACAAATCTTCAACATCACTGATACATTTTCTAAAATTACAGATACACTATTTTTGCCCTACGACCTCAATAATTTTTCTTTTACGTCATTATCTTCCAGGAAAACCAATAAAAGAAATTGATGATAATTACCAATTGTACTCATTAATAGGCCATAGGAAGAATAGAAATCATCCACACTATTGTCTTATTCTTCCTATCTTAGAATTCTTCCTATCTTAGAATAGGACTCATCCACATGATTGTCTTATTCCTTTAGCTCAAAATTTAATTGAAACCCATACATACTCACCCACTATCCATGGCAGCAATAAAATAAGTTGCATTGTAAGTGTTATAACTGAAAGGATGTTCGTAAGGAAAAAATATAATTAAGTCAGTCATTATAATCGGAGCCACCTAATAAAATTCGTGAGGCTAGGATACACACCAGAATTAACTAGGAAGATAATCAACTTTAGCCATCGCACCAGGTATAATTACTGAAAACCTGAAGGTACCTACCTGATGTCATCAGGAGGACCTGCATTTTTTATGAGGTGTTCCAACTTCTCCCTTTCTGGCAGAGGTATCCCCAGAGCCGTGATGACTTTACCGCTTGGAAGCGTCAACGAACACGATGGCAGAACTTCACTGAGTTCGCTTTCCAGAGAATCCTCTTCGCCAGGCTTCGACTTTCGACGAGAAAAGCTCATTTTTGCCACAGGCCTAGAACAAAAGGAAAAGGTTCAAGATGGCCACACTGCGACCACGAAAAGTCAGAGGCAGGTTTATGGCAGTAATTAGTTGACCTTGGGTAGTTACTGCCATAATAATAAAATAAAGAGAAGAAGGATCACATTTTGAATCATTATTCAAAAACAAGGCAGGTTTGGTACTTACAATTTACTCAAAGGTTTGGTAGAAGGGAGGAACAATGGGTAGCGGTGGTTCTGAAGTTGTATTTTGTACAACATGTAGCTTTCTGTCCCACAGTGAGGGCACACCAAGGTGTCTTCCAGTTTCATGTCGCAGTCTTTGTGGAAGAAATGCTTGTTCTCACAGATATTGACTACACCCTGGAACACAAGAATTTTCATGTACAGGTATTAGGACCAACCTTATCACATCTCAGCTTTCTAGCGTTTAATTGGTGTTCTTGGTTTTTGCGAGCGGATGAGAAAACATTTACAAGGCTTCGTTACTCAAATAACCAGAATGTACCAGTTATGTATATAACCGTTGAACATTGAGATTATCGCATTACGTGGAGACTGTCGTCCAATAAACGATTAGGTACCGAAAGGAAGGAGGTTACCTGAGTGCAGAAAATCCCGCAAGTCGGGCAAGCATTGTGCCTGATCATCCTCTCAAAGTGTATCCTGCAGAGCGCCTGGAATGGTTTGGTCTTGCAAGACCGGAGGAGTGGGATGCCGCCTATCTCATTGGAGCACTTGACCAGCCTGTGCTCATAGATGTCCAGAGCCTTGCACAGCTGATTGGTTGGATCCTTAGCGAACATGGTGGTGATGACTTCGCATTCACACAATAAACCAGTTCCAGCCTGAAACAAAAAACTTATTTTATACATGTGAGAAGGGTATTTATAATAGTGTTGGGCGAAAAGCGATCATAGCCTCTATCTACTTAATACGCTTTTATTATTCACCAGAAAAATACCTATTCTCAACTTCAAAAACTTTTGGAATATATTATAATTACTACAAAAAGGGAAAAAGAGGGAAATCGATTGAAGAATTTGTTGAATATTTGTTCATTAGTTATCCGAATAAACACATGAGAATAATTCGAATAGAATTTTGGACCCGTTTGAACCTCGGGATGATTCAATTTAGATGAAACGGATACAAAAACCGCGTTTTTTCCCCCAATAAAATAAAGGATTATGACTATGGATATATAACGCCACTTTCCCATCCTCGTTCGCAATCACCTGTACCTTAAACTCATGAACAGTCTATCAAGATGATACCAAAACTATGAATATCAACTTACAGTTAATGGAGGCAAGTTCTTCTCATCCTTCAAACTTGGCGGTTCACAACCTTCCGCCATTTTCAACTTAGGAGAAGGGGCTGCTGCTATTTTCTTGAAGGCTGAAAAAACTAATATCAGTAGAAGTCGGATGGGCCCTGAAGAAGTCAAGGGGCGGTAAGGGGATTCAGGGGGGGAGAGAAGATCCTTGAATAAGAACATTTCTTACAACATTGGTATTCAGGCACGTACCTAACATTTGATAACCGGGCAATAATAATATTTTCATGTTTTACCTTCTTTACAGCTCGATCCACTTTCACTACGGTCTGTTTCAATAGCAAGCCTCGATGGACTATCTGTAACTAAAGAGAAAAATGTAAAGGTTACATGTTATGAAAAAATGTGAAATTCAGAGATGTACTTGTTGGATACTCTCAGAAGAATTAGGGCGTGATTTATAGACGGTCCACGAGTTTCAAGGAGACCTTGAGATGGTCTCCTCGAAATTTGGAATGCGGATTCGGCTTAAAGAATCCTTGAAGACCATCTCAAGGTCTCCTTGAAACTCGAGGACCGTCTATAAATCTCGCCCTCAGTAACCGTGCTTTACCTTTTCTAGACAACGCATCCAATGCGGGTTGGGCTTGCCAGCTGCTGGCAGAGTCCTCATCTTGAACCAGACTTTCTTTGGAAGATAGCTTAGCGGATTTACTCAAGATGGACTCAGCACTGCGAGTTTTCTTTACTGAGCGGGACGAAATGTCAGAAGATGTATCATCCTGGTCACAATCGGAAGTCATTTTGGTCAGACGGAGCGGACTGTTAGTGACAGACTCCCCGTTAGACGGGGCTGTACTCTCATCAGCTGAAGTTGAGTTCCTAGACGCCGTTTTAGACTTTGGACTACGATGTTGTGGTGGAGGCGTTTTAACGTCTTCACTTAGGCGGCTCGACCTCCTTGGTTTTTCCTCTCTGGAGAAGGATATGAGCGATTTTTCTTTCCTGGCAATAGCATTTTGTAGAACTGACTCCCTGTTATAATCTTTGGACATTCGTCTCGATGAACGCTTGACAGCCACATCTTGCTCCGCCTAAAACGATCAGTAGACATCATGAGTACAAAACAAAAACTACCCTAAAGCATGCCACTGTAACACTTATACCACCCCTCTCACAACAATAATCCATTTTCGGTAGAGGAACAACACTACCATTCGGATCAAACTATAGGTACCTAACAAATTAGATAAACATTTGATTTTACGAGTTTGGTTGGAATATGAACTGATCCTCTTATGAAGTTTTGGAGCTTGCCATCAACATACAACTTCGACAAGATTATAAAAATATCTTTCAATGACTAATAACGCAAATAACCCTCAACACTAGATTTCAATATTATCTTCTTAAGTTTAGTTATTGAGTGAGAGCAACACGAATAATATTTCCATAGAAATGACTTACTTTGTCTGCACTCCTCAGGGATCTCCTAGGACGTTTTTCGAATGGCTCTTCTTCCAACACAGCAGCTTTTGGAGTCGTGTCTACCTTGCAGGGGCGCCCAACTCTCCTCTTTAAAGTGTCAGCTTGCTCTTCCGCCCGGTCGCCAACTAGGTTGTCATCACTTCCGCTTGGAGCATCATGGAACTGCTCAGATCCTGAGCTGACAGGTGCGGCATGTTCACCGAGTTCAGCATCCTGAGGGCTGGCTTCTCGCGTTGTTTCTGTATGTATCTCATCCAGATGGTCTTGGACAACCTGCATGGATTCCTCTTCTTTGCTCTCCTCAACAGGTTCTTCGACCGAAGGTGCTTCATTTTGCGGAACTTCAACAGCAGTTACTAGAGCAACTGCATCATCAACTTGTTCTCCAACTGCAGATTCAGGAACATTCATATTTACATCGCTATTCTCCACTAGCATAACTACCTCTTTATTATCATCATACCATGATGGTTCTTTCAGAGTTTCTTCTTCCACAAATTCAACTTTTTCTGGTTCCTCGTCACCCTCGTTCACTGGCTGAGCTTCAAACACAACAGAAGACGAATCATCAATAGCGGGACTTGCAAGTGACTCTTTCGAATCTTCCTCTTCAGGATCCTGAGGTCTAACTTCAGCTTCATCCTTTTTATCCTCAGGACCAGACCTATTGAACGTATTGTGCATCTCAGACAATATTTTAACTATGAACATCTTGTTATTCTGATCAGACTCTGAGTTTGGATCGTCAGTCTCCCCGGATCTAACAGATTCGTTCATCTTCGAGGCAAATGGCCCAGATCCGCTGGACTTTACGAGAGAACTTGATTATCCTATGTACATCAGAGTAGGAGAGAAGTCAGCTGCATTCAACTAAAAAATAAGAAAATATATGTAATACTAAGAATTTTGATGAGGCATTTCAACGGTGGTGGTGGGGGAAGGGGGGGATTCGTTCAACAGTCATTTATATTATCAACTGTTTTAGGACACAGGTTCCTTTTTCAACCCATCTTGTTCTGTGGCAAATAACGCATTAATAATTCATTTCATTCAAAACCGGTATATTTTTCAATGAAATCAACGTCGTCAATCAGTGTTATTTAGAGGAGTTTTAACTGCAGGCTTTCAAAAACTCCAAGGGTCACAGCCACCCTCAGGATATAATCAAAACGTTGATTTAGGCTTTTACATTTTTTAATTAGCGAATTTTCGAAGAAAATGAAGCTATTGCAATGGCTTCAAAATTTTTGAAATGCTAATTTTTGACAATTTTCTTCATGGAAATCCGTTTCAGACCATTCTAAAACGATTCCTGAAATTTAACACTTTTGAGTGTGTGTGTGTGTGTGTGTGTGTCACTCCACACGATATCTGCCCGAGGGATCGAGATAAAAAATTCAAACAAATTTTAAAATGTCAATAATATAAAAAGTAAGGATGGGTTCGTTGGCCAGAATTTTTGGAGTACTCCAAGGGGTCAAATTTTGAAAATTTAGATTCAAAAATCGCTAAAAAACGTGTTTTTTTGAGGTTTTTGGTGTGAAATACCATCCTATACCTAGGAACATACGGTATATTCAGAATGAGCGTGCAATTTCCTATAAGAATCACCCACAAAATCGGTAAAAAATATTCTTTGAAAATTCGCTCACCACTCATGCTACATGAATGGAACTTTTTTTATATATACAACAGGCACCAAATAAACATCCTTGCAGTTCGCTGATTAATTTTTTTCTCAATAAATGAACAATTCTTATTCCATTGTGTAATTCATTCTAAATTGATGGCTAGAAAGCCATTTACATACATGCAAAATACAAAAATAGAAATCAACATAAAAAGTATCAACAGATAAATAAGAGTAAACAGCAATAAAGCCAAAACAGTACCAACTTTTCAAAAGATATTGATACCTACCTAATGAAAGACACTAAAATACCAAAGACTTAAGACCTAATAGATTTCATTCATATAATATTATTATTTCATATTATCCTAATTATAACGGTTATACCGCCATTTGTATGGCTAGAAAGAGCAGGCGGCCGTCACTCCTATAGCTTGACTTGATTCTCCTTAGGAACTTCAGGGGCAGCACCGTCGCGGTCCTACTGGTAAGTAAGTCTTCAAACTATTGGCCTAATTGCATTTCGCAGGATATAGGCACCCACCAACCTAAAATATTAGCGTTAAAACCCTACAAAAGTGTGGTTAGGGGGTACTCATTTCTAGTTTTTATGAACAGATAATTAGTCGCGCTAATACTCGCAAGAGATTTTCATAATATAAATTTGAGACAGCTAAATTGCTTATTTTGTAATAAAGATGACGTAATACACAACTACGTTAAATATGATAATGGTCCATGCCCTTTAAGTTATTGAACATTATTTCTATCAGCGCTGATTTGTACTGAAATTTCAATCTAATACCTACCTATGCTTTCAGATCTGAGAAGCAGGTCACTCAAGAAGCCATGGGAAGAGAGCTCCACATCCGCACGTCAAGGAACATGGAAAAATGTACTCTAACGAGTGTAGGTGAAGTGATTGTTGGTTTCTGATCATACTCTTTTGAATAATAAATTAATATGTATCTGAGTTGATAGGTGTGCAGTTC
>JAEMON010000004.1:22401728-22416802 GCA_030264115.1 Lygus lineolaris
CAAAAATATTGTTCAGAAAGCTTTAGAAACGTAAGAAGCAAGAGGAATTTTTGACTGGACAAAACATTTTTTTCATTTCTTGCACAATTCCTTGCTACCTTTGGTTGTGAAGAAGTAAAAATCTTTGGAAGGCAGCGCCATGGTTCGGGAGGAACAGCCCTAGTGGTTATTGATTGTACTAGGGGTATCAGCTCGTCAGCGCTAGAGTTCGGGTTCGTCGAGGCGAAACGAAAGGCTGCACGATTCTGGATATCAAGTAGAACTTCCTTCTGTTTCTTTAATGGCCGTACTCATGTCCGCGAAACCATAAAACTGCCGTCAGAAACGCTGAACCGTAGCACGATAAGTAACCACTCTGCTTCGCTGCGCAGAACCCAATAAGCAGATCCACAATGCCGCAAAATATCAAGATTTTTGAATCGAGGATAGTCTGGTTCAAAACCCGTTGGACCGTAAAGGTGGAGAACAGCCAATCAGATTCAATTACGGATGGTTTTACGGCGTTGCGGTTTTGCGGACTTCAGTACGGCGTTGCGGTACCCAGCTTAATGTTGTGCAGGTTTAAAATCAATGAAAACTGAGTTCGAAAAAGGATAATTACGGATTTATTCAAAAAGACAAGGAGCTGACACCATTAGGAGGAACAAGATGAGAAAAAACGCACATGCGCCACAAGGCTGCGCAGCTGGCTGTCATTATTGCCAACTTAATTTCAAAATTATTACTTTTGGTGAATTATTCTAAATTAACTTTTCATTTAACACTTAACACCTGTCACCATCTATCAACTCTGGCAGCTGAAGATCTCAGGTCTACTGACTGCTATTTTAGCAAATCATAGGTATAGGGTCCTATTGGAGAGTGTTTAGCTAACTAAAGCTCTACCCCCGGCGGAGCGCCGATTTTTTTATAAAATGCATACTGAGGGTGTTGGAGGGGGGGGGGGGGGGGGGGGGGGGGGGGGGGGGGGGTAGTTAGTGGGACACCCTGCATTATATGTGTCACTCCAGACGATAACTGGCCCTGGAATCGATATAAAAAATTTCAAAATGTCTATAATAACGAAAGAAAGGATGAGAGTTCGTTAGCCAGAATTTTTGGAGTACTCCAAGGGGTCAAATTTTGAAAATTAAGGGTCCAAAAACGTGTTTCTGAGGTGTTTGATGTAAATTAACATCTTAAACATAGGAACATAAGTATATTCGGAATCAGCGCGAAATGTCCTATAACAATCACCTACCAAATAGGTTAAAATTATTCTTTGAAAATTAGCTCATCAACTCATGCTGCATGAATGGAACTTTATTCTGATAGACTGGGTGATTGTGAAGTCTGCGCTCGAGCACCTGCAAAATACACTTGTCCAGAATGTGAAGTCAAATCCTGCTCACTCCCATGCGTGAAAATTCACAAAATTGAACTGGAATGTGATGGAGTTCGCAGCCGTGTTAAATTCAGACGGCTCCACAAGCTCTCCAACTTGGACATCCTGAGTGGTAAGCTCCACAAACTTATTATTATTTTGTTAGAGCTATCAGATGGAGGGGCAAGGGGCGGGATTTATAGACAGTCCTAGAGTTTCAAGGAGACTTCGAGATGGTGTTCAAGGATTCCTTGAGCCAAATCTGTATTCCAAATTTCGAGGAGACCATCTCAAGGTCTCCTTGAAACTCGAGGACCGTCTATAAATCCCGCTCTAGATCACAGAACACATCTTTCTGGGTTCTATGTGCAAGATACACTAGTCTTACATTCTAATAACTATTTTTCTTGCAGATTATAGACTGTTAGAAGAAACCAACAGAGCTATAGATTCAGCCAAAAAGACCAATGTCAAGTTACTCAACATGAATGGAAAATATTTCCACAACAGAGTAAGTTTCCAAGTTGTTACAATCGCGGTGGTAAGAAACCTTGTTTCTGACATGTTGACGTCCAGTGGGCTATTACCATGACCTAGAAGGAGATGGACCTGGTATGCGCTGTGTAAAAACAAGGCTGGGATCTGAAAGTCAAGTCACAGTTTGGGGGAGAAGGGCGTGGCCTTTTTTTCATTCATACCATTCGAGGGTAGTGAGCTGTGGAGAGCCTCCACACCCCCTTCAACTGCTTTGTCCCGTTTATTCATGAGAAGGACCCCACCACCAAGGCCACGCCCTAGTATCCCCGTTCTCGCCCTCCCTGCACCACCTTCCCCTCTACACCATGTGGTACGCATGGTGATGGACGAGGAAGGGGGTACGTAGATACCCAGTCATACCCCTGTCCGTGGACGAGATGGCTGGAGGGGGAGATGGAGAAACTTAATTGGTTAATTCGTCCTTTTCTCGTAAAATGCTGGTTATTTAACCCATTCTGTGCGGATGTGGTAATATTACCTCAAGTGATTTTATCCCACTCATGGGTGTGGTAATATTACCTCAAGCCTCAACCTGCATTACACTCTCCATTTTTCGGTTCGTAGGAGGGGATACCTCGACTTTGACGTCACGCATAGAATGGGTTTAGAAAGTTTATAGGTGAAGGTTTATATTTAAGGATGTCAGAATTGTTCTAGTGTAGATACCTTAGAATGTTTTCCAATTTCTCAAATTTACCGGTATTTATATAATTTTTGTCTGGCTGATCTGATTGACCTGAGCTTCCTCTAACATCTCAATCAACAGAGTAGTGAGATTCCGGAAATTTAAATAATGTGAGTTTTTGGGAAAAACTGGCAAAACGGAAATGTGTAACCTGCTAAGTACACCCACCTTCAGATGCCAACGATACATCGATGTTTTAGCGAATTTTCGAAGAAAATGAAGCTATTACAATGGCTTCAAAATTTTTGTAATGAAAAGTTTTGAAAATTTTCTCCATGGAAATCCGTTTTAGACCATTCTAAAACGATTCCTGAAATTTAACGTTTATATATATAGGTATATATATTTATATATATGCCAGTCTCTCCAGACGATATCTGCCCGAGGGATCGAGATAAAAAGTCAAAAAAAATTTTAAAATGTCAATAATATCAAAAGAAAGGTCAAGTTCGTTGGCCAAAATTTTTGGAGTACTCCAAGGGGTCAACTTTTGAAAATTTAGAGTCAAAAATCGCTAAAAAAGTGTTTTTTTAGGTTTTTGGTGTGAATTACCATCTTAAACTTAGGAACATAATATGGTATTTCGGAATCAGCGTGAAATTTCCTATAAGAATCACTCACCAAATCGGTTAAAATTATTCTTTGAAAATTCGCTCACCAACTCATGCTGCATGAATGGAACTTTTTTTTCCATCTGCATTCTGAAATTTTTATGGTAGTAGAGTTTGGTTCATCTCATTCAGATCAGTAGTAGAGAATGCGCTGCGCAAATGTGAATATGGATGAACCGCCATAACTCACAACCCAATGGTCCAAATTCGGTGACATTTTCATGCTAGTTCGAGGGCAGGTCCTTTATGACTCCATACGAATTTCGTGACATTCGGAGCGGTCTTCGCTACTGCGCATGCACCAACATGTGAGAACAGTCAAACCGCTACATCTCATGACCCAATCGTCCTATGTCAGCGAAATTTTGGTTTTAATTGGGGTACAGTTCTTAGATGGTTCCATTGTCGCATTCAGATCAGTCATAGTGACTGCGTATGCGCCAACCTGAGGAAATTGTCGAACTGTCCGCTGAACCAGTCCAATTTCGTTCAACTATAATTGCATGGCCGAACCATGTAATCCATGGGTTACTCAAGACCAGGCATGTTTAATCAATTCATTATCTTGGTCAGTACCTACGTGAAAACAGCGGAATTGAGCAAAATGCCTTGGCAAACCTGATGTACCATTGATTTATTTTAAAAGAAATAGAAAACAATATTCATCGATAATAGCGACGTTACATGATAATACATTTTCTATTGATTTCAAAAAATCTTCAATGTTTTGCCAACTTCGATGTTTAAATTTGAATTTTTTTGACGGATTCGTGTTTAGGGTGGTCGAAAATGTGGGAATCGATCGTTTTTCAAATCACGTAAATACAGTGAAGATTGTCTAATAATTGCGAAAACGAAAACATATGGCCTAGGCCGACTCTACTATTCTCGAGCCTAAAGATACAATATTACGAATGAACTCTATAGCAAATAAAATCGAAACATCAACTCATAACATCATAACATAACATAACATCATAATTATGTCGATCAGAACCATCCTAAAATGTTCCAAAAATTGGGTTTTCTGCCGATTGCAATACACATATTATTTTCCTTTCACCTTTCAGGCGGGCTGAGAAAAGTAACTAGAGTAATAAAAGCCAAAAGGTTCAAAAGATATGGAATCGTATTACCTATTGTAGATAGATCTATGTTTCCAAAAACATGCTGCGCCTTGCTCAGCGATCTGACTTCCCTCCTCAACTAGGGACCCACATCAAAGTAATATATGTTGGTACCTACTTATAGGTATGGCAAAAAATATTGAAACATCAATTCAATCATCAATTGAATCATATCAATTAATTTTAACGTTTCAGAAGAAGGCACAATCTATGATAACGGGAGCAAGAAAGAAGGAAGTTGGATTGAAATTGCTACCCCCGAATTTCACTGATCACAAAAATAATTCGACCTACTTCAATCATAAAAATAACGAATTCCTATGGAAAATCAAATTAAAATTTCTTCAAGCTGAAGATTTTGAAGTTGTTGAACACAGGTAAGTAAATTGAGAAAATATTTCATACAAAGTACCTACTTTTTCCTACAATGTTAATCAACCGACCAACGGGATGGTCGATTAGAATTATTGTAATTAGTGAGGAAAAGAGGTATGACTGCAGCAGCTGCCTTTGGTAGCTGCGAATCAAACCTAGTTTAAAGACATTTTTTAAATGTGCACAAAATTTAAAAAAGAATTCAAAAATTTTAATTCCGCAGGAGCCTACATTCTATCATCTCCGTCATGTTGCCCAACCTGATCCCCGGCCATTCGCCATTCAGTTTAAAGATTGGGAAATGGATGGCTAAATGGGGAATGATCGTGTATGAGAAAATCGAATTTTTTACACTCTTCTATTGTTAATAGGAATAAAATAACACTGTTAATACAAAGAAAAAAATAGTTGATCGTTCTGGTGTGGCGAAAATTCGGAATAAAATCTCAGCAGTTTGAAAAATAGGCGCCATTCTGACGGACCTTGAGCCACCCGGTAACACGTCACACTAAAAGAACAACTGAAAGAGAATGTGCAGAGATCACACAGGGAGCAGTGAAAACATAATTTAGTTAAATAATTGATTATTATTAATTAATTACTAATTAATTCAATCAATTATCTAATTAAGTTAATTATATTCTCACTAATCTGGGGCTAAAACAGTGTTGTTTTTGTTTGGTTGACAGGCCTTCACGGATTTTGGCCAATGACAGACGACACCCGTTACAACGTAACTTTCCCGCCATATTACAAAAATGAAAATTTTAATAAATTTTATAAAATTACAGATACATTATTTTTGCTCTACGGCTTCAATATTGTTTCTTTTAAGCCATTACCTTACAGAAAAAAAAATTTAAAAAATTGATGATAATTCCCCATTGTGATACTGATAAGGTATGGGAAGAGCAAAGGTAGCTGCCCTGCAGCCACTCCGCACCCCACGTTTGCTGGGTGGGAGCTGTCAACCTTTTCTCTTCACTACCTACTATAGTTTCAATCGACCATCCTGTTGGTCCGTTGATTATCAATTATACTGCAATTCCCGACCACACTTCTTCAGAAACGCGAAGAACACGATAAAAAGTTGTTGTGCACTAAAAAAAGGGGGGGGGGGGGGAAATAGAGAAAATGAAATAATAGTTGTGACAAAAGCTCAGAAAACTGGAACGATCCGCCTTGCACCAAACAAAAAATACCAATTGCGAACGGCCAAGATGGGAGACGAGTTGAAGAAGGGGAGCAGGTTGGGCAACATGACAGAGTTAAAAGAATGTAGGCTCCTGCGGAATTTTGTGCACATTCAAAGAAGGTCATTAAACTACCAAAAGCCAGCTGCAACAGTCCCTTTTCTCGGAACTACCATAGTATAATGAGTAACGGGAGGAGGTAGGTAACAAGGAATTGATCGTATTTTTGTGGTGACTATTAAGCTACAAAACCATGAATTTGAATAGAAAATTTAATGAAGCATTATTTTGTTAGTCTTACGTGTCTGTCGTTACAATCAACATTATTATTTAGCTTGATTGTTGTTTCAGGGTTCCAGATGGATTGATACTTGGTGACTTGATAGCCAAATATTTTGATCCAGCGAAATTTGATGATTCCAAACTCAAAGGGAAACTTGCTCTTTATCACAATCGGGAGATCCATAGAGTAGAAATCCTTCTACCTGCTGAAGGCGTGCCTGGCAAGAAATTTTTCCTGATGAACCCAAAAGAAACAATAGCTGACAACCTCAAGTATAAAAACATCATCGAACACCCTACGTTTCACGTGATACTGGATGAAAATCTACCCAACTACAACATCGTTCATATAGGTAGATACATTTTAGTCTGACATCTTCAAATAAAATAGACACAATACTACCTACCTGCTTAGGATTGTTGGTTACTTTCTGGCAATCACATCAAGTTCAGCCTATCACCTATTCCTTTATCTGTTTAATATAGTATCCATGAACCACAGCAATTATACTGTCCTCGATCAGTACTAGGTCCTCGTCAATATAAGTATTTCATGGGCTTTAGAATAACATGGAAACTTAGATGGGCCAGCGAGTTTTGTAAATTTCTGGACGATATGTAGCAGACAGTTCTGTGAGAAACGTGTTAGCACAAGCACACTCAGTGCTAACCTGTTCAGTAGGTTTCATACGACATGGAATATACGCTGAAGCCTGGTTCACATCAACCGAAAAGTATGCAGAAAAGGGTAATCACGATAAAATACCCGTTATCTTGTGGGGATCGTTCTGGATGGCATGTATCCAACGGTAATGCACCTATCCATTACCTGCATAATTGTTCGGACAAAACATTCTTTGGTTAGTACGGTTAGTACGGCTCAAGTTAAAGTGAATCGCTCCAGGACGGCCCATAACTCTCACTCTCCAATGCACGCCTCCTTTCATTTCATTTTCCCGTTGAAATAGACCTTGCATTTGAAAAGAACATTCACGATTACATTATCCACGTTCCCTGTTACTCCTATGTGTAATTTAAAATGATGAATTTGTCGGGGATTGTAACGAAAACATATTGATTGAGTAGGTTTGCAAAAACTAAAGGTACAACATAGTGTTCTGCATCCAAAACTATGAGAAAAAAGTAAGAGCTGAACGAAATCGTCGTCAGGAGCCCCAGGTACATGGTTGGTGATGGACAAAATTGTGTCGGGAGTCCCTGGGGATAGTTTTGCTTGTGCGAATATTTCGTTAGGAGTACTCAAAGGGTTTAGCCCTTTGGCTTTTATTACAGCCTTTAGTCAGCCCACCTGAAAGGTGAAAGGGAAGTATTGCAATCGGCAGAAAACCTAATTTCTGGAACATTTCCTTAGTTCTGATACAAACTCGCTTTCGACCACAAACAAAAAGATTTCGATGGAATTCACAGGATTTACTCCATTTTCAATTTTTTTAAAAACGACTTCCAGAACTCCTCGTCCCAGGGGAAATACCCTCAGGGGTAAAATCAGCGTTAAAACACACGAAATTTGTAGCCATTTTTGGGTTTCTACTGATGAGGAAAGTAATGTGAATCCTCGCTTCAGTTTTTTTTTTCTCGAATCCTCTTCAAATGATGCATTACATTGCTAGTTTTCTTCAAAGATTTTTTTTTTGTTGCAGTGACCAAAAACAAAAATTTGCTGGAGTTAAATGATGAAGACAGCGATGATGAAGAAAAAATGTGTTGAAACTTGACCAGTCTGTCGCTAACCTCGATGAAAGAACGACCATTTTGTGATTAGGATATCCTTCTCCGATCCGTGAGAGTTTATCACATTCTCTATTAATGATGTACCTAAGGCTCAATCCGGAGGGTGGTAGTAAAAACGGCTCAGGAGAATATTTTCCAATGTATTTTATATTTGGCAACATTTCTCAGATACTTGATGACAATGCCATTATTCAAGATGCGCAATAGTTCACAAGTTTGAAGAGCACTAATACAAGAACACTTATTGCATACCTATCAATCAAGATTTGCAACAATAATCTACATATTTGCCTCAAATGGTGTAATTTATTGTTGGCAATTCGCATTGGACATGTTTCTTGAAAACGTAAAAAAACAATTATTATTGGCTGTATAGATTTTTTGTTAAAGGAGAACTGAACAAAAATTAAAATTATGTAAATAATAGTGGTACAAGTTCAGATAAAGGTTGAAGAAACTACACCTGGAAACGTTTGCACTGGTGTAATAAAACCTCCTGTTAACATTGAAAACAATAAATTATTCAAATTCCATCCAGCTGGTTATTTTTCTATACCTGTTCAATAATATAGCTAAAACCATAAATAGTTTAGAAACAGAGGCGCTACATGAATTCTGTACTGTAAGTCTATAACCCTAGAATCGTTAGGCTGTCGAAGTATTCCTTGGATACTATATGGGATGGATACTACGCCCGTACGGTAGGTATTCAAGAGGAAGTCATGAAGAACACCGCATATGGACGGCCCCCTGTGTCTTCCACTCATAAGAAACACTGGTTGAAAATACTCTCGATACCAATTTATAGAAGTCACCACTCCTGTCAACACTCATTTGGCAAACAAGAAAAAATTAAACCCACTCGAATACGTCGATACTCCACTGAATTGGAACAAAGAATACGTAAATAACAATATTTTTCATATATATCCAATAATCATTCTGCTTGAACCACATAAAATCAGATTTCTTTAATTCATTCATTCGTTAATTTCATTTCTAGATGCACATGGTCTCAACTCTTCATGCATAAAAATTGTACAGTGGAAGCTTGCAAAGTTTAAAATGGTACCTTACGTTGTGTACTCTTTTTAAAAACTGTGCTTATTTTAAATTCTGAGAATACAACTTTAGCACAAATCACACTCCTATCTGAGAAAATAGTGTACAGACAAAAACAGGATGAAACGAAGTGAAGTAAGCTGTAAAAGTAACAAATTTGGATCCCATAAAGTAGTTGGGTACAGGTTAGCCAACATGATGGTGACTGCCAACATAATAAATGAATATTTATAGAAAAATACTAGGTTCTTGTTAACAAGTGGGCAGTCTTACAATTAAAAAAATGCACTAATCAACTTATAAGAATAATGCTGTTCACCATGGCTAATAGTTAGGTAATTACTAGGTACCTCAGATACTGGAATGGAATTTATTATCAAAGGACTCTATGACTAAGGGGACTACTGCTGCAGGTCCCTTACCTGTGTATTTCATATCCCTTGTCTAGTATTTTTCAATAGGTACTACTATCACTTTAAATCCTACTTGAAGCTATCATGGAAAATTGAACGTGCCCAACATATACCTAGTAGCATTTCCGTGTCAAATTTAGTTGTGTTTTTTTTTTTTAACCAAATTTAGTTTTCCCAGTCAAATTTGATTTTTTCCCAACGAAATCAAGTTTTTTCCCAGGCAAATATTATTATTTACAAATAAAATTAAGTTTTTTTCGGTCAAATTCAAGATGACAGTACCTAGGTACCTCTAATTTGATTGGAGAAAAACTGAATTCTATTTGAAAAATCCCTAAGTTTGACTGGGAGAAACAACTTCCCTAAATCTGATTAGAATGGAAAACAACTAAATTTGGTTGGGATAACACTAAATTTGACTAGGAAATGCTATACTACGATCAATAGGTATTTGTTGAGTTGTTGGGATATCTTCCCGGCTGGAGTGTTGTAATCATTCCGGGATTATTTGTTTTTAAATTAAAAACAAATAATCCCAGAATGATCAATAGGTATAAGCCACAAATGTATTTGTATTTATCGACCAATGAAAAATTGAATTTAGCTACATTATTTATGTTTACAGCTTGTGACCCTTTGATGCCAGGCCAAGTTCACAAAATAACCCAATGCCTTGTATGTTCCCATCGCCTTTGAATTTATTGTGCTAAATTATTATTTTAGTGACATGTACGCTTCAGCCTCTCAAGAGCCTTATTTTTCAATTATAAATCATTTTATACAGTTGCTCACTGTTTAGATTTCTTTTTTTTTTTTTTCAATTATAAATCATTTTATACAGTTGCTCACTGTTTAGATTTTATTTTTACAATTCCACAGTGATGCATAAAACTGTCTCACTCCATACTTATCAATTTGCCATCTTCAACATACCAAAACAATAAAAACTGGACTGAATAAATAATACAAAACCGTAGCATAATATATTATTAATAAAATAATTTGTTTAAAAAAAAAAATGTTTTTCTTTCGGATATTTATAAAACCCAAAAATACATAATGAAAACAAAGAACACGACGAAACCAGCAGCTGCTTTGACGTACATTGACTTCATGTTCAAGTATGTTGCGTCCTTCTTGTATTTTTGGGAGAGCATGGACAAGTTTTGGGCTTTTGAATCCAGTTCTGTAAGAAAAACCAGGACAATTAAGATAGTTGGAGAGATTTAGTTGGTTCTTTACAAACTTCAGAAAAATACTCTGAGCGTTATCGAAGACTCCCAAACATCCTATAAATTTAATCGCGATTGGATTAGAAGTGAAAACATGGTAACGATTTTTGAGAAAGATGTTACCTCCCACAACTAGGAAGACGATTTCTTTTGGGTTAAACATGATGCCAAACTGTGAAGAATGCTGTAACATGTGATTTTGGTTCATTACTTTTGATAATGAACCTTTTTAATCGAGCTAACCCTTAGACAATCAAACTTAAAGTGAAGGTAGAGTTCCAAATTTCAGCTTTTATTTCTCATCAACTTCACGTGCTTATTCTTCAGTTTCAAGCCCGAAAAAGAAAACAACCGAATTTTCTCTGGTGAGAATAGTTAGGTAACTAAACATGGTTTGGAGACTTACGTCCGTTGGAGGTAACTTCAGTGCCTCATATTTATTGATGATCGTATGCATACAAATAGGCAAAAGTTGAATATCTCACCAGACAGCACAACTCCTCTCTGAAGAACATCGTCGATGTTCTGGACCATGATCCTTTGGACGTCTTGGAGTTCAGTATTGAGAGTGTTGAGGTTCCTTCGCACTCTTGAATCCGTAAATACTTTCCTGGCTTTCTGAATGTAGGTATCTATAAGAACGATTTTGAAATTACGATAACTGAACAGGTCAAACTGAACCATTGTGGAACAGACATTGGGCAACTGTGTACGAGTATCTTGGAACGTGAATACAGTTTAGTACAAAGAAATGGCTTTTGCAATGGTCCAGACCAAACATTTGGTGTAGGCAAATTTTCTCTATATCGTCGTTTAACCAGCAACATGCTATAACTCAGTATTTGACCAAAATGAGTTTTAAGAGGTCAATCTTTATTCAAATTTTCCCGCCCGATTGACTGGTGAAGCTACTTTCGTGAAAAAAATGCTCGCAGCGCCGTTATAGACAGTTTTGCCTACATGATACAATTCAATTTGGTTATCAACATGAGATAAGTCAGCTGTTTGACAGCACCTTTCAGAAAGATGGACGAGGATTCACGGTTTCTGGAGTTATCGCAAATTGTCACCGGCAGTTTTCTGTCTCTGCTGAAAAGCTGGGGATATTTAGTTGTTGCATGTTGCTGCTTAACGACGATATTCTTCTAGAAGAAACCTACGCTATGGTTAAGTTACCAAAAAACCTACTCCACCAATTCATATTGCATTGAATGAACATTCCTGAAAAGTTTCTAGTTGAGATTATCGATGGAAAGTATGAATATTGGAATTTCAAAAAATGCAGGAAACAATTAGAATTCGCGATGAAGTATTATTATTAACGTGAAAACCCCTTGGTTTGCCTCATTTGGTAATAAGGTACAGTTCGATGTACCCGTTTTGTGACAAACCTTTAGGTAATTTTGAGTCGCAGGTTTTCAAGGGCAATGGATGGCGAATTTGTGGATAAAAAAATGCAAAATTCCGACCTACTGGAATGGACCAATGTGGTATGAGAATGAGTGGGTCTAAGAATCAAGGTTTTAAACTGTGGTTTTATATTTAGGGGATGAAAAAAAAGACTGTCTTCATTTTATTATGGGTAAAAAATGGAAATATTCCTGCTAGCTTTCGTATTCCACGTCAGAAGTCCAGAAAAGGCTAGGTACATCACGAACAACGTGGATAATAATTATCCAAAAGGATAGTAATTATTACAAAATGAAGTAAGATCCATACGATTGAATGTAGCATCCATGGTCTGTGACTGTTCCACGATGGCACAATTGGTATCTTGTTGTTGTTTTTGAGCTCTCAGAAATACCCCTTCTTACCTTGTTGCTCTGGTAAAAGCGAACTTCAACGCACCAGTTTCCACAAAGTTTGTTTATGGTTGTCTTGATGATGGGATGGATACTATCTAAATTACCAGACTGTTGAATTCTGTGTCATAACTGAAGAGAAAAAACTACCACCAACTCAACTAATTCCTGATTTTCGTACGCCTTTTTAATTTCTTCTAAACATTTTCTCAATTGATAGACCCCATTTTCGTAATCCACGTGCAATGTAGCCAAGGAACTATAATAAATCACTGGAATTGCTAATTTCTCTTAGTTTTCGTGAATGTTTTCGTGCAGAAGTATGAAAGAAGTTAAATAGGTAAGTCTCAATAGGCCTCAGTGACAAGGGGTTCCTCCCGTCCCCCTTCGGAAAAAAGGTAATAAGTATGGTATTTAGCGTAGGTACCCACCAAGGGAAATCCAGACTTTTACCAACGAAAAACACAACTATTGGTGAAAATCCTTGATGTTACTCACCAAATTCAATGAAACTGTAAGGCCTTGTGACGGTGTTGACTTTTTTCCCATATTGAGAGGAAAACTCTTGAGCGATGTCTTCCAAGTATGAAAACGCCAGTCGTTTTGAATAGTTTCTTTCGCACAACACCAAATAACAGACTTCTTTTTCTATTAGGTAACTGGAAGAAAGAGGACCCACTTTTGAAAAAATAGACGAGGAGGAGTTAAATACGAAAAACTACAACTTGGTTTTAAATTAAATTAGGTAGGTATCTACAAAAATAACAAATATCTTCAAGCTTCAAGACACAAAACTAGAGACATAAAACAAGCCAAAAGACATAAAACTTGAGCGTGGAACTAAAAACTCACTGGAATAGGTAAGGGCCAGATTCAAGGGTACACTGGGGTGGGCTCTGTGGCGATAATTTCTTGAATAACATCTTTGCTTGATTTTGGTAGTCCAACGTGCTTCTCCCAGACTGAATGGAAATAAAAATTCAACGAATCGATTAGGTTACTCAGCATAATCATCTAATTGAGGTGCGTAGAAGCGCAGCCCCTAAGTAAATGAGAACTTTTACACTTAGCGTGAAGGATGAAGAGGATTGAGGGTAGAGCCAATGAGCTCTTCCTCTACATCTTCCCCTTCACTGCCTGAAACGCTGAACTTGGAATTAGAGCTGGCTCTGATTTCGGCATCCGTCTCAGGGACGGTGAGAAGCAACCTGCTTGTAACCTTGCCTCTCCCATAACTGTGAGCAGTCTAATTACAATACAGTTGAGTTCAAAAACAAGGATTGCAGATCAGCTGTTTTTCTGTACAGTGGGAAAAATATCGTAGTGGAGGAAAAAAAGACAGAACCAAAAAATCCTTCCTACACGGATGCTGGGACATATTTTGATGTTTCGTAATTTGAGATATTTTAATGTAGGTATAACGATATAAATTTTAGAAGCTTTATTGATGCTAAACCGCTAGTAGGTCCCTGCACTACGATCTTGATAGGTGCTATGATTGTAATAGTACCTATGGGTTCTCCCGATCTCTTGGAAACTACTATTGGAAGGTCAAGACGACTGGGAGGTGTTCTACAAAATATCAACCTCGACAAAAGCCCTCCACAGTCGACAAATTTGTGACCACCTCAGGAGGTAGTGAGAAAACATTATTTCCTTGTGATAATTTTACCGTTCGTATTGAGCTAATAGTGTAATAGATCAACTTGAGGTACCTAAATTAAAGTAAATTGAACCTTAAATTATCGTGTTTTACTCATTGCCATTTCCAATCGACACAGTGTCAAAGTAGAGAGGGGGTGAAATCTGATGGTAGGTACATAATAATTTCCCCCTCCCTTTTGCTGCAATAAAGGTAGGTGGCGGTATGTCTTGTGTCTAGCCGTTGTTTAATAATTCGCCAGAACAGGTGACAGCTCTTGAATGGACTGAACCATCCCAGAGAAGGTATTGACACAAGAGGATGGGGACAGCTGAAGCATGGAAATAGGAAGGTTTCTATCCCTACCCCTACTTCCGTTCATCCTTATCGGTGTTATCACACGCTCTCTTATGTCAAACTTTCTTGTGTCATCAAGATCTTGAAGAAGGAAGTGGCCAAAACGTTTCTAGGTATTGTGTTGTATTGTTTCTTGGCAATAATGACAATCGTTGCCATCCCTATTTCAACGCACAACACCCAACATTTCAATGATACTCCTTATTGCGATGTCTGCACCCACGAAGAGGAGTCCCTCAAGCACATTGTTATGATGTGCCACAAGTACAATATCCCTAGGAATTCGATGATGAATACCATCAGTCGGTACCTTCCATCTCCAATGAACTATGAGAAAATTCTTCATTCAAAATTATTATCTGTGTGCAAAGCACCATGTTTATTTATTCTAGAAGCTAATATTAAAACTTATATTTACTTAGGTAAAATAAAAATTGCTAAAAACTCTCTCAAAACTATCTACTCTACAAGCAGCAGATACCTCGTGACATGGATATGGATATGTCATAAGTTACCCCCACTCCAGCCCATAGTTAACGAATTTGATTAGGTATTGCTCCCGCGTTACAAAAATTGGGTATTCCAATGGGGGGAAGAAAACCCCATTCCATTAAGTACTTCCTAACTAATAGACCTTTTTC
>JAEMON010000004.1:22416812-22447448 GCA_030264115.1 Lygus lineolaris
CAAATGGTCTATTATTTGTTGTACACTGATAGAAGATAACAGGTAAACATGAGGATGCATGGAAGTAGGAATGGAAACCTCCCAACTTCCATGGGTGGATATAGGGATCCTACTTCCATGGGTGGATGTAGGGATCCTACTTCCATGCTTCAGCTGTTGCCATTCTCTCGTGGCATTGACTAGGCCGTAAAAATAACAGCGGGACTCCAGCAAGCGAGCAATCCAGGCGCTATCTGTTGGTTGTGCTTTGAACTAAGTTTATCACAACTCTTGTAACAATAGTTTGTTGTTCTGCCAGCATGGAACAAGGAAGGTTCCTTCTTCCATGTTCTATAAATAAGACTATATACTTCTAATAAAGAAGACTATACAAAAGAAATGTAAATGTCCTATGACACTTCCTACTCCTAAAAGCCTGCCTTTTGACATTACAGGCAGACACCCCTTCTCGTCACCACCACACACAACTACGTGGAACCTCTCCACTGCTGACAGTCCGGAGTACACACCATTCATTGGGGACCTTCGGGAAGCGATATAAGCCGTGAGGCCTGAAATCGCTGTCCCTCGTCAACAGCACGAGGACCCCCATTAATTACAGATTACAGATCTTCTATGTTCTGCCAGTAAACAGACTGACTTTCCAACAGTAGGTACCTAGTTTTCGAAGAATTGTGATGAATTCAAAGTTATGGAACACCCACCAGGATGGACAATAGTAGGTACCTTTGTGAGGATCGGAATCTTATTCTACATGGTATTCTTGTAGGGTCTCAGGGATACTGTTAGGGACTGGCTAAACATTCGCTTGCTAGGTCTTAAAGTATTATATCTGCGCAGATAGAAATACGACCTGACAAGGTCTCAGGGATGCTGGGAATAACCTTCCGTAATTACTTGACAGGTAAACCGACAGATTTATCGTGGTACTCCGGTCGCCACTCCACTACTACCTGGTATGAGTGAATAATGCATACGTAACTGTACTTAGTTATAATAAACAGTCACATAAAAATCCTGAATTTCACTTAAATCATTGCACAACTAAACCACACCATCTTCACAGGTGGTTCCTCCTTTGATACCCTGCGCCATTAATATTCTGCCAATGGTTCATTCTTCTTTTCCAATCTATTGAAAGCAAGATTGTACCGAGTAAGTTGCTACCATTGATTTCTGGAACTCCTGACTCAAAATACCTAGGTAATTACTTATGAAATCCTACTCCATTGATTCCACGACACTTTAATCTAGGCCTTGTACCTACCTGTTCGTCATCCTGCATTGTGGCAGCCAGCGGGAGCCCGTCGGTCACCCGAGCTATCATTGTCATCAACACCATTTCTCCCAAACAGAATCACAATTTTATGGAAACTTGTGGGCAGCAACGGAATGTCACATGAGCCTTCGACTCACTTCACGAGCTAAGGTTTTCTCACACTCAGTACTCACACATTCATCAGTATTTCGTTGGGTATAATAGCCACTTTCACTAAAATTTTCCACCTATCATGAGACAGCTGTTTCTGACAACGCTTATCAATGTTTGTACACGTTGACTAAAGTGTTATCTATCCTACACGTTAGAGTGCACTAAAAGCATAGAGTCACCAGCAAAAATCAATAAATTAGTTGACTTGTGGGAGTAGTTACTATTATTATTTCATCTGCATTAGTCTATTTTAATTTTTTACGTGAATCGAAGGTGTCTATTTCTGGCTGGGGTGAGGTTTTATTGACAAAAGTTCGATACAATCGATGAATGATCGAATGAATAAAGAATCGATTAATCAGCCCAATTCTCTCGTTTGATGATTCGAACTAGGTACGGTACAAGGTACGGTCATGCATGTGCAGCACATCCACATCCTCAATCATGAGCATTCAAAATTGTTCAAAAATATGGGTATGTACTTACCTACCAGTGGCGAGGGCTCCAGTCATCGCTAGATGCAGCGATGACTAGAAAAAATAGTGACAAAAATTAAAAACATTATTTTTACATTTTTGGTGTTAATTTGGAGGCGGTGGAGGTCGAGATGTGAGGCAAGAGTCCGAAATGTTGAACGCGCGCAGGATACAGGCCCCTCTAGTTGCCTCCCAACCCCTCAGCACCAGTGCCCTTTGGCTAGGAAAGGGGAGGTGGCGCATTTGGGCTAGACCACTTTTGAGAGCGCGAAGGAGAAGTGAGAGGGAGGGGGTTGGCTATACCTAAGTGAGTCCTCTGGGATGCGCAACGTTCGGCGCATCTCAGTCAACCCCAATGGTTAAAAATTTCAGGGTTGTCAGGAAGCCTACACAAATCTAAGTGAATAGTCATTTCTGGCTGGACGATGGTAGGTAACAGGGGCGAGGAGTGACTTTTTTCTGAGATATCGCATGTAGGTGCATGTGAAAATATTTCAGTCTTCAATTGGAAAGTTTTTTCTTCGAATTTTAAGGATCAAATTTATCACCCGTGTGGCGGTGCCTACGATTAATATAAAACGAATTAATAGGTACCTCATTTTCCCTGAAAATCCAAAATGCGCCAATGATTTCTCCATAAAATTCTTCTTTCATTCAGGATTTATACGGATCACGAAAAACTCACTGACAATTTCCCGTGGGATGTACCTACTAGAGTACATGGATGGTCTCATTGGTGTTGATGAGGTAGGCGTGAGTGTAGGCGGCAAAAAAATTGCGAGGCTTCACACTACTTTCCTTGCTCGTAGAAACCTGAAAATGGCCAATTTTGTGGATTTTACGCTGATTTTGGCCCCCAAGATATTTTTGTGTTGATGAGGGGGATTCGAACTTGTTTCTACTTGTAGAAGAGTAACAAGTGGTCTAGCCCAGATGTGCCACCTCCACTGGTAGGTACCTACACCAGGGCTATCTCGTGCTTAATTGGCGTCTCGGGTGAGATTTTGTCAGCCCAAGTTATACAAAGTTGCATGGCGAGTTGTGTCGCTGTCTGAGCCCAACAAGAGACACCTAAACGGATTAACCGGATTGACCTCACAAAAATACATAGTAGAGTTAAAAATACTGGAATTAAATTACTTACATTTAAATCTTTTTTAATTGATGATAATCAAACCCATTCAAGTAACGTAAGAAAATATTAACACCCATAAAAAGTAGTATATAAGCAAATCCAGTTACTCAATTTTGATAAACTATTTAATTTGGGAAACCAAAGCCTACCTATTTAGTTTGAAATCCAAACCTACCTATTTATTTTGAAATCCAATTCACAAAAGAATTTAAAATGTCAACATGAATTCTCCAACCTATTTTTATCCGATTCTGTGATTTCCCTAAGTAGGTACTGTACAAAAGCGTTATAATTTAGAGAAATAGGAACAAAAAGTACAAACAAAAGAATGAACCATTTCAACTCTAAAATTTCAATACTAAATAGGGTTTGCTCGTCGTTACTTTTTACTTCCCCAAATAATGGATAACAGTAAGAGATTTCCAAAAAGGTCCTACCTACATGAGGGGTATTCTATGAGCGGAAAAGAATCTTGAAATAATTAATAATGATGATGTCACTGATCCCCCCCCCCCCCCCCCCCCTCCTAGGGAGGGCCCTCTGCGCCAAAATAATTCTGACGTCACGCAAGTTTGAGCTGAAAATTGGCTCTTCGAAATGCGAATTTCATACCTGAGCACACACCATTCAAGCGATAAATATCAGCCTTTTCCTAATTTGAAAATATTGAAGATTTTATCCCTCGAAATTGCAAAAGAACTACCATCTGCTAAATTTAGGTAGGTAACAGGAGCGAGGCGTGACTTTTTTTTTCGAGTCATCCCAAGTAGGTGCATGTGAAAATGTTCCAGTCGTCCATTGGGAAGTTTTTTCTTCTAATTTTTATTATAAAATTTATGAACCGTGTGCACAACAGGTGTGGGACAACCCTGAAATTTTTAACCATTGGGGTTGACTGAGCTTGCTTACCTTGTAGAAAGAAATCCTAGGTACCAACTACTTACCTAGCAAATTGTTTAGATAGGCACATAAGAACATCATTTCGATGGACTAATGCGATTCTAGTGTCTTTAACTCCAGCTCTTGTAAAAGGAAATGTACTTAGTTCATTATTGGATTACATTATTGGGTATACCTATTGCGTGATTGGAACTGAACCAAATGCAAAAATAAAATATGCGATGGGACTAACGTAAAAAATACGTTTTTTATTTGCCTACCAGTTTGGGGGAGGCAAGGACTCATTTGAATTTTGGTGGGAGAAGAATTCGACTCACGGACCCCTCTAATCGATTCCCCAACCTATCGACCCTTCTGCCGGAAGGCATTGGAAAAAAAGTGTTGTGCGACGTGCGAGAGAGATGGCGAGATTGGCCTGGATTTCAAGTGACGTGAGGTAGCGAGATTCCTCTGGTGTTGGTTTTTTTTCATCTTTCGAACAAACGTTTTCCGAGTTTGGAATTAACTCGTTACGATCGCTAATGAATTTGTGATACCCGCCGTGTGAATTGTACCGATTTCGCAGCAAATTTCCTGTCATAAGGCTTCTCACACCCTATGGATCCGTATCGAGGGAGACGTCTTCTCGCCGCACCACACCGACCCGTCTGCTGCTAACATCTGTGAGTTTCTACCCAACTTCCTTCGGTCGTTTATTTTACCTATTCATTGAATTTCGCTTTCTTTCGACGCTAATTTGTAATCAGAACTTTGCTGTTAATCTTCCCAATCCTTCTATTCAGAACCATTCTGTTACCCCTCATGCTCGTTTCTTAACAAATTGGCAAATTTCTCCTTGAACGTGAGCGATCTTCACCCACTTCTGAGCGACTTCCCTAGCTAGCCCCGTCTTGACACATTTGGATCGGGCTGAACTCTAGCCAGTTCACTTTCTTCATCATTTTCTTGTCGATACTCTACGAACACCCAAGTTTTATCAATGTTCCTCACATTGTAGCTCCCAGGCTAAATGGACGTACCTACCTTTGACAGTCATCTCGGGCGTTTATCGATTTTACTCTACAGTGGATTTATCGACTAGTTTTAAAGCTCGCATGGTTCCGCTTCAAGGATTTGACGTTACCCACCTAATTTGAAGAAGTTTTAGATCAAATATTTCGTTATTAGGTACAGTTGAAAAATATTTCTCTTTTCCCACGATCGTGATAGAGTGAGCGAATGGAAAATGAGTAATGATTATAGATTGTTACTTAAACCTTGTAAACCTTCGGTGATATATATGTAGGTACTAGGTATTATTCTAGAAGGGGCTATGCAACTTATTTTCGAAAGTGCTCTAGATGAAGGCTTACATCTACTTAATTAGATATAATTTACGTAATCTCACCTCATGCAGACCACCTCTGCATTCAGACGTACCCTCTGTACGACCTATGTACTCGTAGGTAGGCAGGTATGCTTGAAGCAACGTCGTACCTACATAGTTGTACAGTAGAACAGCGAGTCAACTCGGATTGACTCCTTTGGGCAAGACAACCTCCAAACCCATTGCCCCTTTTCCTCCTGTTGGTAATATCCTGGGCTTTCTATAGGTACATGTTTCTGCTAGAACTTATCACTGCACCATAAAAATTGGTATAAGAACAAACCTTGTGAATTTCATCAAAATCGTTAGAGTAGTTTGGGCAGAATATGAAGAAATAGTTTTTTGTGTGTCGGCTTTCACTTTAATTTCTGCCCTCAGGATATTTTCCTGGAGGTGAGGGGTATTGGAAGTTGATTTTACTTGATGAAAAAGAGGAAATCCTGTGAATATCATCAAAGTCGTTAGAGTAGTTTGGGAATAATTGGAAAATGTGGGTTTTCGATAACGCCGATTTCCGCCCCAAGATATTTTTGTGTTGATGAGGGGTATTGGCACTTGTTTCTACTCGTTAGAAGTCCTGTGAATTTCATCAAAATAGGGAGAATTTCAATACATACGGACTTACATAATTACACTTTTCCAAAACGTGGAGAAAATTGATCAGAAATTGATCAGATGTCGGTTTGAACCATTTTGCGGTGGTGTTTCAAAATTCGGGTTTTCTGCTGATCGCAAAACTTTCCTTTCACCTTTCAGGTGGGCTGAGGAAAGTAAAAATCTCATTAGAGTCCCTCGTGGCGGAGCTGTGCTCCACAGTCACTCCTCTCTCCTACACGTTTTCAGTCCATTCAGTGGAGTGGACCTCCAATCAGAACGCTTCTCATGCTTTCAAATCTAGCCCTTGGTAAAACATCGTTACCTATCGTTTGCCCTAGAGGAGTGTGTTATTGTTGTTTCAAAGGTGGGTGTGGTCTGCGCTATTTAACAATTTAAGAAATCAAATAGGTTTTCTAGTATTTCAATAATAATAATAGTAGTAAGTACATCTACTCACGTTGCCAAATTGTGAATCATTGAATCAAATAATGTAAGCCAACGAATTATTATCATTGATGATTATTATCATTGGGGCATGGGACGGAGCCCAAAATGTCCTAAAAATGCCTTAATCTATTTATTTTATTCACAAAAACAGTTATTACGCGTCATCTTAAACAGTTTAAAGATTGTGCTTACGGCTAGTTTCCCATCAATTTACGATTTGGCCTGTAGGTCACAGTGACCTGTCCAGGCCTTTCTCTCTCAGTTTTTTGTCAGTACATGTTTGGCCGAAACTTCCTGTGCATGTCCTATAGTACTTTCTTACAGTTTTTCCAACAGTAATTCGGATCTAACAGTTAATGGTAATTATGGATACTTGGTGTTTTTTACAAAAGTGATCGCAATGTTGAGTTCTAGATTACTATGCTAGATTACTTTTCAGAAGCTGCCTAGTTTCATTTTTGAAAATTTCTAGCGTTTTCGCTGTTTTAACTGCATATGGTAGCTGTTCAAATAGCGACGGTGCCAGCCAAGGTAGTTGACTAGTGTAGAAATCATTGAAGGGCCGTGGTTTTTCTAAAATAGTTGTTTGGTTGGCTCTCGTAAGTCGAGTGCTGACATATTTTCCGAACGTATCGATAGATTTGTATACATAGATCATCATTCTATACACATACGTTTTGCTAGCTGTCATTACATCAAGACTATTATATAGATTCGCCAAGGGCGTATGTCTACGAGATTTTGTTGCTATTCGTAAAACCGTGGTAATTGCTACGTCTAGACAATGGAAGTTGATGGCATAGGCCCCTCCCCATACTATAATACCATATATTAGGATACTGTAAACATACGCATAGTACATCACTTTAAGATTTTCCCGAGACATCCACTTTCTCAGGACAATAAAAAAATAAAATGATTTTCTTATTCTCTTCACAAGGTCTTGTATGTGTTCCTTCCATTTTAAGTGTTGATCCAGCATAACCAAGGTATTTGATAGCCTCGACTTCCGAAGATAGCCTTGATCTCAGCTACCGAAGGGTTTATAAGAAATCTTACTATAACATTATTACTACTTAGGACCAATAAGTTTTTTCCATTTTTCTCGACCAATTTCCAACGGATTTTGATGCGGTTGGCGGCATTCTTCCTATTTTTTTTTCTGTGCGGAGAAGTTTTGCCTTTATGCCAATTTGACTTTTAAAAAAGGACCTGAAAAATTCAAAATTACGAACTCAAAATTATACATAGATGTTCTCCCTTAAGAATTGAATGACAAGAAGAACGCCGCAAACCGCATCAAAATCGGACCAAAATTGGCTGAGAAAAATGGGAAAAACTTAATTACATGGGTTCTTGGCCCCTTAATTTCTACCGGCCTCGCAGAATAGAATGTTTTCTTTACAGCGTTTCAGTTGCCATTCAACTTTGATGGCCTGATGCGGACAGTAAATTTAATATATTTCAATATATATTATATTTTAATAAGTCATTTTAATAATGTCATTACATTGAATAGATTTAAATATGGTTGAGTTCAGTTTTATGTGATTTACTTGCATAGGTTGGTATTTGCAAATGCTGTTACTGTTTATGGATTTAAAAAAACCGCCTGCCTGGTCGGGCAGTGAAAATTGCTTCCTCTATATCATTACCTCATGGCAGTGTACGATTACTTGCTCGCGCCAGGAACGAAACCAGACCATGAGGAAATCGGGGTTCATTCTAATTTATGTTTGCGGATGTGCAGTGGCTACTACCTACTACTAATTATTGATCCGATTGCGATGATACTGGTGGAGAATCGTTGTGAGACTTTACTCCTCAACTATTGTCAAAATATGATTAAAATCGGGCCATAGAGGTCTTGTGAAATCAGTGTTTAGGAAAATTCCCATATCTGCGCTCTCACACACTTCATGTTCGACGGCATTGAAATCCAAAGGAGACCGTCTAGGGGGTAACTCGTGATATCCCAGAAAAAAATATATACCAATAGTTTCGGATTTAGCTGTCCATTATTCAGACGCCTATTTTGTTAGGAGAAGCGTCGAAGACTCCTTCGAACAAAACTACTCAGGAGACTAGAAACTCACGTTTTTGTGAGCGTTCAAAACCGTTGATTATATATTATGCGGTTCTGTTGAGTATATTTATCGTGTTGTTCGTTGAAGTTGAACGAGAGTGGCCCCTCATTGGTAGTTGCTTTACTGTCGCTGTTACCCAAAAAAATCTTGATTTTTTATTTTATAAATCCTTGGTCGAGTTGCAACCGGGGAACGTGACTGCATGACTAAACAAAATCGGCGAAACTTCGTGTTCGCCGTTCCGCAACTTTTCTAAACAATAATACGTAGGTTAGGTACCTATCTACTTAATATGTAATTCTTGGTTCTTCTTAGGAACGAGATTTCTTTCCTGTTTGCTCTGCTGTTGATTTATCCTAATTACTATTCATGTAAGAAGTTCTGGTAGATTGCGTACTATGATTGCCCAGAAAAGATGTTTCCTGACGATTTTGCTTCCTCAATGTCTAAGGCTTACTTGGCACTTCGTGAAAGAAGTAAAAAAATATTTTGTCCTCCAAATCAAAATTGTCACTTGCTTCTTACGTTTCAGACCTTTCTGAACAATTTTAGTTACGTGTCTGTCTGTGGTAAGTTCTGGTAAATTCCTAGTCCCAGGCAAAATTTTACAAAATTATGGTCCGGTTTTGATTATCGAACTTTCAGGGATTGTGCGGGTTAACCTCGACGGTATAATAATTAATAATTAATTAATTAATTTCATCGTCCTCGGACCACAAGTGAAACCCACTGTTAAACTGGGAAAATGCCCTAAAAAAGGTTATCCCGATCTCTCCTAACCATGAGGGCGACACGAGGAGGTAAAAGGTAAAGGGATCGATTCCCAAAAGGGGTATCACAGGAAACAAAGGAGTTTGAGTTTATTTCTATCGTTCTTAGACCGAATTTTATCATTGAAAAACTGTAAAAACCGTCCCTATTGGCCCCACTTTACTACAATTAGCAAAAAACAACAATACATTATTTCGTGTTTGACACAGTGATTTTCTATAGTTACCTTACTGCCCGATTTTCCCCCAGAAGGGCTCTCACTTGGGGAAGAGTGAGACAGATGGTGCAATGATTTAAAAGTTTAATAACAACATTATTGATCTATATTTTTTATCCCTTAAATTTGATGCTTTTCAAAAAGGTGAAGAGTTTCTCAAGATTCCTGAAATTCCAGCTCTTTAAAAGTACCCTTCATTGGATTAAACAAAAAGTGTTTCCATCCCTTCCCATCGTTTTGAAGGTGTCTGAATAGCCCTACGTTTTAGGATTCAAATTCTTCAATTGGTTTGCTGTAAGAGGGTGTAAGACTTTAGAGACGCGTTGAAGAAATTTACACGACTGGAACAGATCAATCTACAGATCCTAAATTGGGACCAATCTGGTTTACTTTAAAAATACAAAGTTGTCTGAATAGCAGTATTTATACAAATGGGTTATTAGTTTTGAGCAGTACTTTCCTCTGTTGTAGATAAACCTCAGTTGCAATGAGTTGTGGGCCAAATGACCCTTGGAGCTGGGGGGATGTGGGGGACGACAGTAACACCATCAGCAGTGGTGGACCCAACCATCACGCCACAGGGAACAAAGTTCCTTTCAACAATGGTGGTGGGGGATGGCCCCAGATGACACATGCGCAGGCCAACCACCCCCATCCTAATGGTTCTGTGCCTCAGGTAAGTTTCATTGGCCTGATATTGTAACATAACTGTTGTCTTTAGTGTGCTAGTGTAGAATCAGTTTGGGTTTTCTTTAGTACTGCCCCCCATTTTCAAAGCCAGATTTGAACCCCTAATCTCAACCGTTTTGAACAAATGTGTAGTGCTTTGAACCCCTAATCTCCATTTAGAAACATCGTGAGACAGTGGGGGGCAGTACTAAAGTTTTTCACCAGTCAAAAACTTTAGTACTGCCCACACACTTTTTTCAAATGCCTTTAAAATACAGATTAGTGTATTTTTTCAATTGCCATTGTCATATTGTGAGACCCTTAAAAATTTTAAAAAGAAGATTAAAGACAAAAGGAGGGGAATGCTGACGTGTGGTGAGTGCCTCCTTCGTGACAACGCCAGACCCCACACAGCTCATGCAAGCCAGGCCCTGTTTGCGTAACCTTTATTTTCTGGATGACCCTCGTAGGTACCTACCTACCTGTTATGTGTTAGGCACACCTCGACTTGTGATTGGTCTAAAGGTAATTCGTGTTTGTGAAAATCTTGATTTACTAGGACTAATCTCTCAATATGAATGATGCCCGGAGTGAAGACCAACCAGTGTCAGGCACAAACTGGCAAAGAAAGAACCAATGCAGTCATGGAGAAGAGGCTAGGTAACAAGAAGGTTGTATCTCAGCGTCCAGACTGCCCAGCCGCAGGAATTAGGGCCGGCTCTAATTTTCAACTTCAGCGTCCTGGGCCGTCGGCGTCCCTCGGTGGTTGTCTGGAAGCAAAGGGAAAGAGTTAAAGGAAGGAGTGCAAAGCAGCGGGAAGCACTTCCATTGGCTCTCCCCTCAGTCCTCTTCAACCTTCGGTGTCCATGGCCCTGGACGCGGACGCTGGGATGCAAGTGTGATATGGCATCAAGTGGCATACGAGCCTTAATGGTTCGGGTTCAAATCCTCCTTGAAAATGATATTTTTTCCTATTTTTGTTAAGTGCCAAATTAAGTGGATTCCTAATTCCACAATCTACAATCTATCATTTATTGTAGTCCTCCTGGGAGGGTTTTTTGTGTGTTCTGTAAGCTAAACTACTGTGGACATTGGGTTTTTAAACTTTGTAATCTATAACTCCAGCCTGTAGGCCTCAGTTCTGTAAAGAATCAACCTCGACAAAACGAGAAACTTGTGACCACCTGGGGAGGTGGGGAGGTGATTTGTCGAGATTGTTTTCCAAGAAAACTGCAGCAAGGAGCTATTTTAGGTATAGGAACATGTTTGGTATATTCGGAATCAGTACATAATGCCTAATACGAATTATAGCTCATTCAATAACTTTGCCCACATTCAATCGTATTTGGCCCGACTGTGAGTCGTTTTGACCTTCCAACAGAAGTTTCCAAGGTTTGTGATAACTCAAAAGTTTCAGAAATGACCAGTGCCCTACTCCCAGTGTGTCAATGCTTGTGAACGTATCTCCATGATCTCATTCTTAACTCAAACTGTTTTACAATTTTTTTTTTCAATTCCAGGTTTCTAGGCAACAGCAACAACAGCCCCAGCAACATTACAACCCTAATATATTCAGCACTGGAAAAGGCGGGGCCGAGTTTTTCGATAGTTTGGTCGCCCATAATGCCAACACGATACCTTCCAGTTGGGGCCAACAGGGTGTTTGGGCTACGCAACTACCAACCACCCACCATCTGTCAACAGAAAACCAGATAGAAGCTGAAAACAGTGAGATTGTACCTCCTGAAATAGATTACAAGAGGTGATCATTATATTTTTTATGCATGAGTGATTTGATATATTATGAGTTTTTTCGTGACATTAAAACCTCTCCATAAATATCTATGTTTCAGACCTTCGTTTACGTCCAGTTTCACTAATGTTCACTTCGAGAAGAATGCGAATTTTATAAGTGCCAACACTTTTCCCCAAGACAGTGCCAATATCAATGCAAGCCTAGGAGGGCAGCTGAATCCTGCTCCACCCCAATCTCAGACTCGTAGTATTACTGGGTCACAAGATGTACAAGACGCAAGAGTAGCTCAGAATTGGGATAGTTGGAATGATAAGCCGCCTTCCAAAGAATCAGGGCCACCTCCATTGCCTCTGCGAAAAGCTCCTGATGGTCCCCAATCTCAAACTTACGATGATCGCCAGGCTCCGAATACGCATCACAATCATAGTTTCCTACCCTCACCTCCTGTTCCATCCGCTACTCCGCCATCCGACCTTTACGGTAACACCCATGTAAATAGTTTTGCTACTTCAAACCCAGTGCCTACCAAACCTCTTGGTCAAACCATGACAACGGATGTTTCTAGCAATCGACCACAACCATCACCACATTCCATGGAAACTAACAACACTGTTAATCCACCTCATCAACCCCCAACAAACCATCAAGCGCAAGCGCCCAGTGCTTTTGGGTCGTTGGATTCCTGGAACAAGAACCTTAACTCGGAAAACCGCCAACATCTCCCACCGCCTTCAAAGCCTGATGCTGGTGCTGCTAAAAATCTGCAGCATCCGTTCTCTACTCCTCTGGAAATCGCAACTGGTAACTCGTTTCAAAATCAACCATTCCCACCTCAATCGGAATCAAATTCAAAACAAAAGAATTTGTTCCCAGAAGTGGCCTCTTCCAAAACGAACAACCAATCGTTCATCACTCCTGACACTCGGAACAACAATCCTTTCCTTACTCCCTCATCTGTAAGCCACGAAGACAGTATGAATTTGCTTCCTCTTGGAAGCAGCACCCCTACAGGGATGCCCTACAAGCCAGAAAATGAAGAAGTCCCTCCTAAGCAAGATACTCTGGAACAACAACTGACGAACCTAACTATTGAAGAGGTAACCCGAACTATTCGTTATTTTAAAAATACCTCGATGATCAATGGAAATGCAATAAATCTGCAAAAATAGAACCAAAATAGGAATTGTATTGATTCGTGCTCTGCTTTGACTAGTAAAAATCATATTGAGCAACTATCCAACTCTTATTGTAATCAGGGCAGTAATTTATTGTTGTACCTCCATTACAGTTATAACCTAGTTTTTTATAATTTCTTCAATAGGTTTTCTGTTTCTACCAAAATTTACTGGATATGTCTCAGTCAGTACCTACCTAGCTAATTTAATGTATCTAATTGGAATTCCATCTGTAATTTTAGTCTGTTCCAACTACTGTGGTTGATCAAACTTTGGAAGTGAATAAATCTGAACCGACTAATCAAGAAGCTCCTATCGAAAAGGAACAAACCACCACTGGTCTTTTAGTAGCAGATAGGAATCAATATCTGGAGACGGGGCACCTTTCAGCACTCAAGGACATATACGATTCTAGCCTTCAAGACCTTGCTGATGAGAGTGAGTACATTCTGCGGTCTGTTTTGTTTGACTCTGTTGCAGGATATTCTTATGCCAATTCCGTATTAATGGTTCCGCAAGATTGATAACCATGTCATAGCTTGTAAGCCATACCTAACCAACCATAAGTTGTAACTAAATCAATAAATTTGTAAGTTGTCTCCTTCAGTTTTAGTTAAAAGTAGAAACTTATTTTCCAGGTGACGCCCCTCCGCCAGGGTTGGACAGAATGGTGACAGGTCAGCTCAGAGAGCCAATAACCACCCCGTCTGACTTGAGTCGTGATGTAGATCTGCAATCTATGAATAGCAACGCCCCCACTGTAGGTTCTCTTGCTCTAGGCGAAAGTTCCGCCTCATCTGTTGTATCAGGTTAATCACATTTTCTTCCTTTATTCTATCTCATTTCAATTATGGTAATCATGGATTTACTGTAGTTTTGACGAAGAGAGCAAATGACGTCAAAAGTGTGACGTTTTCGTTTTCACACCATCCATGGATTACTCAGGACCAGATGTTTGCTCATGTTGAAATTACGTTCTTTTTAATTTAGAGAGCTAATTGTTAGTTGTGATTGATATACATATTATGATTTGATGCAGAAGGACGTAAGGGCGGGAGCGTGGAAGGTACAGAAGACGAGCCAGAAAGCCAGCGCTTGGTTCAAGGGGAGAGCACGGCTGAGGAACAGCTGTTCATGGCAGGTCCTCCCGGGCACCGAGAAGTTCCTCCAGGTGAGGCAGAACCCGTGAGAGGGCGCGTCGTTCTCGGGCAGATGGGTAGGGGCACCACGCCTCCACTACTGCTAGACCAACCCAGCCCAAGAAGTAATTTCATTGATAATACAAATAAAACTCATTCGTCGTACCTAACACAGTGATCCACAAAGATTGTATTACTTACGAATACAAAGCACTTAATATTAGTTACTCATATTATGTTGCTTCCTCACTACCGAAGGTAGAAAGCTACGTGTTCGTGCAAGAAATTAGAAAAAATGTTGTCCTCCAAAATCAGAATTTCCACTTGCTTTTTACGTTTCTAACCATTCTGAACGATTTTGGTTCTGTGGTCTGTGTCTGTCGGTCGGTCTCTGGTAAATTTCCAGGCAAACCAAATGAAGTTGTGGTCCGAAATTGATGACATTTTCAGGGATTATGCGCGTTATCCCCGTGACGGTCCCCTATCAATTTCACCGCCATCGGACCTCTAGTAGCTAGAGCGCATGCGCAAACGTGAATTTCCTGAAACCCCGGTATCTCAGTCCTTAATTGAGCTATTTCGCTCAAATTTGGAGGTTAGTTGGGGGCTGACTCAAAGACAATCCCCTATGAATTTCGTCACGCAAGTGAACACTGGCGCCACTGCGCAAGTGAAAACTTGAAATTTGTTGTCATAGGCGTAGCTCCGGAACTACTCGATCAATTCCGGTGACATTTTCATGGATTACGCGGATTAGACCCTATGACGGTCCCCTATGAATTTCATCACCATCGGACCACTAGTTGTGTGTGCGCATGCGTAAACGTGAATTTCTTGAAACTAGATTGCTCAGTTCCTAGTGGACTGATTTCGCTCAAATTTGGATCGTAGTTTGAGGTTGACAATCACCTTCAAATTTCGACACGGTTGTATCAGTAATACCTACTGCGCATGCGCAATTTTGAAATGAGTTTCATTGTCTTAACCCCGGAACTACTCGACCAATTTTGGAGACTTTTTCAGAGATTGTCCGAGGTACCCCGTAGACAGTCCTGTATCAATTTTATAGCCATCGGACCACTAGGTGCGTGTGCACATGCGCTAACTTGAATTTCCTGAAACTTCGATTTCTCAGTTCCTGACCAATATTGCTCAAATTCGGAGGGTATTTAAGGGCTGACTCTAAGACAATCACCTATGAATTTTGCCACAATTGGATGAGTGATGGCTACTGCGCATGCACAAATTCATTTTCATCGACATGCTCCAAAACTATTCTACCAATTTTGCTGAAATGTTAACTAACTGATTCTATACGTCCATGTTAGAAAAGTGAGGAAGCTATACTGACCACCCAACTTGGAAGACGTTTCCGGCTAATGCTCAAAATATTATGATTAGGGATGGCAACGATACATCGGTCTTTTCAAAACATCGCCAATATATCATTGTCTGTCAATATTTCAAAAAATCTGTAAATCGATGTTTCACATTGGTATATACATGAAAAACATCGAAATTAAGGGAATACCTTTTCAAACCTGACTACTTAGGACTGGCTGATGATGTACCAATGATATATTTGCAAGGAAACGACCAACATTATTCATCGATAGTTATGGTTTTGGTTCTGATATTTTGCCACCATCAATAGTTGCCTGCCAATGTTTGAAAACATTGATACAAGGATGTTTCAATATATTTTGCCATCCCTAATTACGATCCAAAGTCCCGTTTTTGTTGGTGTGGAACTGAGATTAAAATGGTCAAATGACAAACAGAATCATCACTCCATTGATGCAAGATCTTCTGAGGACACTTTATCACATCTGTTGCATTTTGAGCAGAAGTGGAATACAATTTGGAATTCGAGCGAATTCCTTGTGTTCATTATGAGAAATAACGTGCGTTCTTGGAGTTTAACTACCTATTTGAACTTTTAACGTTTAACTACCTATTTGGAATTTGAACTTTTGAACGTTAAACTACCTATTTGGAATTCGAGAGAATTCCTTGTGTTCGTTATGAGAAATATCGTGCGTTCTTGGAGTTTAACTACCTCACCATTGTAACACAATTGAACGAGTTATGACTGTCCACATCTTTCATCCATCTAGTTCGTGAAAACTAGTTCCAAACTCTCCTCTCGTACATTGACTGAATAATAAATTACTTAACTAGGTACAATGTTTTCTTAATGAATGTGACGATCCTTCCAACAGATGACCGGGAACGCGGTGAGCGGGAAATTGTTGGACGGATGGTGGTTGGAGAGAGGACGGAGCCTCCACAGTCTGGCGCTCAGGATGACTACAGGCAGCAGCACAGGCCTCGACACAGACATCCTCGTGGAGAGTGAGTCAGGACACGTCTTATTATTATCACATTGTAAATGTTTTATTGACGTCCGAGAATCGCATAAGATTATTTTTCCGTCCTAAATGGTGAGTTCTTGTATTTTCGTTACAATGGTAGATACTGATTAGATAGATTAAGATGGGAAAAGTTTTTACAAGGACAATTCCCCATCGCTAAGAAGCCTGTGCCCAGTATGAAACTACTGCTGATTCACCACAACTCTAATTTTTTCGTACTTTGATGTAAGAGGAGAATTCTGGGTGGAGGGGGGCTCTCTTGGCTCGCCAGTGTGTATCAGTCTATTGAACAAGACAGCAAAACGTTTGAGCCCAATAGTAAAAATAGGAAGAGGTTTTTGAGTTTCTCTTGTAAATCGTTTCTCTGAGGGTGTAGGTGATGGACATATAAATGTAATGGACATGACTTTCGTTTCTTTTTAGGAGCAGTTTTGACGAAGAAGAAAGGGACTACTCGAGTGATAGGGATCGTCGGGAAAGAGACAGAGGGGATTTCAAAAGAGACGAACGACCACGAAGGCGTCATAGGTAAATGAATCAATTTTGAATTTTGTTGAGGACCTGAGGACGTTACCTTGTCATTGCAACGTGTGTCATGAAAGGACTAAAGTCAACGTTAATCAATTCAATTCTAAATTCCTGCAGAAGTAATGCATGCATGATGCATGTGTATGGTGCAATTAAAATGCTGCTCTATCCATATACCATACTAGAAAGTAGTACCTACATAGTGTATATAAATAATTTGGTGTGTCTCTATTTTTGGTATAGTACGTATCCGAGTAACGTAGAGTACGTATCCGTAATCGAGTAACATAAATCAACAGAGATGAAAGCGGGAAGGGGGGGGGGGTCCCTGTTTGATCGAACTGGGCCTAGTGTTGAGCGATCGAACTAGCCGTTGACCTATGGCCAGACCGAAAAAGGTAGGATACAAGCCTGGATTTGGACATCCAAGCTCAGAACTACAAGAGGTACCTATCTTCATAATCCCATGGACAGCTGTATCATTTTCAAATCACATTGGGCATCGAACAAGAGTGTAGTTTGCCCCTATTTCAGAGGATGGCGATAGACGCTTTGGTCAACCTCTCAAAATTTTCGTTTTTTCCATTTTTAGCGAATTTTCGAAGAAATCGAAGCTATTGCAATGGCTTCAAAATTGTTGTCAATTTTTGTAATGCAAATTTTTGACAATTTTCTTCATGGAAATCCGTTTTCCATATGTGTATAAATATATGTGTGTGTGTGTGTGTGTGTGTGTGTGTGTGACACTCCAGACGATATCTGCCCGTGGGATCGAGATAAAAAATCCAAACAATTTTTAAAATGTTAATAATATCAAAAGTAAGGATGAGTTCGTTGGCTAGCATTTTTGGAGTACTCCAAGGGGTCAAATTTTGAAAATGTAGTTTCAAAAATCGCTAAAAAACGTGTTTTTTGAGATTTTTGGTGTGAAATACCATCCTAAACATAGGAGCATATGGTATATTCGGAATCAGCGTGAAATTTCCTATAAGAATCACCCATAAAATCGGTTAAAATTATTCTTTGAAAATTCGCTCACTAACTCATGCTGCATGAATGGAACTTTTTTGAGATTAGGTTCCTATGAAAGAATGGAGTTGGAAAAAATTTCATCTAACTTTTAGAGCATTACATTATGTGTCGAATGACTACTAACACTTTGTAATTTGAGAAAAGTGGGCAATAATGGCCGAAAAGAGTAATATTTAAAAGCGTTTTGCGTGAAAGTTGTTGAGCTTGTAAAATGTAGCAACCGAGGTATGTTCAATGTGTTTGACACTGAATTCTATTCAACAGGTCGCCTGAGTACAGGAGTGATGAAGAGTATGAAGACAAAAGACCGTATCCAAGAGGCAACAGAGAAAGAGACAGGTACGCTAATTTAGCATTAACTCGCTCGGAGTCATTCTTTTCATTTCGCTCAGTCGTTAGTTTTATTGTAATAGGTGTATCAGTTTCACAATCATAACCCATGATCATTGGATTCCACAACACGTCATTTTGACCCCAGGCGTGACCGGGACCGACGGGACAGGGACTACAGCCCCGACCGTGATTTTTACTACAACAGGGACTACTATCATGATTCACGGGACAGGTCAGTCTTCTCGTTGCCTCATATTTCTCATTCATATTTTTTCCTGTTTTTTGTACCTGCTCATCTTATTAGTAGCTATATTTATTTTACGGGGGAGTGAGCCTATCATCCACTTTCCTGTATGGCGAGAGAAATTAGTTTTTGTATTGGAGAAAACGAAAGATCCTCCCTGAGGGAAAAGGGTACCTACTGCAAAGCCTGGTCGGAGAAGAAAAACCTTTCATCTACACACGATTTACCTCTACCGCGACGCAAATAATATTTTAGGGGAATATTCTCCGGGTGGTTATTCTCTAGGCTACTACGAGCGGCTCGCAGTATGCTCGTTTCATGGAAGTCAGTTTTTTGCTAAGACTTTTTTTCAAGTGGCTCGGCTTGAAAAGTATGGGTGTGGTTGAGCCATGTCTCCTCCAGTACGTTCACCAGTGCATTCAGTTGTACCTAGGAATGTTTATCGAAATATCGATATTTATTTCATTATCAATTTCGAATCAAATTATCAATATCCCAATATTATCGAAAGAAAACAATCGATATGAAAATATCGATAATCGAAGGCAAAAATATCTATCAATAAATATCTATATCTACATATTTTCGATTATGGATTTTATCTTCCCCCGTTGTACCTATTCATCTTGGTTATGTCTCAAGGTGAGGTCTCATGGTTCGGCGTTTGCTCAGGGCGGCCAACCTTCAAGTCCTCTCAAAAAATATTAACAGCCAAAGATCTAAAACCAAGTGACAACCTCGTTTATACGAATGGTCAATGTAACAAGAAAATATAGCCTGGACAGGGAGCGAGGGATTGTGCTGGCGGGGAGGTTGAGACTAATGAACTAACAGAAGAAAGAGGTTGAGACTAACATAATTCATTTAGGTTGTCTCCAGTTGAGGCCATTGGTCGTTGGTTGTCTAAGAGAGGGAGATTTGATGGACTATGTATTTCTCTCTCAGCTTGAGTAATTCTCTTCAGCTTGAAATGTTCTCATGGTGGGGGAAAAATACTCATAGAAAATTGATGTAACGGTAATAGTTAGGTTGATATTGTCTTGAAATCGTTTCTCCTTTCCAGGCGACCTAGACGCTTTGGAGACAGAGATAGGGAGTACCACCACAGAGAACGAGAATACGAAGATGATTACTACTACAGGGACCATAGATCTCGGCCGTCTAGTCGAACTGGCAGTGATTACCGGCGCCTGAATGTCACCAACGAATACGCGGCCCGCTCCCGCCACTACTACCCTGATAACAGTGAGCTCGATTCATTATATTATTCATTAAGGGGGAAGGGGGCGAGGGAGTGAGCCCAAAATTTCCTGGAAAATTACAAAATCCTGGTTACAGAAGATTTGAATTTTAGAGAACGATGTGAAAAATTCAAAATTACGGAATTAAAGTTATACATAGCTGATCCCCCTAGAGAACTGAATAACAAAAAGAATGCCGCAAACCGCATCGAAATCGGCCAAAATTCACTGAGAAAAATCGGATTAACGAATTACATCGAGTCCCTGGCCCCTTGATAAGTTCTACTTTTGTTCTTCTGTTAAAACCGAAGTGGAGTTCCCCTCTGAAAGAGTGAAGTGGAAGACGAAGAATCTAGAGGAATTGTTGGAAAATTGAGAGGCTGTCAGGGAAGATCAATTGGTAGGTTTCCATGTCCAGTTGTATCATAAGGGCAAATTTTGGGGTTAAAAAACTAAAGATCTTGCACCTGAAGCCCAGTTTCAGACGTCTGGTAGCTTGGAAATTCGTGCATTCATGCTTTTTAGGAATCTTACCAAACCATCCATATACCTGGTAATTGTAAAGGTGCGTCCACATTATGCCGAAACAGGCTGGTCCGCCTGTGCTGGGCCACACGTTCAGTTCGGCATGTACGGGTCGGCATCACGTCCACATTTGTCCAGTAGTGTGGACGTCCCGATCCGTGCCGAACCATCCTGCGTTCTGTGAATATTTTTATTTAGTATTTTCTTTACGGACTATCAGTGAAGTCACTCATCAGTGTGATGAAAGTGCTGTTTTAGCTGCTTGCCATCATTATTGGAGTGGCTGCAGGTAACCTTCGTACCTGTCGTCCTCGGAGATTTTGGATTCGCCCCAGTATCCTTCAGGGCGGAAAAAATTACAGGGCCAGCGAATTCATGAAAGATTTACTCCTTGATGAGGGTGACGAGTTGAACTGGGTACACGAACGACGTTGGATTCAGCTGAAGGTGGAATGAGGACGGCTGAAACTCGACTGAGGCCGATTGACACGTCCACATGATGGAATTTGTTTAGGTTCGGTTCGGCTTTCTTTGATCGGGACCGACCTGATTCGTTTTGGGTTGGGCATAGTTCTGGTCGTCTTTCGAGTGCCAATCGGCATAGTGTGGACGCACCTTAACAATAGCAATTTTAATTTCTGTTAACTCCTCCAGTCATTTACTTTTCATCGCTGGCTACATGTAGGTCATTATTCTTTTTCTCAAACCTTCTTCATGACAAAGGTTGTTACGTTCCGTGTAATTCATTACCGGATCTTGCGAACCTTCTTTCTTCTTCTACCTTTTGCCGAACTCCGTGTCTGTTCTAGGATTGAATGTTTCACTTCCATCGTTGAAGAATGTCACGAAGGCAAATCAAAGCAGTAAGTTAGTGTGTGGAATGGCTATACCTAAGTGGTGACATGGCAAGCATCGACATGATTTCTTCTTTTATTTTTATTTTTTTTCATAATTACTTAATTGAACAATAAATTCTCATTTCTTGCAGATGTGATTTTATGGTAATAGGTATAACAGGAACGCCCGAATCACTGAGCGAACTTCACCAGTCACCTGCCCAAATTAATCTGATGCTTATCCACAATCTTATATATTTCATTACCATCACTTATTGGATCGACATACGAAAGCATGCATTTGATTATCATAATTTATTGTGATGCATTAACACAGTCAATATATGAATGAATACATTGATATTTTTGGAAAAAACTATTTTGAGACCTTTTTTATGGTAATAAATTTTGATACTTGTGGGTAATAAATTGGGATGGGAACATTAATGTTGTATGATAATAGTTTTCTTCACTCTGGTGGTAATTTTATGTATACCAGGTATGATGATGAACAGTTCCATGAACAGCAGCGGCTTTCCGGACTATTCAAAACTCACCAATGACCCCAGAGCGTACGGGGAGTATTTAGAGACGATGAGGAGAGTAGATCCTGCCGGGTATGCGGTTTGGTACAACAATTATATGGCGACGCGCTACGGGATGCATCAGAGCGGGACGTTCAACAATGACAGAGCCAGCGTCCATTCTGGGCAAAGCTCGTCCAACCAGAGACAAGCTGTTCAGTCGTAAGTCATAATATTCATACTCAGCTGGAGATTCAACCAAAGAACCGTTGAGAGATGAGGGTTATATGAGTTAGCCAGGAGATACTAAATCTTATCTGCGTGGATTGTACTCTATTGAGTGGTCGTAGATATTCGTTTTATGCTGTTGGAATGGGGGACCACATATTAGGCCACTTTACGGAAGCATACCCAAGATGTAACATCCATTTGGACACAGCGAACACTTTTGCTCTTCACCACTCTTACGAGGTTTTAATTTTAATTTTTCAGACCAACTGCTGCAGTTGATGAAGACAAAGAGGAAGACTACACTCCTCGACTGTACACTACTGCTCATATCAGAGGTAAGAATCATTATCATTTACAAAATACATCCTTCGAAATACCTCCTTTGCAATGCCTTTTACAATGTTGTTGCGCATGAAGGAACTATCGACAACTACGGAAGGCTTCTCGTTGTCGACCCCCACTACCCCATGGATGGTCAGAAAGCCAGTATTTCGCTCTACCAGATGAACTGTTTGCCCCTCCCTGATGCAGATACCGAGGAATTTCTTGAAACGCCTGGCCCCTTCATTCCGTAAGACAACTAATAATGTGTACTGAGATCAATTGTTAATTTGTTAGGTACCTATGTTATTTTGAATACAGTAAGCTGATTGACGTTACTTGTCATGAATAGAATACTGATGTTGAGGATTTTCGAAGATAAAACGCTGAACACACCTTTTGCGGACTTCTATTTCTCAAGCTATCTAATAACACGGAAGAAGTGTGTTTTGTTGTTCTCCGTCAAAAATCCCGGAATACATAATAACCTAGTTTATTAAATTAAAAAATTAATATACTTAAGAATGATGAGATTTCATTTCAACTTAATTGTTGCTTTTGTTCTTCCAGTGGTATCACCCATCGCAGTACTGTTCTTCAATATCTTAAACGAATGTCTCAGTTATCCCAGAAAAACTCAGAGAAACTCCTCTATGACTTGATTCATCTTATTGTCAAAGGAAACGGGGTAAAAATTTATTTTCCATGCTGAAATAAAATGTTTTGATTTAATTTTAACTTTGCTTAGTCACTACTAATTACTTCCACCTTCAAAACTCTAACTTTGGGTTTATGTTTTCAGGAAATAAACGGTTGTGATATATCTGAATTGCTCATGAATAGCTTTAAGAAGTGTAGTTACGACGAAGAAAGACGGGATTATGCGGGAGATGGTGCAATCAGTCAGAATGAGGTTGTCACTCGGTTCCGAGAACTGCTGATTCTGGGGAATAAACTGGAGGCACTGGGTAAGAATTGATGGTATCTTATCATTACTTGTAGTAGATAAGGTACGTAGATACTTATGTAAAAACTAGGTATTGCTCAGGATAGTCACGTACACAGTGTTCGCTCAGGGAGGGAGGGGTTGGGGGGGGGGGGGGGGGGGGGGGGGGGGGGGGGGTGCAACCTCTAATTATAGCATAGTACTTAAGTTAGATTAATCCAAAGTTATTCTCCCCACTAACGTCAATATTATCAGATGACCTCTGTGGCTGTGAAAAGGGGGAAGACAGGGACAGATAGACGGAATTACTATTGGTGGTGGTCGCTCTTTTGCGACTTCCATGACTAATTGATCTGATTTCCCTGCAGAATGGGCTATTGAAAATGGTTCTTGGGGACACGCCCTGTTCCTCTCTTCGAAAATGGATCCTCGGACACACAAGGACGTGATGTTCAGATTTATGGATAGCATATCTCAGAACGATCCTATACGTACGCTGTATCAGATGATGTCAGGGCACATTCCTCACGCTTCGGAGGTGAGTTATACCACGTTTATTTGGTTTGACATTTAGGGTATTCCTTCGTGTGCGGCCGGTAGGCCCCATTTAGTTCCTGATTATATAAATTAGCTTAAAATGACAGACGAAGAATGATTTGCCACACTTGAATTTTATTTCCAGTGCTGCGGAGATAAGCAGTGGTCTGATTGGCGACCACATCTGGCGATGATCCTTGGAAACCCTACTTCCAACAGTAAAATCGACCGAAAATCCATCATCAGGCTAGGAGATTCACTAAGTAAGTGAAAATAGAGTTACATTTTATTCGAAATTTGTGTATTATGTTCCTCCAGGTACTACGTTTTTTCCAAACGTCTTATTAGCTGTTTGTTTTGTACAGACGCCAAAGGCCGTATCTACGCTGCCCATTTCTGCTACATAACAGCACAAGTGGAAATCACTGCCTACAAACCCTCTGCTAAACTAATTCTCTTGGGCGCCAACTCGAAGTTGGACAATCCTCTGCAAGCATCTTGTCGCTCCATTATGCTCACATTGTGCTACGAATATGGCCTTAAACTCAAGCAAATCGATTTCTCCATTCCTTCTCTACAGGTGAATAACAAGTAGCAATCTGTCGTAAGTAGTGAACAACAACTTATCCTATTTCCTGCATTTTTTATCATACCTTGCTTACAAGGAGTGTGCGTCTATAAGATGCCGTCTCAAGACTGATCTAAGAGCATGATCACCTCCTCAATGTATGTCAGCATTAAACTCTCTAGTAACTAAATATTTTTTTCAGTTGTACAAATTAATCCTGACAACAAGGTTGATTGACATCGGGCGAAACAAAATAGCTCTCCAATACTGCCAACTGATGGCACTGGAAGCTCTGCAGTGCGGCAACTACGATCGTAATATCATGTCTCACGTCATAGATTTGGGTTCTCGTCTTAAAATGTTGGAACCCTCCCTTGCTCTCTCCGGCGATGCCAACGCTGAGCTCGAATGGCTTGAAAAACTGACTGCACATTATGACTCGCTGCCGGTATGTGATGTTGACTCGATACTATTAAATCGCCAAACTTTCCATTGAATTACCTGTAAATAATCTTGAAGTAACCTAATGATGTGGAAAATTCTCTGTTTCAGGACGATTATGAAGGAAAGGTTGAGTTGAGGCCATCGGCTTCCTCATCAACAATCTCTGAAGTGGGTCAAGATGTTCCCACTGAGCAACTTCAACCCCCTCCTCTTGAGGTAACAGTTTTCATTCGGTGCCTTCCCAGTTTCCAACTCATTTCTTCCATTAATTCTCCAGACGTTGTTAAGAACGGAATGCTGTAAGACCTCCAGATGGGAATCGCTTCCTTGAAAAGTTGAGGGTTAATCATATTGAGTCGAATTTGCACTTGCTTCTAATGTCTCGTTTACAACTAGTTTCTGGAAATTCCATCTAGGGGCATCCTTTGAGCATAAATAACCTAGAGGGCCTATGAATTCACGGCCTGAAATTTTAGTCCTTCGTGGGAGTACGCAGAGGGCATCCCTTAAACATTTACGCTTCCATGCGCGTCCATGAGTTGGCTTAGCTGTTGTTATGATGGTATTTGGGGTCATATTCGAAGATCTCGGGACTTAGCAGGTAGAGGTAGCAGCAGGCAGTTTTATTACTAGACTGTGTGGATTGCTCACCACAGCCAATCTCAAATGTGTGACTATGTGTCAAAGTCTACTCCAATCTCCTGACTTACGACGCAGGAACAATTGGTTCCTTGATCTGAGTAGTTCAGAGTTGCACCCAGGAATCTCTTGCAATCCAGACGTCCTTCTGCTCATGCGCCTTTGGCTCTGAGTCGGTCAGAGTTGCTCTGATAGAACGAACCTAGCCACTTCTCACAGCTCCAAATCCTAAACTCGACGGTGGTTCCTTGGGCGAACTAACATATTTATATAGCTCTCTAGGTTATTCATGCTCCCATGCTCGATTACTGCATCCAAAAGTTTGAAGTCACCGATTCCTTTTGTTGGAGATTTTACTGTACTTACCCCATTTTCTCTTCTCTGTCTGTTTTCTTACCATCAGCGAATGAAACTAAATCAATCTTGCGGATTGCAGGCACGTAACATGACCGCAACTACTCAACCCCTGTATGATCCCTATGTCGCATATAATCAGGAGCTAACAATTACCTCCGACTCACAGCCCCTGACCTATTTGCCTCCTCAACCGCCGCTTGTGAGTGAAGAGCAAGACTTTAATGCCAGCAGTGTGATGCACCCACCAGTCCAGAACCGTATGTTCTCTTTGCCTACTCGTTATTGTTGAAGAAACATCCTTAACTATTATCCGACTAATAAAGTTTGTTCGAATAATAGTTATTGTATCATTTATTTGTCAGGTGTGAATCAAGTTTTTGAACTAAACTCTTGGTCTCAGCTTGGAATTTACCATTGAGATTATTTAACTCATTTTAGTGGCTTCAATATTTTTTCTTGATAAATTCGTCAAATCGAACTGTGAACTCATGATATGAAAAGTCCTTCTGGTTAGCTGGGCTTTGCATGCTTGCTACTTAGCTCCTCGTACACAAATGGTAAGACAAGCAGCCTGATCTGGAATAGTTAATTAGCCTTTTCAGTTGCCGTCAGAAGGCTTTTGTTGGTTTTGGGAGATCAAATACACGGGAGCTGGGAAGAGATTTCAAATTAGTTTTCTTATTTTACCATAATAAATAATTTGCTACTGTTAACCCCTCAGGGCCGTGAAGCTAAAAACGCTGGGAATTACAAGTTCTTTTTTTGTATCGAGATAAAAACAAAACATGCGGAATGGAGCAGGGTGACTCTGAATCTCAGACTCGGTCAAAAGAAACTCTGAAGAGCATTGATGCGAGTCTTAATACGAGTACCTAAGCACGGGAGTACACAAGCACGAGTATATTATGTCTAATTACGGATTACCACACAAATCAGGTTGTTTGTTTTAACTATCCATGTGGTTTGGTAGCATCCAGCCTTGACGGGTGACGGGTCAGACAATATTTCTAATCGCAGACTTCCAAATTCCTCTCCTAATCCACTTGAGGATCCGTGAGCTCAATCTTCGACTCAGCTGTTCTAGTAACTCAACATTTGACTCAGCTGGGTCAAAAATGGAGCACCTAGATCAGCGTCCCAGGTCCCAACCATTCGCTTCGCTCACTCACTTTTGTGCCGAATCAGCTTGATTTTAACGGGTAGCCAGCCATAAGACATATCCATGTCAAACCACAAAGCAAAAATTAGGAGTCTTCTGTTGAATTTTCATTGGGACATACTTGTGGTCTCCAGCGGTAGTTTTTATAACTTGACTTCAGTCAACTCATTTCAGGACGACCTTCAGTGGTACAAGTCGCCCACTCGAATATTTCTCTCTCATCTATCTATTATAATAATTAAAGTCTGTGTATTCCGTATTGGTGGATTTAGGCAGGGGTTGTTCCATTGTGATCAGGAAATTCAGGGGATGGTTTCCGCAGGCATCACCAATCAGCTGAGTGAGTCATAAGGCTGATATTTTTGGCTAAAATGAGAAAGCGAAGCGAACAGAAGTCACTAGTAATTTATAAACATGGAGTTTGCACTCCTTGACAGATTGTAACAACTATGAATGTGATGATACCTAACTACTCCGTTCTACTCACATTTGCATGTTGCTTGTCAATTTTATGTAGAAAAAATGCATAAACTTTATGAAAATAGCCAATGACTTAGTGAATCCCATTGGCAAGTTCATGGAGGGGCGGAAGAAATATCCTTTTACATGCCCAGCTTGTACATTAACTATGGAACGTACAAAGGACCTACCAAGTGGTGTTCTGGCATTATTTTGATGGTAATCTGATTGAATGAGAAATGTGTAGACGATTCACCCTTACACCTACGTAGAACTCGATCAAATTCACACACTTTGCTCTCCGAGTAACAAACTGGTAAATCTGAAAACCTCGTGTCAGCGAAGGACCAATACATCAATTCAGTTATAAATCATCTCATGAACTACCAGCATAATTCAACTCTACAAACGGTTTATTGAAATAATGATTCGTCCATAAAACTGATTAGAGAGTTTTTGCATGCCACTGACGGGTGACGTTGTTCCTCCTCACAGAGCCCGGGAGAGCCGGGGCTCGTGACCATGACGAGATGGTAGTAACGGGCGACGATGAAATGGCTCTTTTAAAGTCACCCGTTTGCGGCGACCTAGAGACTCCCGGATCATGGGTCACTTTAAACGTGTACACTGACGGGCCACCTCCTTATCAGCCGCCCCCCCCCCCCCCCCCCCCCCTCCAGGAGGCGGTTAGCATCGTCGTTTGCTCGCTCTAGGGTATTGTCCCGGGCCTCCTTCACTAACGTCACCCGTTGTCTTGCAAAAACTCTCTAATATTCGCGATCATGCCGACTTCTTTCTTAACTCTCCAGCATTTTCGTTTTTATATTGTAATAGCAAAACGTTGGTACTGTGGTACTTCGTATGTTGTGACGTAAGTACAGTTTGTTAATTAAACTTTTTTCTGTTTTCCAAATTGGTGCATCAGATTACATGGAGCCACCACCTGCCATGCCCTCTGGCCCGCAAGGGTACGCCCGAGAGCCCACTTACTGGGACAATGGCAGTTCAGGAATGATGGTTCAAGATCACAACCCTGCCGTCAACAACTATGAGTTGTCCAGTATTCCCGAAGCTCCTCCTACTCCCGTGAAAAACAAATCTAACGATTTTTTCAAGGCTACCGAAGAACAGCTTAAGGTGGGTGTTTATTTATATTTCTCCTTCTCACGCACTACCTACTCGTTCTGCTTTATATTCATTCCGTTATTTCCAACTACAGGAAACTCCGAACAGGGAACTTAATGCACATAAACGCTGTCAGGTGATTGGAATGTTTGAATGATAGATGGGTGTTTGGTATTGGGTGTTATTGCATGGCATTACATATGAAACCTTTTCCATGTTACTATTCGATTACTAGGGTACTGTTCGAAATCATAAACCTATCGATTGCAAGAGCAGTTCGCGGGCTGAGCCTTGCCTTTGTCTTCCTCTCTCTATCAGTTTTATTTCAACTTGCTCCAGACCAGCCGCTAACATGACGGGGAGCTTCTTTTGCCTATAAGTCATTAATTGTAGCTACACGGTGATTGAGACAAAGTCAAAAATAGAAATCACAGAAAAGTTGGAAATTGACACCGATCCAATTTACTGATGGGGATCTCTCGTCACTATGGTAGGGATGGAACGTCGAAAGAAAACATCGATGTTGACATCGAAGTCGCTATCGACACTTAAACATCGATGTCAGCGACCACAAAACCTCGATGTTTCATCAATGTTTTTAGAAAATTGTGTGAAAATTGGCCTACTATCAAGGAAGTCGCTGTCAATTGATTGAACTGCTATATTGCCAAAAAAACCTCCTCTCTCTTTGCGTTCAACCTTCTTCTCAAAAACTTGTTGAACCACTTTCAACAAACTTTGGTTAAATCGGCCCTTGGAAGTCATCCTGCTAGAATTGCCTGTATATAACTATCAGTATAAACCAGAGATGAGGTAGCTGTGTGCTACTATGCCAGAAGAATGCAACAGCAACAATACTCACGAAGGTAATTGATTGCTATTCCTCAATCGAAATCCATTCGTTTGTAATACAATCATTATGAATTAAAAAGCATAAAGGGCCGGAGTGTCCGAGCAGGCTAGGGCGTGTGATCTTTACATCCCCATTGGGATGAAAGATCACAAGGTCCCTGGTTCACGTCCCGGACGGGCTTCGATGTGGTTCTTAAAAAGTTTGTATGTGCTCATCTGACCAGCTTTATCGCTCTACACCTCTGATCTAATCACGTGAAGCCTATCATGGGGTGTTACATCCATTATCATATGCCACCATATTACTGTTTACCTTAGTTTCCAGTTGTGTTCATTCAATATTCAAATATTCAAAATAATATAAGATACGAGTTCTAAAAACCACCAGCACCACCTCTTTCAATCACAACAGTGATCCAACTAGAGTCCAAAAGTTGAGCTGAAACAATTAAATATATAATCCCCCCCAGGATATGCTCAAGTGAGCCAAATCCAGGGTTAAAAATAAAATAAAATAAAAGTAGAATATTGGATATAGAAATAGGTATTATTTGCTGATAAAAAGGAAAAACTTGAAACATCGAACATCAAAGGAAAAACATCGATGTTTCGTTGACATCGATGTTCCATCCCTACACTATGGCCATTTCACTGTCACTTCCCTCAAACCAGCTTAACAGTCCCCATGTACCATTGAGGTTGTAGGATATTGTGCAGTTTTTCACTTCTCCAAATCAATGTTGATTGAGTGTCACTATTGTAGCTGGACTTGAGTTGACGTCTCCCAAAATTAAGAGTTCTTGCAGTCCTCTGACTGGTGTGTACAATACGAGTGGAGAGCTCTAGGGAGGTAGAAGAGATGAGGGAGTGTGCACGTGAATCTCGTTACTATACGATTGGCATAAAAACGAGGGGAAATCCTTTTGGCGAACAATGTATAAGGTAATTGCGTTGTCTGTATCTAGTTTTGACATGTTGCATCCTTCAGATGTGTTGCCTCGAGGAAAAATCTGGAAAAGAGTACAGGAAAAACAAAACACAGGAAATTCTACAAACTGAAACAAAATTGGTGGAATTCGAGGAGACAACCCCAAATCACACATTAGCGTTACTCTTTGACTCCTAGGTTGAGTCAGGTTCCAACTTCATATTCACGCAATGTAGCTCAAGGGTTAGCAGCTGATTTTAGCGAA
>JAEMON010000004.1:22457305-22482302 GCA_030264115.1 Lygus lineolaris
ATTACAATAATAAATACTTCAATAAATTTTCTAAAATTACAGGTACACTAATTTTGCCTTATGACTTCATTACTGTTTCTTTTGAATCATTATCTTTCAGAAAAAAAATTATGATAATTCCCCATTTATAAATTTTATGGTCGTGACGATTGGCAATATTATTGCAACAATTTCTAGTTGCATATTTGCTCGGGTCTGGGAGCTTTTTTTAAATTCTATTTGGACGGAGGAGGCTCTTTGTCACTTAGACCATAGTTGTTGATCTATTGTGACATGTCTGGGAGAATGAAATAGTTATAAATTGTGGAGCACAGGGTAAAGATCCCACGATCCACGGAAGACAACATCTGCCCCGATGCCTTTCTTAAATCTATCTGAAATCAACCTAAATTCAAAATTCCAACATTGGTCTAACCCTGTGAATATAGTACGTACCAGATGAATAGTACTAAGTTTAGTAATAGTTTATGAATATTACGAAGCCTTTCGCCATCTAATGTTGTAAATACACATACCGGGGCTGCCTCATAACTCATAACAATCCAAATCCTAACAAACTAGATTGGTTTCCCGAGTCTTAAGTTGTGATTTCTGTTTATTCATTTTATTTCCTTTGTTTTCAATTAATTTCATCCATTTAAGTTTCACCATTCGCACAAATCTTTTTTTTTTTTTTTGCCCATTTATTTTATCATTATTTTTTTGTCGTGTGGTGTGGTACGGTATGGTACAGTATTGCTTGTGTGTGCATGCGCTTAGCTCTCAAGGTGCAGTTCCGTCAGCAGTTTATCGAGAGAAGTTCAGTATTACATGGAGCCTCAGGTTAAGAGAGAGAACAAATTCAACGTGAGTACCCCCATAAAACCCAATTTTTCTTTTGTTTGTCCTTCGTTATCATTTTTCTCTTGACATTTCTTTCATTTTTCGTTGGTTTATGCGAATCTAATTTTTCTCTGTTTAGTGTATAAAGTGTCTCTTAGTATTTAATTGTATTCCTTTACTTTGTATTTTGAATCATTCTCTTTTTAACGGGATGAACCCAGGAAAAAATGTAGTTACGAGCATTTTTCCATTAAATTTCATGGAATCCAAGAATAGTCATATCAAAATACTGATTGTGTAGGCAGCGGTCGAATTAGCATCAGCAATATTGGCGCCCACCGCAAAAACTAGTTGTTCTCATGGTTGTACCTGACCAAACTTGATTTTAATCTGTAGTACTGTTTACCACGATTTAATTAACAATCCCTTCAATATGATTTCGATTGTTGTTACAGTATAGGTTCCAAGTCAAATTCAGAATATTCCAAATCAAATTCAGAATTTCCCAAACCTGATTCAGAATATTCCAAACCTGATTCAGAAGATTCCAAACCTAATTCAGAATATTCCAAACCATATTCATGTTTTTCCTAATCATATTCAGATTTTTCCAAGCCATATTCAGAATTTCCCAAACCAAAGTCAGAATTTGTCATTTAAAATTCAGAATTTTTAATTTCAAATTCAGGATTTTTCAGAATTTTGTAGCATAATTCATTGAAACCCTCTTAATTAGAAATGGGAAAATTCTGAATTTGTTTTGGAAAATTCTGAATTTGATTTGCAAAATTCTGGATTTGGTTTGGAATATTCTGAATTTGGTTTGGAATATTCTGAATTTGGTTAGGAAAATTGCGAATTTGACTTGGACAACGGACAACCTACATATTCATCCTCAACCTCTGCAAATAAAATACAATTTTGACATATCTGAACTTCAGTTCTTAATTTCTGCTGATGGTTTTTTTAAATGTTTTTTTAAAAGTTTTTTCAATGTCCAAATTGGGTAACCAGGTTCATCTTCTCCTTGGGAGTTACTCTTACTGCTGTTTTCTTAATATTGGGTTTCTTTGGCTTATGGTTACATTTTTTAAATTTTTTTGTTTCGTCCAAAGCTTAACCACTTAGGTTTCAAAAGTGATCTTTGCATGGGGTTGCTCACTAACTAAAAGGCAGCTGTTCCTGTCAGCTGTTCAAGTATTTATTTATGTCGTTCTTTGGATATTCATGAGGTTATTTGCCCATGTAACACTGGATGGAACGTTCCAATCGTACAACAAGAAGAGCGTAATAGTAGGTATTGTACCTATTATGATCGTAGTACATACCTATATTTGAAACCATCACGTAACGAGTAACCGTTGAACCCAAACATGGGCGGTTTCAGAGCCATAAAAATGACTATCTTTGGCTTGTTCCATTACGTCCATAAAAATTGATCTTCTCCTCATTTTTTTCTCATGATCTTATTTTACTAGGCACCAACCTCCCTACTTTTTCAATAACCACGGCCTACAAAAAAATTCGATATCTGCCGTGAGATGACTCAGGACTCCCAAAAAAAGTATCTAATGACGCTTTGAAACTCCGGATTTATACGGCGTTCTTGACTACAGGAGTCACCACGCATGCGCAGTCTGAATTTTACTCCTCTGCAGCATGGATACTCCACGTCCGCAGCACTAGTGACAGTGATGGGGAGTGTCAAACTTGCAAAATAAGGACAGAAACTATCGCATTCTACGGGTTATGGTGGGCAAAGGTTCTGGCACACTAGGCGGCTACAGGACAGGCAACAGCCATGGGACGTGGGACGTATTTTTTCGCTTCTGGGTATTTCAATGAGGGTGCGCAGACTGCACGGGTCGCGGCCCTGACGGCATAGGATAGGCACAGGGTAGGCAAATTCTCGATCGCTCTCTCGAAAAAGTGGCAGCGACCCGCAGGTCGTTCCCCTCCCAGCATCACCTAGAAGGTTCCCCCTTCACCCCTCCGTCCCCGCGCCACCTACGTTATCACTCTCATCGCGTTTCCCTCCTTCAAATCAAGTTCAGAATTTGACAGTGTGTTTTTAAAAAATCTGAATTTGAAATTGAAAATTCCGAATTTATTTTGAAAGATTCTGAATTTGAAGTGAAAAATTATGAACTCGGTTTGAAAAATTTTGAATTTGGTCTGGAAAATTTTGAACTTGATGAAACTTGATGAAATTCATAGGTAATTGTCAGTCTATTAGGAACTGAGAAATGGTAGTTTCAAGTAATCAAAAGGAGACTACCTCTGCTGTGTCTACATTATGTTTTTGTGGGGAGGTTGAAATGAGGGGAGCATGATGAGCGGCGGTGAGGGAAAGAGAGTTGAAGAATGTCCTTCCTAGTGTGTGCTCTAGGCGTGTGACGGGACTCCAGCAGCCGTCCGACGTCCCACGTCCTACTCATGGCGTTGCCTGTCCTTTACCTGCCTAGTGTGCCAGAACCTTTAGCCTAACTGTGGTGGACACATTCCCGATTATTCCACATGACCAAGTTGAGTATAATTAGAAGTGCCTTTCCGGGCATTTCTAGAACTTGTCACGGGGTCTAACGACTCCACCACATCACTCAAGGTTCCAGGATCTCTAAACTAATCTTCTTCAAAGTACCTATCTCAGGCACCAGGTATCTACTGTGGGACACCAGGTACCTGCTCTTTGTACAAAAGAAATAATGTGATTGTGAACAACATGGATTTTGGGTAACGTTTGAGAGAATGTTTGCAAATATTCTCCTAAAAGACACTAAAGCAGTATTCTGTGGCTTTAATTCTTTAGCCAATTACTTTGTTACTAGAGTTGCTTAACTGTTAATCACAATAATTTTGTTAATCTTATTCACCGGTTTGGCGTTGTCATGGGAACCCGACAACAGGAGCTGTGATAAAGGAGGGTAAACTCTCTCCATTATCTGTAGATTGCGCTAGTTTCCAACACCAATGTGCAAGTACTAGACAGGGTACTACAGGGGAAAGGCTGAGAAAATTGACGTTTTGATCAATGGTTTTGTGTCGATGGACTTATGCCATGTATGTGGCTAATGATGTTAACTAAATTTAATTCCAGTGTCAAAAGTAAACCCCTATTTACTTGATATGAACAAATTCATTAAAACAGTTGCTAGAAACATCACACAGCAAAATCTTGGACATGAAAACCCAATTTTATTATCGAATAGAAGGAGGTTGCGTTGCATCATTCGTGGAGCTGCATGTTGGAGCTAGTTTCTCTTCTCGCACTCCAATTTCATTCATATTCCATCGATATTTTGTATATTTATCCCTCCATTTTGTAAATAGGCACATCAGCACGTAGCAACGTTCTTTTGCATTGTGATATCACCTTCACCTACTTTTTATTAATACTTTAGATTGATTATCTTTTCATCATATGCATCGAATTGTCTTTCAATGTCAGTAGTCTTGCAATATTTTTCGTAGTGTATTTTACACTCCACAGATACCTATAATTCTACATAGAAGAAGATCCAAATCGAATATGGTATTGATTGATTTGGTGCATTACTAATAAATTATCATGAAGCCTTACCTAGATACCTATCATATATACTTTTTGTTCCATATTTCTCTTCTTGATTCGTTTGACATCCTCTTCCTAGACATGATTGACAGGGGTTCAATTGTTCCGATTTCGAACATGTATTTGTGTTCATACTGGCGCTTAATGCGCTATTTTCACGTAGGTATTATCATCAGCCAGTGCTGCAGCCTATTTGTCTGGTTTGTGACTCAATCGCGCTCAAAGGGCTGCATGTATCTCGATGAGGTTTTTTGCGTAATTATGGGATAGTCTCATGCAAGGTTGTCGCAGATGTCGTACACCCTCTTTCTTCATATACTGATATTCATGTATCAAAACAGATGCAGTAGATCAAACTGAGTAGGAGGAGAAATGGATCTAGGGTTGCAACATTGATGTCATGTCTGATGTTCGATGTTTCTACCATCGGTGTTGAGTAAAGCTAAGTTCACATGTCGCAGAATGTCCGGGAGAGGAACGTCCATTCTGCAATCCAATTGGTGGAGAGCCTTCCGGACACCCCCCATGATAGATACTTTATAGATAGACACGTCCAGAGTGCGGATAGTCAAGCTGAAGTCGATATTATCGAACATCGATGCTTCACTCCAATATGATCTATTGATAGTTATGTATCAATGCTAATCGATTTTTTAAATCTATTTATATTTCTAGTTCCACACGTTGCTGTAAGAAGTAGGGGGTATTTTCCCACACGCCATTTTATGTTGAGTGGAACTTCCTTCTCCTTCTTCCATGGAGAACCCATCGACCCATCGAGATAAGAGTAGGGTAGAAGAAGGAGTACAGAACGTGGAAGAGGTGCGGGGGAGCACGCCTAGAAAGGATCAGTATTACTACCCAAGACGCAAAGCGCGAGCTCCTGAGGAGCCAATAAAGGTGGAGTTTCCACCGCAACTGCGTCTTGCGTCCAGATGCAGACAAATCCTCCATAGGTTTTCACAAGTCCTGAGTTCCTCGGCGCGACTGGAGACTCAGCGGCCGACTGCGGCCAAATGATTAAGCGCTGCTGCGTCTGGATTATGCAAACCAATATTTCTCATTTCTCACGTCGAACAGAATGGAGAAAATAACTCTTTCATTAATCTCTGAGTATCTATAATGTTGTGAGACATTCCATTGAGTTTTTGAACGACAACCTTGCAAATAAAAGACTGATTTTTCATACATGTGGTAGTTTTATCCAGCCAACATTATCATTTTTGATCATTAGGTATATAACGGATGTTTACCTCAACGTGCGTGCGACTTTATCCTCTGGAGTAATAGGATACAGTACCCTATTCTAAACAAATTTATGGAGATCAGTTCTTCTTGGAAGAACTGCCTGAAACGACTTTCGTCGTCTTTCAGGTGTTGCCTGATGAGGATGTTGAAGAACCCATCTTGAATGCTCTTTGTTGACACATTTGCCTGAATCTGCCTGCTTTGTTCAATCATCAAAAACTCTTCTTCCTCCGCAAGCAATAAAAGTGCAACCTTCCTCTTCAACGTTTTTAGCTCTACTAATCTACGAGCCGCAGCTAGTCTTGCGTCCAGACGCGCCTAGGAAATGCAATTTATCTGAACTCGCGTCAGGGAAACGCGGTTGCAAGCTGCAGACACGCGGAGGAAACCCCACCCTAAGTGATGGCTCTGGTCGACATGAGTCTCACTCATTATTCAGGATCTGGCAGGAGCCCAGCCCATAGGAGCTAGGGCATCCAGTACAGCAATTGGTACAGCTGCAATACAGCAAGTACAGCACCTTTTTTGTTCCCCCTGCTGTACCAAGGTACAGCACCTCAAAATACAGCTGTACCGATGGTACAGCACCCTCCGCGTTTTCTGTGATTCACACTTTTGCAGGGCCCTCAAACCACAGTGGAAGGGTTCACACCCCGAGTACAAAGGTGATGTTTACCTTTTCTCTGGGATACCCAACCCTGAGCAGTGCGCACCGCGCACCCCTCCCTGCCACCCCCACCAGAAATCCTGTGATTCACACCCCTCTGTAGTTTGTTTTCCACCAATTAGTTTTACCCAATTGGTTTTTTGTAGTTCCGCGTGCTTCTTGCTTGATTATTTTTTTAATAAAATTATTATTACTCTTTTGATAAAAAATGTCGGTAATTCTCTGTTGATGTGCCTTAAAAAAATATAATATAATATACATCTACGACTACAATTTTTTTTCCTCGTTGTCGGTGTCTTGCTGTACTACAACTGAACTGGCCAAGTACAGCTGTTCTGAGAGTTGTTCTATACTGGACGCCCCAATAGGAGCGGCCATTTTCCATATAGCCAGGCCAGGCGCAGCCGTTCCACCTTGTATACTCCTTCTATCCTACTCTTACCTCCTTAATACTACCTCAATGGTCACCTTCAAAATGGTGTTTGATGTCAAACGGTTCAAACACCAAGTACGTATGTGTCCCACATCCGTCGAATTACACTATGATTCGGTATGCTCAACACTTGCATCCAAAATTACACTCCAAATTTGTTTCTCTTCACTATTTTCTAGGGAGCCGCCCAACCCCCTATGATGTACAACCGTGCACAGATGCAATAGCCCCCGCCCCTTCCGGACCGCCCTCATCGACAAGATCCTCTGATAACCAAGTTGCCTGACCCAACATGAATTCACTGGCAACTCGTGGCCGCAGTGTTGATAACATAGAAATGTTGACTTTTTTTAAACCTTAGGAAAACCCCTTCTAATAAATAATAAATTTCTTATTTTAGAACGTACTCCTTTGTAAATACATATCTTTTCTTCTTCATCTTTATATCCAAAATGAATCCTTAAAAAACGAATATTGTTCCAAATAATGAAATATATTTTATTCTGTCGTGTATTATACAAATATTTGTGTGGGGGGAATGAATGTACATGTAGTGTTAGGTAATTTTAATATAATTTATCTTGGTGACCAATTATAGGTAACTGTTACTCTCTGGTTTCTTCGTGGTCATCCTGGGGTATTGCTCATTATTTCCACCTGGGATTATCACTAATTATTGTATTTTTCCAAGAACGATCACCTTTATGTTACGTATTAGTTGATATCAGTTAAGGAAATGAGATTTAAAAATGGGAACGTTGTTACCTGCGTACAGGTTGGAGTGCAATTGTTTCGAATGTTGCAATGTATGTTGACATCCGCCATACGTTGTTGCGCTGTTGAGAGTTTTTAATCGGTTATCTCTAATTTTTTGTGATGGTAAAAAAGTTATGGAAAAACTCATAGTATTGGGGGAATAATTTATAACTATTATAATCTTATAAATCAAATGTTATCTAACTTATTATATCACTCTATTTGAATTTGATGTCAAAAGATCTACAGAGTCTATTATTAAAAAATGTAATGAAAATATTATCCTGCTTTTTATTCGTATTTCCTTATAAATTGTAGGTGTGGATTGATTGAGTTGGTGATACGGAATTGAATGTAACTTTAGACAGTTCTTGCAGGTAAACGAGTAGCGAGTCAGGATTCTAAATAAGATGTTACTGGGGGGAGCACGAGCAGATGCTGATCCCAGAGTCGCATATTACGAGTGTGTGAGTCGGGATACTCGAAAATGAATACCAGGAACTGTATGAGGCCTTTTTGGTGAATGGTAGGTAGAACGGACCTGATTAGAAGGCTAACTTACCTCTAAGCCATTCATTAGAAACATCGTAGGTCGGAAAAAGTCGACACGTTCTGATTTTTTGGTATGTTGTTAGGGATGGTACCAGAAGTGTAGGACATAGTTTGCAGCTTCGAAAGACTTGTGCAAAATGCGTGGTGCTTGTTTAACCGCGAAATTTCCGGTCTTTTTTCAGTTTTTGGCTTATAACGCAAAACATGTGCGTCCAACCTTAAACGTCACTATACTTAATTAAAGTAGACACGATTTGCTACAAGTTGACTACAACATCAACTTTTTAGGTCCCGAGATACAGTTCTTCAAACAGGCCATTTTTCCCAAAAATTTAGAAATCATGGTTTTAGCCATCTTCCATGCGAAATATCGGCTAGTATATCCATCCCTCGAGGAATGAAAGTGTAGAGCAATCATTCAGCTTTAATTTAAGCACAATCGAAACCATGTAGGACCAATAGTTCTCGTGTTATCCCCCCCCCCCCCCGTACTTAACTCTCCCTTAGTATGTATTTAAAAATGTAAAAATCCGCAACTCCCCTTCATTTTTTTTTGCATAGAATCCAAATATGACAGTTTTGCGCACTGACTTTGTTTTCCAAATAGAAACCCCTCACTCTACGTAAAATTTCATGAAAAATTAACCAATAATTCAAATTTTAGAGTACGTGAATGCGCGCTAAATGTGCGCAAATGGCCAAAAATCGAGTTTTGTGGTATTCAATTACCACATGCGATACATGATTTTCGGTTTTTTTTCCCGCTGAGTCGCAGAGGTATCACAATACTACCTAGGATACAGCAGAATGCGCAGCGTTTTAGGCATGCACACGAGCGCAAAATTGTCATATTTGGATTGTGTAAAAAAAAAATAAATAAATAAAGTAGGGTTATGATTTGGCATTTTTTCTGAAATACATACTAAGGGAGTGAGGTAAGGGTGAGGGGGTTAGCGGGATGAGTCTGCCAAGCAGTAGGTAGAGAGAGGGAGCCTTCACCAGCTGGACTTTGGCCAACGGAACGGAGACAAAGTTCGGATCTAGGGTAGTAGGGTGGGGACAGCACACTCGTTCATATAGGTAGAGTAACCGTAGGTAGAGAGAACAGTTTTTCTTAATAAACCAACATAGTCCAAGATTTAATCTTCTATTTTGGTAATAATTCTATGTGTCTATCTTTGACTTTCCGGAGTTAAAATTTATGTAACAGTTGCTTTGAGTGTTGGTCAAAATTGGCATTTATCATAGTCAGTAGTAGTCTGCTCTCACGCTTTAAAACAGCCCCACCCCTGGAGATTTCTTTTGTTGAGCACCGTCCCCGCACTAGCTTCTTTCTTTTGAATTTAACCGTAGAGAGATAGGTGTGAGTAAATCTTACTCACTAGGAGAAGCATCCGTTGGTTTTTCCTAGACCCAAGGGGTGTGGCTCTTGCTTCCCCCCACCTATTCACTCAGTAGGCAGCTGCAGGTTGGCCAGTAAGTCTGAAGGCTGCCCTTGTGGATTGTCTCACAATGTAAGTACAAAAACATTGTGAGGCAATTTTACTCAGCTCTACATTTTCATGTTAGTAATTAGTACACAATGTAAGTAAAAAACATTGTGAGTCAATTTTACTCACCCCTCCCTTCTAATGCTTTATGTAGTTGTAATAAGGTTACCCTAATGAATAAAAGAAGTATTTTTTCAAATGTTACAAATGAAAAGTTGTATAAACAGAAGTAAGATGATGTCATTTATCCTGGCTCTTCCCACTATTACGACAGAAGGGCAAATTGGCGAGTTTTTCATCACATGAGTAAAATCTACTCATCCCTATCTTTTGAAGCCATTGCTGTAGCTGAATTTCCTTAGAAAATTCGCTAAAGTCTGAAACATAATTTTTTATTCGGCACTTAGGTATCTACTAACTGAAAACGGCGCCTCTCGTTTCAACCTTTTCAATTTGAAAATCAATATCTGCGCACCCCGACAGAGCGCTCTGCTCCCAACCCTGCTGTAGTGCTGACTACACCAAATACTGCAGAGAGGAGAAGGTAATCTCATCAAACACCCAACAATCAATACGCACAGATAATTTATTGTTTTAATTATGTTTTAAAAATTATTCAAACATCCAGGCTAATGACACTTTCTTACTTGTAAATTAAGTTTGTTTCTGCTCGGTACATACGTTGCTTTTTTTACAAGATAACATCTAGAAACGAAATAAAAAATAAAGATCACAGTAGGTTTTTTTTTTTAAAGGAATCTCAATCGGTCTCGTCTTACGAATTTTACAACCAAAATTTTTCATAGAAAACTGTTCACATACACAGGTGAATGGGTTTTCGGTTACAACGTCTTCCTTTCAACTGGGGAGAGTCACTATCGTGATCATAGATATGTGGAACAACGTTCTTCGGAAACTTTTGATCTTGAGGTTACGTGTTTTTTTAATACCTACTTATTTGAAGAAAACTCGGAATAGGTACTTTCAGGTAATTATGGACAGTGTAAAGTATCATTTTACCTAGTCAGAGGTCAGGTTGTTGCAGGAAGGCTCATAACTTATGGTGAATGGCAGGCAGAATATGGAAATTAGTAGGGTTGAGCGTCGTTCAAAAACCATCGATGGTCACAGATACAGTTGGTATGGTTAGGCAAAGATGGCACTGCCCATCCTAGTCACCTAGGGCTGACTTATGAAGAAAGAAAAATATAAGAGAATTTAATAATACTTTGAAATTGCTACTATTTTTCCTACTATTTTTCTCAAGGCGGGTTTACATGCTACGATAAATCGTAACGATGTGGTTGCTCCAACAAATCGAAGAGTTGAGTACTGTTTACACGCTACGATAAATCGAAATGATAAATACGGAAACGTCGAGAGTTATCTTCCCTAGAAAAGCTTCTGCCATGGAGAAAGAACAGTTGTGTATAGTGATCGGTTGTTTAGTGGCGAGAAAAGTGGAAAAATCGCGAAAAAACCAAGAACGAAGTGGAGCCGCGAGTGGTTGCTAAAGAGAAGGAAATTTTCTCATGTAAAATTAATTAAAAAATATTCATTTTCATTAAAATATTCATCCGAAACGACAAAAAAGGACAACAACAACGAACGAGATGCAATAGCAAAACTAAGTGAAATCGTAGTACACTGTTTACACGTTCAAACTTCTCGTTACAATTGCAGAAATTTATGCTTGCCGGGCATCAACTGTCCAACACAACTCCAACCCCAATACATCGCTATCATGTCCTGTTCACACGCTTCGAGAAATCGTAACAATTTAATCGTTACGATAAATCGCTACAATTTAACCTTGTAAACCCACCTTCAGGGCCTTCTCATAATAATTGCATTAGAACTCGTATTACGTTCGTTTTGAACTGTATAAGATAGCAACATAAGAGAGAGAGTTTTATCATCCACTGGCGGGTGCTGTTGAGTCGTCCTCATGGATACTATAGTGCCAGGCCCCGTGGCTTTGAGGAAACAGGTGACGACAAAGTGGGTAACAACATTCAGTGGGCAACGTTATGAAGGTGCCGGGTCTCTGGAGTCGGGAGATGCATAACCTTTGCAAGTTATAGGATTGTTCGCAGTGTCATTCACACGTGGTTGGAAGTGGTCTACAAACCGAATGAGACCAGCATGGATACTATAAACAGTCATAAATGAACAGATCGGAGGTCAATGTGAACGCCCAAATTTGGTTGCAAACGGTTTTCTTACCAGTTAGTTGGTCACTGCGAATAAACGTCATATAACGGATGTCATCCACTCAAAGATGGTCATATTTTATTCACAATCGTAAATATGAATAATATTCACACAGCCAATTGTCTATGAGTATGAATATATTGACACAAGGTATTTCCCGCGAATATAAATATGAATATATACACATTTACACCTGGGAATACGAATATATCTGTATGAGCATCTGTGGATATATTTGCATTCACACCTGTAAATGTGACTTTTCATATTTATATTCAAGAGAAATACTTTTTTGAATATATTCATACTCAATGACAATTTGCTGTCTGAATGTACTCATATTTGTATTAACGAACGTGAATATGCCCATCTCTGCATCCACCATCACCTGGCAACCATACATCAGCGTCACTCCAATGATGATCTGCATGACTTTAAACTAGAACTGAAACGGGCATGTTTGACCCAGCTCTGTATGCCTGATTTACATGGATTATAGTACCTAAATTGTATGGATTATAATCATCCCCAACTACAGTGTGATTGTTGGTTGCGAACCATGGAAGAAAAAAAAACCTTCAATGGTTGCTAACACTAAACAATTTGTGCTTGAAGGGGCCAACAACCATTGATTCTTACCATCAACATTCAACCATCGATAGCAAAAATATCGAAGCAAAACATTAGGTTTGTTCGCAGTGGCATTTACAAGTGGTTGGAAGTGGTTTACAAAACCGAATGCAACCAGCGTGGATACTATAAACAGTCAGAAATGATCATATAAGAAGTCACTGCAAACGCCCAAAAGTGGTTGCAAACGGTTTTCTTACCAGTAAGTCGGCCACTGCGAACAAACCAATTGATGTTTCCAAAACATCTACCATCTATGCTCAACACTAAAAATTAGGTACCGATTAGTAATGAAAGTAAAAAGAAAACGGAGTTAAATAGAAAAACGTTGTCTATTTCCACGAAAATAATGAGTGACAAAGTTAAGGGTGCGCGGACGCCCGGCTCGAGAACGGCCTCAACGATGCCCCGACGCAGCTCAAAATCCTTTTTTTTATTGTTCACGTTTGTGATTTCGAAAATTAAACGATTTACGTATGTTGTACAATCATAATTACATACCTTACGATTTTAATCATAATTTTAAGTTTATTCCAGTTTATTCCTGGTTTATTAAAACCAGGTTTTCATAAGTTTCTTCCAGTTTTCTCTGGATGGAATAGACTTAAAATTATGATTCACGTCGTAAATTATGTAACCATTATTGTATAACATACGCAAATCGATGGATTTTCGAAATCACAAACGTGAACAATAATAAAAAGGATTTTGAGCTGCGTCGGGGCATCGTTGAGGCCGTTCTCGAGGCGGGCGTCCGCGCACCCTAATATCGATTTCGACGGTTAGGCCATCATCAGTAACAAACAATAACTTATTATTGCAATATATATACAATAACTACAATATATACAATAACTTGTTATTGTTTGTTACTGATGATGGCCTAACCGTCGAAATCGATTTAACTTTGTAACTCATTATTTTCGTGGAAATAGACAACGTTTTTCTATTTAACTCCGTTTTCTTTTTATTGAAATGGGCTTCCACAACTTCCTCGCGAGTGATTTAGTTCGTAGTAATGAAAGTATTGAAGAGGTATTCTCATAAAACCATTAGGTAGTTATGGAATACCGACATAACATTATAATTTCAATGCACAGAAGAAATTTGAAGAATAGGGTCAGTAAATATCCAATCACATTGAGAACACAAATATGTTGAAAAAACCTACTCCAGAATGTTAACAGGTAGCAGCGTAGGGCAAACGCCATTTTTCAATTACCTAATTTGGTTTTTGTTGTGAATGAGACTTGAACCCTTCGAATACACAATGCAAGGCTAGTAATTGCTGATAGTTCCAACGACGGACCATGCGTACTGCCACATATCCTGCTGGCCAACATAATATAGCAACTGACTGTTCCAGCGTTATCGCTTTTCGATGTTTGTTCTGTGTTTTCGTGCCTTTTTCATTATATTTTTCACATTTTTCATGGTTTGCTAATAGAGATTAATACAGGAACTAGGTAGAAACAGGAATGCTATACAAAAATGAAACCTGAACGAAGAGAGTCGAAGGGACCTCTTCAGTAGCCAAAAGGTGACAGTGGCGACACAAATGGTTCGTCTTTGTCCTCTACTACAGAGGATAGGCAAAGCCCTTCGTTTATTAGGTTTGTTTGCAGTGTCATTTAGAAGTGATTTACAAACCAAATGAAAACTAATAAAGTGCGCATGAGCGACCAACACCTATCTACAAACTGTCAGGAGCTGCAAGTGATAATTCTTCTGATCGAACTACCGACCCACAGTTAGGTACAAACTGGTTTGAAGGACAGCGAATGGACCATTATGGATACTATAAACAGTCAGAAATGATCAGAAGTCACTGCAAACGCCCAAACGTGGTTGCAAACAGTTTCAGTGTTAAATTGGTCACTGCGAACAAACCTATTGCAATTTGAATGAAAAACGATCTCCTTTAGACCATATTAGCATCCCATGGAAAGGATGATCAATGATGAAGATGGGACAGAAATGCTAGAGAATGATTGGTTTGGACAAGACGTTGAATTTTGTACGCCGGAACGCATCTGATGATTCATATCTTCAATATGCTAGATGGATAGTTTTCAATTTCATGTACGACACCTCAACACCACACAGAAGCAACTTTATTGCGCACTTTTCTTAAGACTGAAGCGAATGATTCAAATAGATACAGGTTTGTTCCTACAAGCTTTTTGGAGCTGCTCCAGAGTTGTAAAGAGTAGCCTCGAGGTTTTGCTTTTTGAACACTTCTCTCGTACTTTTGCTTCTTGTTGGAAACGTTTGGGGGCTGGAAAACATGTTAATACCTTCTGCGTGGAGATTCTAACAAATATAACATCAAGACTCTTTCCTAGACTTAATTGATTTCTGAGGTTTGTGGAATGTAGTTTCACCTGGGGACACAGGTAATTTTCAAAGTGCGCATGCGTGGGATTCCAAAGTCTTGCTGAGCCCTCAACAAAAATTTGGACTCTGAGGGAGCCCAAGAGGACCACTCTTTCTTGATAGAACACAGAGCTGGGGACCCCAAAAGCTTGTAGGAGCGCGATGTTTGAGTAACATAACCCAATAGAGATGAAAGCTAGCAGGAAGGGGGGGGGGGCCCTGTTCGATAGCCCTGCGCACCTAGTGTTGAGCCTTCGAACTAGCCAGTGTTCTCAGGCTAGGACAAAAAAGTAGCCTGGATTTGAACCTCAAGTTCAGAACTATAAGAGGAGTATTCATAAAATCCGCTGTGTTAACCACTTGGCCTTTAGCTGAATAATTCTAGAGCTCATTAGTTCCCAATACACACGCATACATATGCATTGTCGATGGTGAAGTGGTGAACCTTTGTATCTCCAAAATCGCTAAATGAGGCAGGAACGGCTGATATGTGTTATCACTTCTTCTTCTTCGCTTCTATGCTATATGTGAAAACTCTTCTTCACTTTCTGATTATGGGTAGTATGGTCGGCCGTGTGTTGTTTATTCAACGTATTTAGTCGGGATGCGGCCCGGGAGGTAGGAGTACGAGATCTACTTCATTATCAGTGCTGTATTCTTAGAAAGAATACAGCACTGATAATGAAGTAGATCTCGTATTCCTACCTCCAGGGCCGCATCCCGACTAAATACGTTGAACTTCACTTTCTGGGCACTTTGAAATTTTCCCCCGCCACACGAGCGCTAATATTGCTAGTGCTCAAGTAGGCAGGTAGATACATACATAAAAAAATCTAATTTTTGCAAAAAATGGACGAGAATTCACCATTTCACCGACATTGTTCGACTTAAAATCCGTGTTTTATTGGATACTCTAAACTCTCTCTCTCTCTCTCTGAGTTTTCTTGGTTAGTATCCACAAAGAACTTCCACATCTCAACAAAAGACATCGCTAATGTTGAACTCTGACGTTGCCTCCAACCTCTTGCTGTCATCCCCCTATCCACGTCCTCCAATAGCTTGTAGGAACAGACCTACTCTCTTGACACAATACTACTCCACCAGAAACATAAACATTTTACTCAATTTTTGCCGACCATCGACAAGCAGTAATGAAATCATGGAACCTAATTAATGGCTAATCACAAAATGAAACTCAGGTTGGGCAACGCCGTTTCCTAATAAAATGTTTGGTCCGTAAATTGAACAGTGATGTGTTGGTAGGTAATTGTTAGTAATAGGCTCCTTTTTAGGTACAGAAGATGCTCCTATAGCTAGTGCATGCTAGAAACCTTTACTATTGCATCATGGTTTTGTAACGTCTAATACAAAATCTATATATACACGAACATAAAAAATAAAAACTTTTCATAATATTTTCAAAACAATTTACAAGGAAATATACATTAAATAATACACATGAGGACAGAAAAAAATCTTCCTATGCCTCGATCACCCCCGTTTGAACACTCAACATCAAAACAGCATTTAAAAAAACAGCTTAAAACAAATTATACGCCCAAATGCGAAGGACAAAAATTGACTAGCAGAAGTTACCTAATTTCTAGCAGAAGGTTATCTAAACACTAATTTGCTATAATAACATCTGACACAAAATACACCTTATCACATTCACATTGAAAACTAATATACGTATTGCATAAACCGACAATCACAGTCGTCCGCTCAAAAATATTACTCCGTCTCTTCACAAAAATTAGGCCTATTTTAATAACATTGTTTTTTTTAGTGTAGTAATAGTTTACCTCCTCAATTTGTTTAAATACATTGTCGTTCTATTTTATATCACTAACCGAGAGAATTTAGGATATGATTTTTAAAGGTTAGAATGGTTTACACTTAGAAGGCAATACATTGATTTTTTTTGTTCGTAACAACAAGAAAAAATTGGGAGGGGAGAGGATTCAACAATGGTGTTTGGGAAGGGGGGTATCGTTGTATGAATTCATTGTTAACGTTACGCCTCGGAAACAAAGCAAGGCGAAGAATGTTTCGTGTAGTTCTTTTCGTGTTGAATTGGGGAGGATCAAACTTGCTAGCGAAACGTGTTTTGGTGGTGTAAATCACGGAAGGAGCAATTAAAGAGGTTAAAAGTGACCTCAGAGAAAGAGTGACTGCAGAGTGCGTCTCCATCGCGACATTTTTTGTAGTTAGTTTCCATTAGCAATTTCAGCGCGGGAAACTAACTGGTCGGTCCTTCTCCTCTCTTGACCTCTGGAAACAGTACGAGTTTCACTCCTTCCCCTCATCCTGACAACCCGTTTCGTTATTAGCCAAAAAGTTAATAAAAGTAGTTCAAAAAATTTAATGAAAAAATTCATGAAAAAGTTAAAAAAATAAAAGTTATTAGCCAAAAAAATTTCAGGGCGGTGTGGATGGAGGGATATTGAGTCACGCACCGAAAGTTTTAACTGCCTCCTCCTGGCACAGGCTGCCTAGTGAAGCAACACATGTGTGGACGTATTTGCCCGGTTTTGCAGAAAGGCAGCTCTTCTATATACCCTTCACACATGCTTGAGTTGTGAAAAAGCTCGTCCCCTCAGTAGAAAGGAGAGACAAACAATCTGTCAACGGCTGGTGGTTTAGCGGTGAGGCCACCAGAATCCATCAGGTTCCAGTGTGTCAACAAGGTTCGAACCCCCCCGAAGTACCATAATTTTTTTAACATTTCCCGTCCACAACAAGTGGCACAGTCAGGCACGGTAATTGAAACAATCCTCCGACTCGCATTCAAATGGCACACATGACTTATTCATTAATGAATAATTTACTTCTCTCTCCTATCGCTTATATCACAAAAAGTCAACAAGTGCTTCTTAGGATCACATTTCCTTAAGTCTTGGGGTAACTAATAGCGGGTTGTAATGTGGGCCTTTTCCAACTCTCCGGCTCTCTCACCTCAAAGCCGAAAACAACTGCCTACTGTATCGGCATCGGCCACTGCCATCATCAGCAATCAGACTTTCCAGTAAGGTCAGGATATTTAGCTTCCTTGAGTCTAGGGAGGACTCAACAACTTAGCCCCCAGAAAATATTCTGAACGAAAGATCAACCCCTGAGTAGAAAGGAGAGACAAACAATCGGTCTTTGATAGCCCAGGTGGTTTAGCGGTGAGGACACTGCAATCCATCAGGTTTTGGTGTGTCAACAATGTTCAAACCCCCTCGAAGTACCATAATTTTTTAACAATTTCCCGTCCACAGCATGCTACTTGTAGCAGCAGAGCCACACTCTGCAGACACTCCTTTTTCCAAGACAGCGTCCACCTTGGCCCTAATAACCAGTGTCTGGAGCACCTCAAGCCAAGTATGATCGAATTGTTACGATTAACTGAGTTTAAGCCTGCCCTGATAGATTAATCGCATGGTGGTTCTTTACAAAAATGTTGACCCGGACAGCCTCCCGCCACATTGCAAAGTCGCATTCGCTGTCCAAGACAGCATTCCACGCTGAACGTGTCAAGATTAATGGTGAATTGTTAATCAATTGTGATCTACTAGACTTAACTCAAAAAGTGAAAAAATCTACTTTGAGAATTAGAACCTTGAGGGCTGAACAAGAATGGACTGATACCCTCACAAGTAGCGGTAGGTGCTTCCGTGTTTGGCCTCCACCAACATCCTTTTGAATCGAAGTTATTCTCAGTCCAGCTGAGTTTCTTTTAATTATCTGGCAGGATCTCTCCTACTATTGCACAAAACCCTGAGTAAGGACATGCCTACAAAAAAGTTTTCTCCACCCCTTCCAAACTCCCAAGGAGTAAAGGCATGGTCACGCAGGACGCGTTATAACGCGATGTTAGGCGATACGGTTGTTTACATCTCATACATCTCAGTGATATTTTCAGTAACGTGACATCACCCGTAGGGGTTGCACAAATTCACAAAATAACGCCATTTGAGGGCTTCTTGCTAGGTTCTTTTTCATTTTATTTTGAGGTGAGTGAGGGAACGGAGGCTTTGATTCAAGAAGTGGGGAAGTTCGTTTATTTAAACGATACTTCACATGATTCATACAAAAATGTGGTGAAAAAGAAGGAGGCGTGGAATATGATTGCTGAAAACACGACATAGACGGTGGTATTCCCCAAGCTCTTCTCTCTTTTTATTGATTGAGTGCACCCTACCGTCTATTCCTATATTCTAATAACGCTAGAAGAAGTAGAGCTCCTTCCTCATCAGAGTCATCAGAGGTAATCATCGCGAACCGCCTGTTGTAGCACACTCACAATACTGGGTCGCTCGCCCAGATAACGCGCGATATAACGCGGTGTATGTGATGTAGCTATATTGCCGAACGTCGGGGAGAACGCCAGTTCCCTGGACGCCGCGTTATAACGCGTCCTGTGTGACTCAGCCTTAAGGATTTTAATGACCCACTGACGGTGATGCATTGTGTCAAAACACAAGTTCATTATCTAAAGTACAGCCAAGACATGACAGAACCACCTCCTCCTATTACCTTTATTTAAAATCTGACAAGACCTTCCTTGCACTATTGTAACACCGTAGTCTACCACAAAAGAGGTCTCCACAGTGAGTAAGTAATCAGAACACACCGAAACGCCCAATCTGCTAACCAAGTTTGACCTCCCAATAAAAAGAAACACAATCATATACGTAGGTTATCGTCCCCCACAAAGCAACAAGGGTCTGTTTCATTCCTATGTATCATCGAAACAATCAAAAAGTGTTAAGAGTTCTAATCCCACTATATCACGGACCTAAAAGAGAAGACACTATCAGTGCGAATGGTGATTCAATTTCGAAGTGAAACAATCAAATCTGAACACTGCATCCTCAGAAAAATCGTATTTTTCGAATGAAACTTCACGTTGAAAAGGTTATAAATATTTGGATAAGCTAAATTTGTTAGCGCTTGCTTGATTGTAAGATGATAACAGTAGCAGTAGACCCTCTAATAATGTTCGTTAGACTTTTTTTGTTCTATCTGTTGTCTAGAATTTTGAATATAATTATATCGCTAGTCTCAACTACGTTCAAGAGATTCTAATATTACTATTTTCTTAATTTTTTTCATTTTAAAATCTGATTGCCTTTCCACCCAGGGATTGGTCCAAACTTTTGTGATGCCTTGCAGTTACTTTTAGGACAAAAACAAAATGCTATTAAGGCAATAGATTATGTACAGACGAAGTCTTAAATATTCCACTAGGAATCTTGAACAAAATTATAAAAAATCTACAGTAATAAAAATAATTTACATCGAAAACTATGAAAAATCAAAAACATATTACCTAAATAAATCTAAAGCTTTTCAAAAAATCTTTAAAAAAAACACAACCATAAAAACTTGTTGAATACTGAAACAACATAAAGAATCGCACTATTAATGGTAGCAGGTAAGCCTAGATTTCATTGTTTTAAGCTAGCTTCATAGCGAATGTAGCAACGGTAGAAGATACCATCGGTTACTGGTTGGTCTTTTTGGATCCTCGCGGTTTGATGCTCTCTGATATCTGCCACATGGCCTCCTCGCATAGGAAGTCGTCGAAATTGCTGAAGAAGGCGATGATCCTTTCGTTTTTCTTGAAATTGTACGTTCTGGAAAAAAAAGTTCCACGTGTAACTAAATAGGTAAAATAAAAATAACGGAATTAACAATTACGAGTAACAACAACAAATAACGGAAGTTTGGTGGAAACATCCCTCAGGGACATACGCACAAAGGATTTGCACAGTAGTTATGCAAATCTAATTTCAATTGCATCGAAAAATCGATTTTTCACCTCAGATTTTCGATTTGTTTGCCATCGATTGATTGTTCCAATTTTTAGCCCGAAATCGATTTTTTTGGCTTCAAAACTCGATTGCAAAAAAAAAAAAAATCTGAAACAGTCCGAAAATCCGAATCAAGCTAGTTGTTAAATTCTTCAATGACCCCACCGTTATAATTTTATTTTTCATGCAGCCATTGAAAGTTCCATTATTTTTGTAAAAAAAAAGAAAATGGAATTTTAAATAAACAAAAAAAAAAACCTAACGAATTTTGATAGGTAAAATAGGTACCAAACTACCAAAACATTCACATATATTTTTTTTTTTATTAAACAAAAAATTAAATAAGTTTCTTGAAAAATCGATTTTTTAACCAGATTATTTGGTGCAATCGATTTTAAGCTTTCGATTGAGGAACGATTTTCAAAATCGATTGTTGGCGACCGATTTTGCATCCCTATTGCACGGGGCCTTCCTGTCCTTCAATCAAGTTTTGTTCGATTTGTTTAGCCATGGGGAAGGTATGATTAGCGATGTCTAACAAATCGAACAAAACATTGACCGCCCCCAACCTAATTCACTCAAATTGAAAAAAGTGAGACAACAAATTAGTGAAAGGAATAAATTAAGTATATTCCTTTCACTAATTTGTTGTCTCACTTTTTTCAAACCCTTGACCTTCCACACATGAAGCCATCATTCTGATTGCTATGCATCTTGAATAGCTTCTAAAAGACACAAACACAACCAAAATTTTAGAAATCTGTAACCAGTAGAACACGCCCAAGCTAAATGAGAACTTTTGAAGGCTGCACAAACTGAAGAGCTCCCAACTTACCCTTTTTTGAATCTCTTCATGTTCTCGACGATATTGAATTGCTGCCACCGTTTGGAAAAGTTGATGACGCCCTCGGACAAATAATCGCTGTTTCCAATGTGGACGAAGGTCAAGTCTTGCAGCACGAGACCTCTGTGGAGCAGAATAACAATGAATTTGTCAGAATCAAGAATACAACATTAGGGGCGGGATTTATAGACGGTCCTCGAGTTTGAAGGATACCTTGAGATAGTCTCCTCAAAATTTGGAATATGTATGGATTTGGCTTAAGAGATCGTCGAAGACCATCTCAAGGTCTCCTTGAAACTCGAGGACCGTATATAAATCCTGCCCTAGAGAACATGAACCTAATTTAAAAAGTTAAATTAATCTTATAATTGTACATCGTCGTTCAGGCTGAAACCTCAGTAGAAAAAATAACCCGTACATGTTGAAAGATTTTGACTGCCGAATTTTCCTATTTGTTCGTTTTTCTGATGGCCGTCAGAGACGTCACCAACTGTCTGGTCAACGTTTTCTAGCAGAGCGGACAAGAAATTGCGGCGAAGGCGGTACCTTCGAGAAGAGAGCGTACCAGCGAGGGTTTTTCTCTTCAAAACGAGTTTTTTTTGGGGGGAAGAAGATGAACGTCAGGTAGATACACCCATCTTCAGCTCTACACAAGTGCTCACCGTCATCACGATGATCCCCTTCCACCACTGCAAGAGGTCATTCATCGACGTTTTAGAGCTATTTCGACTATTTCACTGCTATCCGAGGAAACTGAACATGAATGATTACTTTTCAAGGACGAAAATCATGCGAATTTCCTATTCACTTGCATAAAACTTGTCAGGCTTTTACTTTGACCTCTTAAGGGTGCGCGGGACGCCCGGCTTGGGAAGGGCCTCAACCATGCCCCGACGCAGCTCAAAATCCTTTTTATTAATTTTCACGTTTGTGATTTTGAAAATTCCTTGATTTGCGCATGTTATACAATCATAATTGCAGACTTCAGGATGTGAATCATAATTTTAAGTTTATTCCTCACAGAGAAAACTGGAAGAAACCGATGAAAAACCCGGTTTTCATCGGTTTCTTCCATTTTCCTCTGGATGGAATAAACATAAAATTATGATTCACATCGTAAAGTATAGAATTATTATTGTATAACATACGTAAATCGATGAATTATCAAAATCACAAACGTGAAAAATAATAAGTAGGATTTTGAGTTGCGTTGGGGCATGGTTGGGGTGCTTCCCGAGCCCATCGTCCCGCGCACCTTGAGAGAGGTGAGCCTTATCCCCGCAAATAGAGTAGAGCTGGTCAGTCTATGAACGCATATCAAAGTGCCTCCTCCTTGTGTAGTCTGTTCCTTCTGGATCTCCTAACACGATAAGTATTGTCGCAATTTTCATTTTTTTTCCAGAACTTTTCAATATATTCATTTTGTGCAGAAAAGGTGGCGAAACCCCTTCTCTCCTGAGGTAACAGTTGGCTGAGACAGGGCTTTTGATTTTTACTTTAAATAATTTCCAGAAAAGGCCATTTCCGTGTTCTTTACAGGTAGGGAGAACCTATCGATTAATTATATTATTGCAATATTATTTTCAAACTTTTCTGCGCCGTCATTTCTATTCCTTAAGGGTACGCGGGACGCTCGGGGAAGCGCCTCAACGATGCCCCAACGCACCTCATTTATTATTATTATTTTCACCTTTTATTATTATTTTTTATTATTCTTCACGTTTGTGATTTTGAAAATTCAACGAATTACGTATGTTACACAATCATAATTACATACTTCCCGATGTGGATCATATTTTCAAGTTTATTCCATCCAGAGGAAACTGGAAGAAACCGACGAAAACCTGGTTTTTAATAGGTTTCTTCCAGTTTTCTCTGGATGGAATAAACTTGAAATTATGATTCACATCGGGAAGTATGTAATAATGATTGTATAACATACGTAATCCGATAAATTTTCAAAATCACAAACGTGAAAAATAATAGAAAGGATTTTGAGCTGCGTCGGGGTTTCGTTGAGGAGCTTTCCAAGCCGTGCGTCCCGCGCACCCTTAACAAACGCTATTTAGACAGGGGTCCTTGGGAGAATTTCTCCCTGGCAGCAGAGTTTAATTTTAGTAGTTTTAGGTAATGTATTTTTCTAGTGGGAAAGCCATCACAAACTAGAACTCACATGTAAGGTATGCAAGGGGGCTGCGTCTCTGCCAACGCCTGTCGGTACGCCCTGAAGCTCGACGACGAATCTATGAGAGCGCAGTACTCCTTGAGGCCCTCCGTGATGTGTTTCTGCCACTCGAGCCGGCGGATGGGCGCAGAGTCCAGGGCAGACAGGAGTGCCAGGTAGGAGTTGAAATTGTTGATTTTCCTCAAGTGTTTCATGATTTTTATGAATTTCACGACGTAGCGCTCCCTCTCTTTGGCATCGCCTTGCTCCAGAATCCTCGACCGCGCCCTGTAAAACACGAACACTCAATAGATACTCAAAAAAACTATAAGCAAATCCTCCTGTAAAGCCCACTTGCTCCGATCACACTGATCTGCAGCCACCAGTTCGGAAATTTGTTTAAATCGTAATTCGTATATTCAGCTCTTTTAGTTCGTTTACACCCTCGTCGCAGACCATCTGAGCAAAAACAGTTTTTATATGACGAGCGTTCCCAAACGTTGTGGTAATGAATCGCCTACGCCTTATTATTAAAACGTCAAATTTAGGGATTTCATGACCCTTGAATTCGAAAAACATCCGATCGTCGCACTCTCCCCGGAACATGAAACATAAGCCTAGAAGTACTGTCAGTTCGCATGCAAAAATAAAATACCCCAGAAGAACCTAGAAAGTCGTCAGTCATAAAGAGAACTGTGCAACAGGACAGAATAAAGGAGAGGAGAGAGTCGAACCGGTAAGCTCAACGATCGGGAAAATCAATGATAATGGAATAATCAAACATTGATAAGACTGATATTGATATATCCGTCCATTCGTTTGTACGTACTAACAAGCATTTAAAAGGGTCATGAAGTGAAAAGTCCGAAATCGTATTTTTGACAATTAATAATTCATACATAAATATTGGCGTAATTTATATTGTTGCCTTTTACTGAATATACCCCAGATATATACGCTTCCTTCACAGTCGGTACGTGCTAAAAGGTGGCGGAAATTATTTAAGGTGACAGACTCATTGGTAAAGCTGGGTTTAGCATAATAAAGGCAAAATATCAGTGTTTAGCTGTTTATTATCACATTTCAACTGAAAATATAATTTACCTACAACAATTTTTTCCTCTATTTTTATTAATTTATTGCGTTTTCCCCGAACTCTTAAGATTAAAAAAATCAAAATGTTCCCTGAAATTCTACAAAAATTAAATTTAGTTAAAAAAAAGAATTCAAAATTTAAAAAAATTAAATTTGTATTTTAAGTTTTAAAAAATCTTTCTGAAATTCCAAAATAATTAACCAACTCTCAGGATAACAGAATTTCAAAAATCACAATATTTTCACAGAATGTGTTTCAGGATGTCCAGAAACAAAAATCTAGTTTTTGTTCGCATGATACTGAACGATTCAGGCCATAGCGCATTTTTGCCGT
>JAEMON010000004.1:22483302-22503343 GCA_030264115.1 Lygus lineolaris
CTTTTTTTCGATTTTCTGATTTTTTCAGCTTTTTTGATCCGTGAAAATCGATAAAGGCCAATTTAATGAAGAGAATATTTTTTATGTCTTCGGATACATAGCCTGAATACAAATCAATAGTGGTTTAAGGCTTAATTAATATTTGGGGCCCGCCACAGCGAAAAAAAAAGTACTGGTAAAAATGCCAATCTCAAACTCGACCCCCTGCACTCCTCCAGACAGCTCGAAACGACAAAACCAGTATTGCTCGTTGTTGATATATAATATATCAGCTAAAGAATCAACATTAAACCGATCGGCTAGATGCGTTTTTAATTTTTCGAATTTCCGCCACCTTTTAGCGTCGTCACTGTGCAGCGTCCAAAATTGTTCTTCACGTGTTCCTTCAGCTTAAATTATTCCATCTTTGGGGGCCAGTTTCTAACTTGGCGCAAGTGTAATATGGGCTCAAGGGAATACGGGGATAGAATTTTATACCAATTTCATTAAATTTGTGACACAGGAACCAAAAAACCAGTACTGCTTACCAGTACGACATTTTGTTGAAATGTTCGGTGAACCTCGTGAGGTTCGGACTTCGCTCCTCATTCTGCTCTTGGGCCCAAATAAGGACCTCGGGGATTTCGATTTTCATGAAGAGCTCAGAGTCCAGAAGCGTCATCTGCTCGGCGACCTGTTCAGACTTGAACTCTGTGAGCGTCGATTGCCTGTAAAAAGATTGTTGAATTGAGTTGATTGATGGGAAGATGTTATGAATGTTGAGAGACCGAGAAAGTCCATTTTGATGATTAACAATGAGACGGTATTTCGGGGCACCCAAACAGCCTATAATGTGTGGTAGATATTCATAAATAATTCACAAATTTGTGGGCCTCTAAAAGAAGAAAACATTCACAGCGATAAGAATTGGTTTCAAAAATTAAATGAAGCAGAAGTGCCTGGGTAGTGAAACATCATGCGTCACCTTGTTCCAAACCTAAACGAAGTTTCTGAGTTCCTAACAGACCAATATAATGGGGAACTTGCATGGGTAGGAATTTTGCCCTTTGAACCTCAAAATCTGAATCAGCGCCCTTGAAAAGCCCGTGGTGCCAATTTTCAGCTTGAAATTACGACTGGTTTGACCAGAAAACGGGTTGAAGAGGAGCGCGTGACGTCATTTAGGTTCCGCAAAAGATAGGAGCTGAGGGACCCTTCCAGGCAGCCGGGGGGGGGGGGGGGGGGTGACGTCATTTTCGGTAATTTTCAACCTTCGGATACCCCTCATATAGCACCTTTTTGGAAAGCCCTCACTAAGATCCTCCAAATTACAAAATAAAAAATAACCAAGGAATCGACCACGGACAGGCAGACATGGAACCACAATTGTTCGGAAAGCTCTGAAACGCAAAAAGCAAGTGGAAATTTTGGTTTTGAAAGATGTTTTTCCAGTATTGAGGAATCATAAGTACCATATATCCCACCAGTGTTCTCTAGTGTTGAACCGGGAATTCTCAAGTGTCCGGAAAATCGATACTTCGACACAAAAATTTAACAAAATGACGCCCAACAGATCGACAAATTTTTTGTTAAACGTTTAAGGGGTTAAAATCAACAGATAAAATGACGTCATTTAGGTTCCGCAAAAGAGTTGCCCGACCAGGTAGGTTAAATTGACGTCAGTTAGGTTAAAATTACAAAACCCATTTTCGATAAGTTTCAGTTGTCGGATACTCCTCATACAGCGAATTTTTGGAAAGCCCTCACTATGCCAAAAATAACCATGCAATCCCCCATTGGGGATGAATTTTGCCACGATTGGATCAGTATCAGCTACTGAGCATCAGGAAACTTGACATTTGTAGGCATAGGTATAACACCGGATCTATTCTACCAATCTCGGCGAAATTTGCAATAACAGTTTCACTGACATTTCCTCTATACGTCCGTCCAGTCCATGATACAAAAGTGAGTGAGCTTTACTGCCCACCTAACTTGGTAGACGTCTTTATTAACATTGTCCAGCACGTCTCAATTTCCTACTATTTTTTATATTCTATAATTCTTCAATTGGCAAAAGCCACCAATATCGGTAGAAATCGGATAATTGGGTAGATTTGGCAACCTGCGGGACCCAGCCGAACCTAAGCTCGTATTCCCGCAACACCTAAACCCATATCTTCAATCCAGATCAGAAAAAGCTGATAGTTCGTGTTTCCCCTACAGGTTTAATCAACATAGGAATAACTCAGAATTTCCGATCTTCTGAAATACCTCATTGAAACTCAAATCTTCTAGGTAGGCAATATATTTCCAAAAGAATACACAATACTGCTGTACAGTACTCAGTTCCATTGCTAACGATTTTGCTTGTAATAAAATTACTTATGAGATATTTCGAGATATTTCGAGATATATTATTTTTTTGAGATATTTTCGGGGGGACGTAGGGATAACGTAGTTAAAGCCGAAGAGTATTTATAGAGGCTCCGAGGGTGAAGAGCAAGAAAGAAGAGGCCATCGGCCGAAAAGAGGAGGGATCAGCCCGAAGTAATGTGATAAACAGTTCCGGGCTGGTCCAGTCCTCAAGAGTTCACGGGGACCACTTGGAGAGGCCCTCCTCCTACACCCCCTTAAAAAAAAAAAATAAATAAATAAAAAAATTAAAAAAAAAATATATTTCTAGATATAGAATTGAATAGGAAAGTTTTCCCAGTTTTTCCAGAACTCCGACAAAACGAGAAAATCCTAAGATTTCATAACAATGAATAATATTGTAATAACAATTACCCATTAAAATGTTGGGATAATTTGTTGGAAAGAATATTTTTTATTTTACTTGGTTATCAATTTTACCCTGAAATCTATACTCCTAATACATGAAGAATCCACAAATACAGATCCAAGTAAGGTACCATCAAATGCCCACAATAGGGACAAGCTCCTCACTAGGGACAAAATTTAAAAACAAGATCTTATCTGCCCCCTACGGTAGTGTGCTGTACTAAAATTCTGACTTCCGTGTGTAAACATTCCTTCAAGATGTTCTCTATAGATGTTCGTTGAAGAAGAAGAAGAAGAATTATATCTTCCGCGAAATCTGCGACTGATAACGCTTATCCTTAAGCCTCGGTTTCCGCTGGCACCTCATGGCGACCCCATTTTATGTTGTTTACATCATTTCCGTGATGCATCATCATCATCATGCCATTGGAGGCGCCAATGGTCCAGCCACCCTATGTCCAGCGTTCTAATTTACCACAAGTGTTAGTAGGTTATAAATTAAGAAAAAATATATTGTTTTAACGTTTTTGGAACGAAGAATATTTTTTAAAATGAAATGCCTTGTCCCTATTAAAGAAATATAAAATTTGAATAGGTTTTTGGCGAAAAACACGCTGTGTCCCTGTAGTGGAACCTATGAGCCTGAATTGGGACAATTTTTGACAATAAAGAAAATATGACGGAAAATATTTTTTCACTATTTTGTGACGTCATCGTGTCTGGAATCCGGTGAGGGACACATTCCATAAGTTAAAAACGCGGAAAACCGATTTCCTGTACTGGATTACCTATGAAAAACCTCTAAAACCCGTCCCTATTGCAGGCCCTTGCCCTTGACAGTACCTACCTGCTAATGGTAGTAATGGGAACGGAAGAAGGCAAAATGGTATTAAAGTTTCTAGCAGAAACAACGCAAGCCCACTCGTTTGATATAATATTATGATGGGTATAACAATTATGATGGATATAACAAATATTATATGGGATATAACAAACATTATTGGTACTTGATAAACTGAGTAGTACAAAATGCGGAGAACTCATGCGATAGGCCAGTTAAGTAAGATTTGTAGGGAAAAATTGCGGTTTACAAATCTGAGGGAGGTGAAGAACCCTTCATTACGCTTCATTAAAACAGAGAGGAACAACATGAGTTGGTCGATTTTCTAGGGTTTTCTAGGTGATCAGATCGTAACAGAAAATATTCCACAAGCTAGTAGAGGAAACGTGCAAGAACTATAAGAATTGTACTTATTATCTAAATAAACGTGAGAAGAAACTTGGCAAAAGATAATTTTCTTAAACGATGCAAATTATTACACAACGGTTTATTATGTTCTGCACAGATCGCCCATCTACGAAGATCCTATTGGTGTAAAATGCCTACCTGCCTTATATACATCGCGAGGTTCCCAATCATTTCTTGGGGACAATGAGTAGGTGTCATTATTATTATCCAAGAGTTGTGCCATTCATTGGTAAAGACATTTAGTAACTAAGGAAGCGTTTTAACAGCTGATCATTGAACGGAGATTTGGCCTACTCGGAGATTTGCGAGTCACACTGGATTCCAAATGTTCAATATACCCCTACGGGCGCCTGAGATGTTCGGCAACCATGTAGTTCCTCTAGGAACGATTCAGTACCGAAAAGAGAAGCAAGAGAAGAAAAGAGAACCAGACTTCTCAAGCAAACTGGTATTGACCCTTCATTATGATTTAAAGGTCTAAAATTCATGGATTAAACTAGCTTACCTGTAAGTGACGTTCAATCATACCACGGAGGACGCCTGGAGGTGTCCTAAAACCATGTAATTCCTCTAGGGACGATTCAGTAATGTCTTTCCAAGAAAATATTGCTGTGAACGCTAAGACGTTCACAGAAACTCAAACTGCTGCCTCTGCGTGGTTCATAAATCCTTCGTAGAGCTCTCCATTGAGCCGCAAGCCTTCCTCCAGCAGTTACCTTCCCGTTTTTTGGCTACACTTGTTTAAAGAACCCAAATCATGACGCCCTAAGAGGGTCTGGTCTGACAAGGTCACTTGGGAGGGAGATGTCGTCCTCCAAGCGTCCTCCGAGGTATAATTAAGATTAAACGTCACTTACAGGTAAGCTAGTTTAATCCATAAATTATCGAAAATAATAAACCGAAAAACAGTACTAAATCGTTCCTGGTGGAACTACATGGTTGTCAAACATCTCCAGGCGTCCATAGGCGTATAACTGATTCAAGTTGTAATTAAGGTTTAATTGAAATTTAAAGTTCTATTAAATGAGAAAAAGGTTTAATTAGATGGGAAATAGCTACTATACTACGGTTAGCAAACTCTATTTCAGCAAGGTTTCATCTAGCAGTTATTTCAACCGTCCAAATCTTCAGGTGGATATATTTTGTCCTAAAATCAACTTTTTCGGTTTTGTATTAATGTGAAGAGAAATGCAATAAGAAACGATTAATTCCCATTATTAATAGGTCCTCCTTTATTTATTTATAGCATTTTCCCCATCTATTTCAACTTTTTTCACATTGAATTAAACGTTTTTACTTTCAATGAAACCTTTCAAACTTTTTCTTTATTTCCTTCCAATTGAAGGTGAACAAGGTGTAATGGAAGCGAAAAAGATTTAATTAGAAAAAAATAAAGGTTTAATTCAACGTGAAAAAGGTGTAGGTAAATAGATGGGAAGATGCTATATATCGTCGCAGAATCGGCAACACCTGATATCTCAATATTCCTTACTTTTCAAGAGGGGCAAAAACCCCATTCATGAGCTCACTCCACATTACCATGTTTGGGTGTCACCATGTTCATTCAATTGTCGTGGATGCAGAGAAACTTCAAAATAACCTAAAATGTTAGAATGAAGGAAAAAACAGACGGTAGACCAACGGTTCTACAGTCAGATCATTTAATAATGATTCATTTTACGCCATTCAACTCTGAAGCGTAACAACGAACATTTCATCTTAACATCAAATTACAAACAAACACAACCACTGGTTTCCACAACAACTGGTTTCCCTAACACTCGAAGATGCGACATTTTCACCGTAACGCTTTTTATGTCGTGACGGGAAAAAATTAAACCGTCCTGTTAATCATTATTAAATGATAAAATCACTTTAGATAGCTGGTGTTGGTGGATACACACTTCTTTAGATAGCATGTGTATTATCAAACCCGCATTTTGTTCAGTTCCTGTTGCATGAATCTCGAAAATAACCTCGCCGCTAGATCCGGCGCCAAATTTTGAATCAAGATCCATGCGTTACTCATTTTGGCAAAAAAATGAGATGGCAGATGTTGCCGATTCAGTGACGATATATGGTGAGGTACGATCCTCAATTGAGACCTCATGCATTTCAACGAATCATAACACAAGAAAATAACGTTCAAGCGCAGTTGAAACAGAGTATCGAAAGAAGAGTTGTTTTCTAAGTAGGAAAACGAAGCAATAGTAAGAGCGGACCATATCAGGACTACTACTGAAGAAATCTATCAAGTATTCATCATTCACAGATTAGGAATCTAACAGTTTTAATTAAGCTTCCGTACACGAAACCATCCATCAGCTAATTAATACCTAGTATTCTTCATTTAAAGACGGGTTAATATATGACATTAAACTAAATATATATATGTACTTAGTTAAGTACTTGTGAGAGTAGCAAATAACGGGACGGACTGTTGAGACACCCACAAAGAAGTTAGAGACGACCCAGTAAAAACGACATCATATGCCTCCGTGCATGCGGTGCACTTTCAGGAACACTGTTATCGGCACTGAATTTTTGATCATTACTAATCCAGCTGATGACGCTCATTAATTTGAACTTTTAGGCTGTTTTTTTTTTTTTTTTTTTAATACCTAACGATATTATTATTGACTATGAATTATATGATGTTGACAATTGTGATGTGCAATTTGAGCGGCCACAAATAAAGTATCTATCTATCTATGATTTACTTGTCATTTTTCAGTATGTAAAGAATCATTTGATCGTGGAATCGATACGTTGATACGAGCATAATATATCATTCTCACATGATGTTTACTGCGTTTCAAGGTGAAGTACATAATCACATACCAACTACTTCACAATAATGAGGGAAAGGGTGTTCGACCTGTTTCAGGCGATGGCTGTTTAGGGTAACCAGAGGTATGCCAATACTATCAGAAGGTGAATGTGGGACCTAATCTCTCGGTAGAACCATTCCAGAGGGGGGGGTGTTCTGTGTCTTTAGAGCTATCACAACAGTTGAAAACTACTGTTGAAAAGTCAAAACGGCAGAACGAGTGTTGTTGTTGTTATCAATCAGTTGTGAGAAGTTATCGAGTTAGTACTCGATGTATCAATTGGAAACGATGTATTGATTGGAGAAAGGAAGAAAACATGATGATTAATGGTTCAAATCACTAAAAATCACCACAACTTGATGTACCACGCTAATAACTCAATACAAACGCTAAAATGATCGCCAGTAAATGATAATAATTCAAGATAACTTGAAATCTTCTCACCACCTCCGAAGGTGCTCACGAGCTTGTCCACAGTGGACAGCTTTTGTTGATGTTGCTTCCTTACGGAACACCTCGCTTGCAAAACATGGCAGCGTTTATCACCAAGTTACGAACTCAACTGTTGTTACCAACAGTTGTTCCGCTTACAGAACCCCCCCCCCCCAAGGTCACTCAACTTACCAATACTGCTGGGCTGGGGATGGAGAGATTTTACTATGGTTATTTTACTACGTCCTACAATAGGGTACATTAAAAGACGCGTGTAGTACCCACGATAATGTAATAAACTTGCATTCCACACCTACGCCTACCACAGGAATTTACGATTTAATCCCAAGGTCAAATCTAGACAAAAATTTCTACTTTCATGGCTTCACCCGTTCCAAGTTCCATGACATTCATCATTCCCAAGGTCAAGAAGGTGGAACCATGTAAGAACGAACGACAAAGAGCCATCCTCTATTGAAGGATCGCTATGGATTGAGAATGCTTCGAGGATTGGGAATGTGAAACATAGAAGAACGACTTCTTCATGGTTTCATCTTATTGGTCCTCAAAGCATTCTAATTCCTAAGCAATCCCATTCTGATTCGACGGCCTACACAACGGTAATTTTGAAATTTTCAACGCCTGGAATTGGAGCAGGTAGGTATAGCTACAACAAAGACCAGTTTCAGTACACCTCTAGAGCTAACACACTAGGTGTGAGGGACAGGTGCCTCGATTTTGTTTTCACAACTCAAGTAGACACAGGAAGTTGGAAGTAAAACAAACATATTTACCCTGAGAGGATGTTAAAAGGAGACAAAGAGAGTTAAGAAGAAGATATCTACCAATCAGACCAACAAAAAATGCGTTCCTTCAAGTACAATATTAACATGGTAGGTGTACACATCTTCAGGTGAAGTACAGTTCAGGTCACTAGATATAAAATGGCTATTTTTACTACTATTCATGTGAGAAGTTAAGAACGGTAAGAGAAACATTCAGGTTTGAGGGGCAAGATTTACTTGAAGATTTGATGGACTAGTGGAACCTCCGGCAAAACCTTAACGATTGCCGGTCGATCCGAAAGCAGGTTTTGGAAAGGGAATATGCTGTGTTCCTGGTTCAATAAAGGCACGATAGACCTCATGGCGATTTTACTCCTGTCAATAAATAAAGCTCAACTGCAGTTCTTCCAAACAAAATAAAGAGCAATAAGTAATACCTTGAAATGATCACATGTTTTTATGTTGAGTATAAACTCCAAGATTCATTCACACATAAACCACCCTTCCTGACTGTCATGACAGTACTTCACAAGTTCTTCAATGATTTGTACAACTTGTTTCGAAGATTCAGATGATTGTAAGACAGATAGTTTTAATGTTATGACAGTGATGGGCCATTCGAATGATGAATTGAATTCGATTATTGCATTCATTCCATGTATTCGGATTCAAGACTTTGAGTACCCATTTGAATGAACCATTCGTTTCAAAGAGACCTTATCAGGGTGTCTACGTGAAGCCCGCATTTTGAAAACAAACTGTCAACTGCAATCTAAATCCACTTAAAATCACAAAAAGAACCAGAACATAGACACATATTATTATCATCTGCTTTTGCCTTGAATGGAAGGAGCGTACAACATACGACACAGAGTTAGAAGACAGTCACTTCTCTGGAATCTTTCAGAATGAATTTTTGAATGAATTCACATGACAGTACCTACACCGAGCGTACCTATCTGGAAGCGTGGCTGTCGACCATTCGAATGTCCATTCAATTCTAGTGAATTATTACGACCCTCCTAACCGGTAAGAGGCAAGGATCGAGGCAGTCAATAGTTCACCTACCTCAAGGTCACATCACGCGAGCTCTTTTTCGGCTTCTTTCCGACTTTTTGAGGTCAAAACTAGCAACCAAAGAAGAATAAGAACATAAAGTTGAAGAGGAATAAAAGCTTAAATATTTAGAACTCTAACATCGCTTCAAGTTTGAGTGTCCAAGGTTTTAGCATGGAACATGCTTTAGCCATAATCTAACTGTCCAAAAACGTTACGAAAAAATGTCACCACAAAAATGAGACCCAAAGTTTTCTAATTTCTAAGCTATTCAGTATATGAAGCTATAATTTGGTATGTAGCCTCCTTAGGACTTGTACTTGATGATGTATATGGCCAGAATCAGCTGACTGGCTCCTAAAGCCAATTTCTAGGCGATTCACGCTACGAAGCTGTAAAGCAGTATGTGGGCTCTTTAGAATTTTTACTTGATGATGTATATGCCCAGAATCAGCCGCGCAGCTTATGAAGCTAATTTCTAAGGAAAGCTCTGAATTTATTACACATCGCATCACTTCTAACACCGTCAATTCCCCCCCCCCCCCCCCCCCCCCCCCCCCCCCCCCCCCCCCCCCCCCCCCCTACTCCACATCCTTCAGAGGACTACTGGTACGGAGTTTTCAGTTTAGCATTGTACCTTCACAACATATGAAGCAGACTAGTAGAAACATGTTCCATGTTTTTTAATTTTAGCCGGTAGAGCTGAAGTAGAACTAACCGGAGGTGTAGGGGGCTGGCCGAGTTTTTTTAAACATTTTTCTTGCACAAAAAGGTGTTCATGAAAATCAGAACATGTTCTAAATCTGCTCATGAGCTTAAAAAAGTTCTTCCGGGATGTGCACCATGCTATGTGAAGGTGGAGAATTTGACCTAGGAGAAAAGCTGAAAAGTAGCCTTTTTCCACTACATGTTCAAGAATAAGAAAAAGCGAGAACAACGATAAAGAGCTCGTGTGATATGGATGGGAACATCCATCGTAACTAGAAAGTCAAGTACACTCTCTTGACAGTCTAACATTGAAAGCCACCACGCAAGTAGCAACTCTACTAGCTAGTTACAACGTATTCTCGTTAGTGGGAACCTACTTGAACAATAATTATCATCGTATTCTAATTAATAGCTGAACAAACCAATCCTTTAGATTTGATAACAATACGAATTATCATTCCATTCTCATGTTCATTCGATTGCTCAGTATTCGATTCTTGAAAATCATTCGTTAGATCCATCATTAGGTAACTATGTTATAAATTTTGATGTTACGTCGTATTTTATGGGGCTGGAAGTTGAAGAGGCCAATTGCCAACAGAAATGACACTATGAGAATGGTCTTATTTCACAAAGAAATAATCTTCATAAACATCAAAAGGGCATCAATAACAGCAATCAAAATCAAACGTGAATTCCAGTAGGATGTGACAGAGATATTTTTGAAATTGTACTTCTGGATCATTGGCTATCAAACACACTTCATCATACGGAACTGATACCTCAATCCTCGCTATTTTTAGATGGTAATCATGGACGTTTTTCAGATCAATAAGCGCACATACCTTGTATAGATGTTTTGGAGAGGTAACAAGGTAGAAGACGCGTTGTACTGCTGTTTCATGGCGTACTTGTCCAATACAACTACCCTCAGAACCCTCGCCATCGTCAGGTCTCCCGCGGAAATGAGTTGGTAAACGAATTTCATCAACGTTTTCACGATAACTTCATCAAGATCAGACACGCTGAAACGTCAGATCCACGTGGATTATTATAAGACAAAATTAAAAGTGTTTTATCGAAGAGCAAACAAATCGTGTTGATAACTTACGTAAGGTCAGAAACTGCCCTGACCAGCAGGGAGAACGCCTCTCGTGCTGCCCTCTGCTTAGCAGGGTCGATGTTGCCGCTGAATCTCTGCTGTCGCGCACAAAGTTTCTGCACAAGCTCAAGAGGTGACAGAAATGTTCGATATGTGGTGAGGAAGGCTTCTTGGTAAAGTATGTCTGGAAATACAACAATCATTCTTACAGATCTATCTCTTTTCGAACATATACCCAGTTTTATTACATGAACAGAATGGTCTTATTGTAATTGCTGGAAAGTGTCCAGCAATATGTTGAATCAAGACCCTTGAGTGCTTCATTCTTGAGGGTTTCAAAAAGCGGAATACAAAAGAAAACTGGAAAGGCAGGAAAAGTCCACCCTCCATGATGAAAGCATCGACACGTATGATTCAGTGCAGCCAACTCGGGGATTTATCCTCCCCATGGAGGATTTTGAAAGCATTCAGAGCAGTGTGGGGATAGAGTCTGAGGGCGGATTTTCGAGCTTCACTGCCAACATTTGACTTTCATTTCATTTATATTCATTTCTAGAGAAACATAGGCCCGGAAAGATCCAATACCCCCAAAAAGAACTTTGGGAATTTCGTAAGGCAACTCTGAAACAGCTACTAACAAGTGCGTTTTTGGACCCCAGAAGTGGTTTTTGGAAAAGATTTTATTTGCAACTTTCTCAAATTTGGATAGTTACTGTTTTGACATTTATGACCAATTCCAACAATAGTTCATTCAATATTAATTATTTTTGGACTAATATTGGACTAATACATTGGACTAATGGGGAATATTTGGGGGATTATCTGTTTCTTACTTTTATGCTGATTTGAGGGGATTTTTTGCTTGGACAGGTAGGCAGCACTGATGATTATGTACTGAGAAGCAATAGTACGTAGAGCGAGATACCTAACGAAGTACAAACTATTGTTTTCCAGTTAGTAGCAATGAAGCAAGTTGGCGTTAAAATGCAACTATTCGTCTCTTGTTTTTATCGAGAGACAAAATACAACCACCAAGCAAGCAGCATTTATTAGTAAACTGAGTATAATTACCAGCTTCCTTCTCTTCAGCTGCGCACCAGAGAGCACCAAGAAACGTAAATTTTATATTAAAATCAGATTTACGGGCAAACTACATACTCATCTCCATTATCCGAAGCTACAAGCAGAAGAGATGGTAAAAGGCGTGTGTTTTGAAAGTAGCTTTCTCTCATCATCCCAAACTACTAATGATACAACATATCACTCAAGAAAAAATAGTCAATTGAAAACGGCGATTGTATGGTGTATTCGCTTGTACGAGGTCAGATTGCAGCCAGAATAATAACACAAATTGAGGTGATTTGCATATTTTTAACGTTTTGTACTGCACTTTCGTCCAGCAAAGAAATGTATGAATCATAGTAGAATATTAATATTTCATTCGCCGTACGGCTAGTCCTGAAGAAAAAGGTACCTCGCACAGTTCATGGCCACTTAGTTAATAATCATTAAGGATCTATCATAAACCACAAAAGTTATGTTACGCCCTCCGTAGTGCTTACAACATCCTTCTACCACCTACTCTTCTGCTTTTGACCTTCTGCTACAAATTTTAAGCATCAAGTGTTTCTAGTTATACTGATTTACTTGTTAAACTACCTAATTACAATTAACTTGAGATAGTAATATATTAACATAATTAATTAATTAATTCGACCCTAACTTGGTTTTTCAATTGTTAATTTGAGTGGATAATTAACTTCAATTGTTCGAACATACCGGTTTTAGATGCTTTGGTAGCGTTGATGATGAGAGCGTTGATGTGTCCTCCGCGGATAGCAACTCCCTCGCCATCTTCTGGCCGCATCATGACAAGGTGCTTCGATACATCTAATTCGTACAAAAGGTGTTCTCCAAGGGTCGGTGAGGTTCCGTTTGTGATCACTTCGCATTCTTCAGTCGGCGTTGGGTTTCTGATATAAAGAGGGAAACAGAATGGTAGGAGTATTTTTTTTTTTTTTTAATAATTATATATTTAAAGGTGTTGGACAGATAGATGCTCTTCTAGACGTTTTGCAATGATAGAATAAAATGTGAGGCTGGGTCGGAATGTGCGAGCCATGCGCCATACGATAAATGGCGTAGAGTTTGTGTACCGACTGTTCGTGGCTTGGTCGAGAGCCAATAATCGATTATAGGGCAACGAGTCTACCAAACTTCCTAGCTGATATCCAACTGGCAGCCATTCCCTGTCAGATTGTCTCATTTTCTTATCGGAGCCTTTATTCCGCGTTGTTTGTTTTGAAGAATTTCTCTCCTAGGTACATCATTTTGATTGAATCTTATGAAGAAATTCAAGGAGAAATATAATATATAAACAGATATTATCTGTGGTCTCTCCAAGAATCATCTACGCCGGTATGAAACAAAAATTCACAGTGCCTGGGGCGTGATCTGTGATATTCTATCGAAATTTTAGTGTTAAAACCTGACTATGTCACTTTGAAACAGCTTAAAGTGCTACAAATCGCTGGAACGTTTCAGGCAGATGTTTCTATCCGATTTTGTCGAGCTTTTCGGGGAACCCAATGGGGTTGGCGTCACCCGATTGGACAGGTACTTACATCCAAAGCAATGTCCTTCGAAATCATGGCTGTTAGTTGTTTACACATTACGCCAAAACAAAATTATGCTAACTCCATTATGAGAATGGTGCACAGTTCACACGTCTGGACCCAGAATAATCTGGGAGACAGATAATCCGGTAAATAAATGGAGTTTAGCGAATTTTCGTAGAAAATGAAGCTATTGCAATGGCCTCAAAATTTTTGTAATGCAAATTTTTGAAAATTTTCTTCATGGAAATCCGTTTCAGACTATTCTAAAACGATTCCTGAAAATTAACACTTTTTTATATGTATATATATATATTTATATGTTTATAAATATATGTGTCATTCCAGACGATATCTGCCCGTGGGATCGAGATAAAAAATCCAAAAAAAATTTAAAATGTCAATAATATCAAAAGTAAGGATGAGTTCGTTGCCCAGAATTTTTGGAGTACTCAAAGGGGTCAAATTTTGAAAATTTAATTTCAAAAATCACTTAAAAAAAACGTGTTTTTTGAGGTTTTTGGTGTGAGATAGCATCCTAAACATAGAAACATTATGGTATATTCTGAATCAGCGTGAAATTTCCTATAAGAATCACCCACAAAATCGGTTAAAATTATTCTTTGAAAATTCGCTCACCAACTCATGCTGCATGAATGGAACTTCTTTGAAAATGGATGAGCTGCACTAGTTCACAGTCTGGCCACTAGAGGACACAGAAAGATGACCCCTTGGAATCGTACTAAGGCCCAATTCACACATAACAGCTGACAAGCTGCCGCATGGTGCAGGCGAGGTGTACAAGGTACAATGCTTCGACAACTTCTCTACGTAAACGAATGATTCAACGCCCACTTGGTGGCGACGCAGGGGCGCTCACCCCCACACCCCTTGCTCACGTGTTCCTCACTGCTCGAGTCATTTTGGAGAAGCGCCCTTATCGTGCGCCCCTTATTTAGTTTTGACTTATTTTGTTTCATTCCGTTTGCTCCAATTATGCGCGACAATCCAGAATACAACATAAAATTGTACTTGTAATGTACTTCGTCTCTTCTGGACCAACTCCACTTCGTAGTCTTTTTTCACCAAGGCCAGAACTTTATAGAAACATTCCTGGGACATTCTATCAAAGTTCTGGAACCTTTCTGGGTACATTCCCAATTCCATCGTCAGATCGAAAATCCCATTCCTGTTGTTATCATTTATAATAATTAACAGGACGGTTTAATTTGTTTCCGGTCAAAAAAAGCGTTACAGAGAAAATATCGCACCTTCGAGTGTTAGGGAAGGTGATTGTGTTTGTTTGTATTTGATGTTAAGAAGAAATGTTCACTGTTACGCTTCGGAGTTGAATGGCGTACAATGAATCATTATTAAATGATCTGACTGTAGAACGGTAGGTTTACCGTCTGTTTTTTTTTTTTTTTTTTTTTTCTTCAACCATGAAGGGTGAACCTAAAACTTTCCTTGGCTGTTAATGTTAGCAAAAACCACGAAATCGATGACGTCCTTTTTCATAACTTTCATCGTCAGCGTACGAGTACATTTCAAACACAACTGCCTATCGCCGTTTCACCTGCACCTTTTCACCACCCTTCATGTGGACATCACACTCGCCTGTGCGACGACGTGCCTGCAACGCGCGGCCCTTTTTTCTCCTGTTATGTGTGAATTAGGGCTGCGACATCGATGTCGATATTTTTTTTCTAAACATCGATGTTTTCTGTGCGATGTTTTTTCAGTACCGATGTTTTATTTGCAATCCTATCGATGTTTCTTCTTTTCCCCTGTTATCGCTCTCGTCAAACTGTTTGTTTCTTCTGATTCCAAGATTCCTTACTTGCGTCTTGCCCTACAACCGGCGAGGGGATCCAAAATGCACTCTGACGGCATCTTGCATTCATTTTAAATTATTTCGGTTTCTTCCTATTCCTAACGTTTATTGACAAGGCTCGTACACTGATTTTCCTTCTGGCTAGCTGTTCTGTGGATTTTATTTTGGATTGGACTGAATTCAATGTGATTGATCCGGCTTGTACACTGGTTTCCCTTTTGGCTTACTATTCTGTGGATTTTATTATGCGTTCCCAAGAGTTAAGTTTGGAAATTTTACGAAAAAACTGCAGGTAATTCAGACCGGAGCTTTGAGCAAAGCTTCAATTTTCAGCTAAAAACTCCTTTTATTAAAATTTTTGCAAAAATCGATGTTTTTAAATAATGATGTTTTTGGTCGATGTTTTTGTTTACATCGATGTTGGGATTTTAAAACATCGATGGATTTAGTCGATGTCGCAGCTGTAGTGTGAATTGGCTCTAAGATTGAATGGAACTTACATGTTTGGAGGAGGACTAGGAGGTGGTAACGCTGGAACTACTGCTGGTGGTGGGGGTGGAGAAGCCGTGCTCTTGATCCGACTTCTCTTGGGAGGGAGTGCGGGGGGGACGCCTCCAGGGCTACCGGTGGCAGGTTGGACGGGGGGTACAGGGCTGCTCGACAGGGCAGGTGGGGACAGACGTTCATTCCCTTGGTTCAGAAACTCGTCGACTAAAGCTGATTCTTCGTGATTTCTAAAACCGAAAATTTGAGAAATGAGCTGCAATGTTATTACCTGCAGTACAGATGCAGAAGTTCAATTTAAATGATATATTTTATGTATACATAACAGCGCAATCTGTCAAATGGACAATGTAACGGTCAGTTTTGAAAAGGATTCACACTTACAAATGATGACTAGTTGAAAATGACGAATGTGATGCAAAAGAACAGGAATGGGCGGAAGAAAGGGAAGCCTGCTGCCACTCCGCCTGAAGGAGACTGTACGTGTGGACAGAATGCCTCAAGAGATCACTGGCACTCGGCTGGGAAGCGTTGCCAAACATCTCCATGTAAGCCATGACTGGAAAGAATCCAAGGTATTATTTGAATCTGCATTGAAGGGCTTAGCCGACCGTGACGCGAGGATTGACAGATAGGTACTTCGGGCCCTAATTGTTTTTGTGAGATCAAATTGTTTCGTTTGAAATCCAGATTACGAGGGCAATGAAACGTAGTAATCCTGACACACTGTGACGAACATAAATATACAATACACTAGAATATTGGAAAGATATTAAATCATCAGTTAGTGCTTCACTTTTATTGAAAATATGCTTATCAAGATAATTTAGTTTATTATAGGTAGGTATTCGTGAAAAGTAGTTAGTGAAATCATATGTATTTTTGGCGACTTCAGCCATAAATATGGTTGCAACTACAGGTAAAACTTAGAGGCAATACTCGGACGATTAGGAAAAGTACACATTATAAAAAACCATACCCTAAATACAATGGCTATTCTAAACACAGACACAGGGATTGCGGTAGGGGAATGGGAATGACACAAGAGCGTCACTCAAAATGGATGATATGAGGCGAAAAGAATATAAATGAGGCCCTGTTGTATTCTACTGGGTGATATCTGAACGCCTTACCGAGGAACAACATTGGAGAATTGTTAGAATGAACGTGACCGTTATTTCCAGTTTCAAAATCAGTCGGTGTAAACCCCTATCTTGACTCCTTTGGACACAAGGCAATATTGAATTTACATTGATGTGAACATCTTCAGTGTTTTGGTATGTTAGTATTACCTACTAGTGATGTCACATGAGCACGTTTCATGATTTGTATACACTCTCTCAATGTGTAATAGTCGGTCGTTTGAAAACAATAGACAGTTCTTGCAAGTAAACGAGTAGTGAGCCGGGATGCCAAATAGGATGTTACTGGGGGGAGCACGAGCAGCTGCTAACTCTAACCCGAGTTGTATTGCACAAGTGTGTGAGTCGGGACACGAGTCGACCTACGAGACGTTAAATAACGTTAACGAGCGAATTGGATGGAATTCGAAGATTTCAAGTAGTGATTTTGAAGTTCTTGTTGTTTAGAATTTTCTCTTATGGGTTTCTCTCGATACTCAAAAATGAATATCAGGAAATACATGAGGCCTGTTTGTTGAATGGTAGGGAAACGGACCTGATTATGGAAGGCTAACCTACCTCCAGCTTCGGTAGAATCGGTGGGGACCGCAACTGGCTTGGAATACCCGATGTTGTGAGCATTCCTGAGAGCCGTTATAAATTACCAGGTGTCACAGCATTGTTGTCTTACCCTAATAGACTGTAATGTTTGGAACTAATTTTTGGCCATTCAGGAGCAACACTATTGGGTTGGGCTGGATTGTTGAGCAAACGGGTAGGAGAAGGTAGGTAGGTAGTGTAAGCCTGAGGTGTGGAGGGACACAATGTCAATGTCCTACCGCCTGAGGCGCCTAAAGGTACTTCAACTCTCACAAATAATTGTGGCTGAGGGGCACCAACCGCATGTCCTATCACCTGGGGCGCCTGAAGGAATTACGAGTTACACAAATTGCAATCGTGTCTTAGGGACACCAGCCTAAAACCTATCGCCTGTGGAGGCTAAAGGAAGCAGCCTGCAAAAGAAAAGGGCCTGAAGGGTGAGGCTATCATTGGCCAATGGACTTCATTGGCCAATGAACTTGATATTAGACTCACGTGGCCAAAGCCCGAAGGTAGTCCTAGCACGTGAGGTCGCAGATGTAGGGGGACACGGGAGGAAGGCACGTCACAACGGCGAGTAGGGGAAACTGGGACAGGGATGCAACGTTCTTTTGTATCTGAAGACGAGGAAAAAACAGCATAGGAGGTTTGAGAACAGTTTTGGGGACACGCAACCACGGCTCCTGGCCACCAAATGTCACTTGCACCACCCGCTTCCAACAGCCTTGTAATCAGGGGACTCATGTCGCGAAGGGGATCAAAACTGGAGAGAGCACTGAACTGGCTGAAGACGAAAACTGGTATGAGGGTTCTCCCTCAGGGCGTCCAGCCACCTCCCCTGCGCTGGTCTGGTGAAGGGTGGGGAATCCCTCTCCCCCAGGGGAGGTGACCCACTGCTTGCAGAATCCCCTTCTGGTGAGGGGTGGAGCCGAGATGGATAGTGTTTGGGAGGGCCCTTACCAGGCACTAGCGGGGCCCGCTCAGGATAAACAACTCAGTGAGCCCTGAGGGCTCACAGTAGTTATGGAAGATCCTTTTTCCTTTTCTATACCTATTATAGGTACCTACTAATTCTAATGTTGTATACTTTTGTTGTATACCTACATACTATCGTAAATAAAGCAATTTTTCAATTCAATCCATGGTGCCAGTATGGTTATATACGTTTTAGGGAGTCCATTCGGAGCCCCACTCGTTGACGAATAGGCCAATTCCATTCGTGCTACAAGATGACTCTACTCGTAACGAGATACTAGCGCATGCGGACAAACCAATTTCTATTTGTTGAGCTCCCTACTTTCACTTGACTCGCTCCTTGTATACCAGCAAGAACAGTGCTACAAAACCTGTTTGTTGCAGCTGCCACTGAGCGAATTTATTATATTCGTTCTATGAGGAGAATGTGTAATTAAGGTGTTTCAGAAAAATGCCTAAATTATTAAACTAGGTAATTTTACCCTTTAAGTATTGTTTTATAAGTTGGATTCCAACAGCTCACCTCCCCTATTCGTGCAATATGACTCAGTGGTTGGCATCTATTGTCCTCTGCCTAGTAAAATCCAAGTTGGAATCTATGACTCGCTACTTGGAAACAAGGAAGTCTCTACCTCTTTTCTACGCTAGGGTACCCAGTTCAGTGTGACTCCACAACCGTGGACCAGATGGTAGGAAAGCTAATAATATCACAAAGATCTCAAAGTAATGTACTAGTAGTGGAATCTATTACAGTTTCGATGAAATCCAAAAGTCGATAATTGACTATTTCCTTCAACTAACTATTCCTATCACTGTGACGATTCGAACAGCAGATTGATGGTACGCCTGCTATTTACATCATTTGGTTGATATAATGTATGAGCGGATTGCAGGATAATGAAGATGACGCTCTCTAGAAAGCATGCGCTAAAGCAGACAGGTGGATAGAAGGAGGTTGAGGAAGGCTTGTTATCTTTATATTCCTTACCAGAATATGCCAAAGACTGGAAAACTGAAGGACAAGAATCACTATTAGCAACACTACAGCATAACCTCCAATCAAGTTGGGTTCAACGAATAACTTTACTTACTGGTTCATAAATTTCGTTTGATGCTCTATGAGGTAATTTCTTGATCGTTATTTATTGAAAATAAATATAAATAAAATCTCTCAACATCAATGCTTGACACTCGCCCTCGGTTCTTGAAATACAATTACGTATCTGGAAGACATAAGAGTACTTTTCGTCTCAAAAAAGGGCCTCATTTAAATATATGATGAAATATTTCCCATTCGAAAAAGTTGATTGGATATCAGTTCGAAGAAACAGAGAGATGTGGAAATTAATTGTTTAAAAACCCCACAGAAATAAACTCCTTATGATCATTTCAATTGCACTAAAAAAAACCACCAATATCTCAAGCCAATTTAAACCGCAAAATTGACATTTGAACACTTTTAGCGA
>JAEMON010000004.1:22503353-22514820 GCA_030264115.1 Lygus lineolaris
ATGAATGGGACTTTTTTAGGCTTTAAATGCTTTAAAACCAAATCAATGACTTGCTCCACAACTCCAGGTTTGTATGTAAAAATTAAGTCACTTTTTAGTTTACTCAGAATGGAGAATTATAATCAAATTTTTTTATTTTTTTTCCTGAAAGGTAATGGTTTAAAAGACACAACATTGAAGTCGTAGGGCGAAATTATTGTATCTGTAATTTTAGAAAATTTATTGAAATGTTCATTATTGTCCTATGGCGAGAAAGTGACGTTGGAAAAGATGTCGTATGTCATTGGCCAAATCCGTCCAAGATGCCAACCAAACAAAACGAAAAACATCAACCCTAAAAAAACAACACTGTTCAAGCTCTTGATTTGTGAGAATCAAATTAAGTTAATTAAATAATTGATTGAATTAAATAATTATTAATTATTAAGTACTAATCCATATTTTAATTCATTCTTTTCTAACTGCTCCCGATGCAATCCCAGCACATTCTTTTTCGGTTGTTCTTTTAGTGTGACGTATAAAAGGGTTTCTCAAGGGCCCTCAGAATCCCGCCTATTATTCAAAAAGCTGATAATTTACCCCAAGTTTTTTCCAAACCAGAACGATAAACTATTTTTTGCCTTCATATTAACAGTGTTATTTTATCACAAATAACAATACAAAAGCAGAAAAAATTTGTTTTTCTCATACGAGATAATTCCCCATTATTTTGAGAGACTAAGTTTTTCTTAAAGCTCGTTATGTTAACAAAAAAATCAATTTTTAAATCCGATATAGTCGGCAACTACAATAATTCGAAATAACTATGAGGAAGCATCAGAAACGACAAAAGAGTAACACTAGTTCAGAACTAAAGTTGAAATTCAAGTACGTATTATTTGTAACCAGTGATGCTAGATTGCTAGGCTTGGTTGACAGCTAAGTAGCTCAAATTCGGGTTGGACTGTGAATGAAAAGCAGAGCATGGCTGCCCTAACCAAGCTTGCTACTATGCTAGCGTACGCCAAAAACATAAATACACCGCTTGTCCCTCAAAAATCGGCAAAACGAAAAGTTACATCAAGCCCACTTTGGACAAAGAATTTCATTTCAAGAACGCCATGCTATTTTGTTATTCTTGAGGAAGAACGGGTACTTACTGTGTTTCTTCTTGAGGGGGAGTGGCGGCGGTTTGGAGTCTGTCGGGCTGGAGGAGAGGGTAGGAACATTATCGTATTGTGAGGGTTGACGTTCGCGTCTTACCCTGAAAAAAAAGAATAACAATATAAATAAATTATACTATAGGAAGTAATAATATATAAAATGAATATTATAGATAAAGTGGAGTCCTTGTCGATCGTTTAACCAACCAGTTCGGCAATGAAACCATGGCTGGTCTACAGTTTCGCTGGTTAATCCAAGGTTCCTCAAAAAAATCGATATTTTGACTTGATTGGACCGAAGCAAAATGTAAACTTAAATTGGACTTGGAGGTTCTCAATTCAGAGTAGCGATGGGATATCGAAAGAAAAATATCGATATCGATATTTCTGAGTGGCATCGATACCGTATAAAATATCGGACCAAAACATAAATATTCGATATCGATATTACTATACCTATCTTATCTCCACCGTTAGCAAAGCACCCCTGAACTTTTGGCTCACCTTGGTCGGAACTTTTCCACAGTTATCTCAAGTGACAAAACAATACCTCTCATCTGTTTCTACTTCTGTTCTCAATGCAGATAGGAGTAGACTCAAGGGAGCCTGTTTGAACAAATTGGTGATTTTACATTGACGAGAAGTCATTTTCCTAAGAAGAAAACGTTATTTACTCACCTACTATTTTGAGTTTTCGAACTATTTTCCCTATGTAGGTAGATACGTGACCTTTTTCAATTTTTAATAAAGCCATTTTTTGGTTCCTTTTGTGTTGGTTTTTCAATCATCGGATCATCGATATATCGATAATATTACATGTGTGGTATCGATGCTGAAATATTGAATATTGGAAGCCAAATATCGGTATTTCGATAATATCGATATCCCTTCCCTAATTCAGAGAACCAAAAAAATCCCCTTTCTTATGAAATATCGACCGCGTTTTCAACTAAATACCAGGAACACGATAGTGAATCGTTTTCTGCAGCCTTGGAAAACTGATGGTGATTCACAACCATGTTCTGATTACTTGCCAGAAACTAATCATAAACACGATAATGAATTGATCACTTCTTCAATATTCATTATCGTGTTATTGACTAGTTTCTGGCTGGCGACCAGAACAAGATTGTGAATCACTTTCAACTTTCAAAGTATATGAGATAAATGAGTTCAAAGTGAATGCCACACACACACCCTCCCTTTCAACACACTCTGAACAACTGTTGCTAGAGTGACATCATCCTTTGAAACTCTCAAAATGATCTAAACTTCAAGATATTAACATCCCAACTTCAGATAGCTCTAAAAAACGATCAGGGATGGCGAGGACTGGAGCGTTTGTTAGATAAGCACCTAGGTACTGATGACAAGATAACGGGCAATTCGGGTTTCAGTGGGTTTCACCAGGAGCCACTTGGTAACTGCGGTAGCACAAGTGCCGCAACAGTGGCAGCATGTATGGTTTGACTTCTGAACTACTTAACACCAAAATAGCCCTTCATTTACATTCTTACTCAAAGGGTAGTATGGCTGGTCATGTTTGCGAAAGTGTGCAGGAACAGAGAATTTGACAGTGCTCTTGAGGGCTCGAAATTGCGTTCCAACAAGCTTATGGCGTCCAAAAATCAGTGTTCCAATAAGCTGCTCCTAAACTGCCCCAGCAAACTTCCCATTGAGCAAGCTCAGTAAAAGCTCAGAAACCCACGTACTATGATAATAACCTGTGTCCGTAGGTAACCTACAATCTATGTCACCTGCCATTTTGTTTTCTTTTCAGTTTGCCCTTGGATCTAGAAGGAAATGGACTGGGTGTCGCCCCTTCACCGTCCATCCAGTGCCAAAGGGTGTAGAGAAAGGGATGTGAGGGTCGAGAAGGAGGTCATGAGTGTGTGGCAGGTTGAGTGGAGGATGGACCTTCCTACGAATGAGAAGGGTGAGAGGGTGGGGGCCCCTCAAAAGCTACGGTAGTCAGAGGCTATGAATGTAAGAAGGCCACGCCCCCTGGGCCCCAGACTGTCTGAACTTCACCCACAACTTCACTCCCCAGATATCCTGTTTATTAACTTCCAGGTCCATGAGTTTATCCAAATTAAAATACGTTTTTTGCTTTCTTCTAAACTTTTCTAGGAATGCATTTTTTTTTTTAAACCTACCTACCTAGGGTCGACAACCATTAACGTGTTTTACAGCTTCCAAACAAATACCAACAAAACTTGGTTCCAAAACGTTTGTTAGAACAAACCTAATTAAGAAGGGATGATCAAGATAAGGACGATTCCCCACAACATCTTGGTACACTACGTAACCCCGCGTACTTACCTCTTCTTTTCAGGAAGAGGGGGAACAGGCTCGATAGAACCGGCAGTGATGGAAGCGCCGATTCTCTCAGCAGGACTCTGGACGAAGGAAGCCATCGACGTCTCAGAGGAAACAGACGTGAAGGTGGAGCAACTATGGGACGTGATTCTTCTCTCTTCAGACACAGCGCAGAATGGAGATGAGGTCACCTGAACATACGCATCACACCTAAGCATTTTCATCATCGCAGCACCAAAAATAAGCTACCTACCTATTCACTCTCTAAAATTAGACTTTACCAGTCAAGTATCATTATTCTTCAGCAGGAATTGTGTAAGGCAAGCCTTTTATTAAAACCATTTTATGTAATTATCCCTGTTTATCCTGGTTGTCCGATTTTTGTTGTTTTGTGTGTTTTATAACATTATTCTTATTGATTGCTGCTTAATTTTCTGTGTTATTATAAGAAGTTGTGAGATTTATGAGGTTGGGAAGCATATTGTTCCGTAAATCAACAGTGTCACTTTCATGATTTTGTTCTCTTCTGTTGAGGAAAATGTTGTAGGTGAATCACGTTCTCACAGAATCCACAATGGTCGAGTTTTGGTGTAATGAGAACTCGAATGAGTTCCTTGGTGTCTTGATGTACCAGCGGAGCACATCAGAGACCAAACAAAACAAAACAGCAAACTTACTGAAGAACTCATGGCTGTGGTGGTACTGCTGTAGTTGTAGGTACTGCTTTGGTGGCTGCTGCTGCTGTGTTGGAGAGATACGAATCCTGACGACATGGAAGCCCTTTCAACCCCAACGGTGTTGATACAACCTGCAATCAACATTGTGCACGCGCGTGGTTAGTGGGTTTCCACTGACTGTTCAATAGTAGTCAGGTAGTGCACAAACGTGATTCATACCTATGTTGTTGCCAAGTGGTGGATCTGGGGACTCGGTGAGGTGGGTGTGGTCAGACGTGTTGCTGCAGGAACTGTTATCCCAACAGGAACTCGTCTGGCTGCCATTCACGAGGGATCCAAGGCCACCTAAATCTGAAAAATACGAATTCAAACTAATTTTAATTATGTTCCTACAATCAATTAAAGATATTACATGCTAGTAGCTCCTCCGAGATACACGACTCCTCTCAACTCCTAAGAGATAGAGATATTCAAAAGACCGGAAAACAAGCGCCTTTGGAATTTTGAAAAAAACATGGGCTCAATCCCACACGGGATTTACCAGGCGGCAGTAATATCACACCTTATCTTGCACCGCCTGATAAGGCCTCCATGGCCCCTCGCAGTTCACTATTCACTTTCCATTCGAGAGTCATCGCGACTTCGATTGTTTTTTGCAATTTTCCTTGGTTTTATCGGACGAAAAACCTAGTTTTGTGTAACATTTCGAGTCGTTGTGATCTGTTAAGCTCGCACGAATTTAATTGAATCAGAAGGTAGAAAAATTGCGGAGCATCCACCCCTTTCCCTGGTTTCTCAGGCTGTTTGGATCGTTAGGTACACATAGAGTTCGCACCTTCAGATAATAGAGAGTTTCTAGTAGATCCGATTGCTTGGAAACTGCGTGGTATCGTATCCCAGGACACTACTGCGCATGCCCAGAACTCGGTGGTATCGTATTGTATCAAAAACTACTAGGAACTCTCTAATAATGTAATACGCCTGTATGTAGTTTGCCATGGTGGAGGGGGTAAAACCAGCTGCACTTCCAGAATTAGTTTCTCCTTCCACCAAGCTTCAAGAAAGGTAAGGCGAATGTGACGGTTGTAGAACCGTTTCAGAACCAGTGATTGATCAATCAGCTTAGCTCAGAGGAGATGCAGGACTGTTGGTTCAGACCTCATCATCCTGATCGCTGTAGCTCTCAAGAATTGGGAGCGTACCAGTCGAAATGTCATGGTGAAACTTGTTTACCGACACACTGCCTCCCTTGAAACATACTTCTGGGTTTAGTCAGATATATGATGGTTTGATGTTAAAACAAGGCCTGAAAGAAGTATGAAGTTATGATTCAGGAAAATACATAAAGATGAATAGCCTCCATCGTAATGTTACTACTGCAAAATATTTAATCATTGAGAACTGTGCTCCTACGAGTAAATGAGAGGAAATTTGATTTAAAAGAAAAAGGAGAAAAGAGGTCATTTGTTCAACCTCTAGGAGAAAACTCTCCTCCATCAAAAGATGGAACACGGGACATTACTTTACCCAACTGAGGGTTTTAATTTAAATTTGGAGCATATGCCTATAAATAACAGTTTAACCCTCGAACGGTACACTACGTAAGTTTAATGTATGGGTGGGGAAGTTCTGCCTCCCCCGCCCCTCCATGTTGCCTGAGCGCACCCTACCCTCACCAGTGCCTTGGGAAACTAGTACTAGGAAACTACTACCCTAATACTCTCAATTACGAGTTTCAATTTTATACTTCAGAAAACCTGATTTTTTATAATCCACGGTAAGAAGGCAGGTACTACTCGAGTCATTTTTTAAATCTATTATTAGCAAAAGTTTTTTATAGTGAGAATAAAGTCTGAAGAAGAAATACATACTTCGTGCAATCCCAAGTTTTTTGAAAACTGAATTTATTCTATTGTAACTTTGTGATACCTACATGGTTGTGAAATGAGTCAATGAGCTACCTATTGTAACTTTGTGATACTGTCAATATTTTTTTTTTTTTAGTAACTATGTTTTAAGTATATCTTACACTGTTTACACGAAAAATTATTTAAAACAATTCACCTTCACTGGAACAGAAACAAATTTCGTCGTAGTGTAGCTCCGAAACGCCATTTTTACGCAGTGTACCAACAACATACAACTCGTACCAGTTTTGACGTGTACCGTTCTAGGGTTAATAGAAATAGAGTGTTAGAAAAGATAGGAGAATTGAAAATTGATTGTTGAAGGACTTAGAAGGACCTGCTAAGGAGTAAAATAGCATGAAATCGAAGTTATTTCCGACTCTTTCAGCGTTTTTCGCGATTCGGTGGTCGGCGAGTGTACATTTCCTGAGTACGCTTATGATTTTCTTGACTTTTCATCACTTTTGCCCTATTTCAATATCGTGACATTCCTGACCTGTAACAACTCTGATCGTCGGTTCTATTTCGAGTGGACGAGGGCAGCTAGTGGATCTTTGTTAGTTTCCAATACCTAAAGTTAACAACAAAACACCAACTGATCAGTAGTAAGCCGTCGTGATCGCAAAAGAGGCAAATGGTATGGAAGTAGGAAACATTTCATTCTTCTTCTTCAGTTACACGAGAAATGTGTCACCTATTTATAAACTACTGAGATACCCGTCGGAGAGTTATCTTTCGTCTCCTATTTCAACTATGTTTTCCTGAAAACCCGGACTTTCTCCATGCCTACATTATTGAGGAATAACGGAAATTGAACCGTAGAATTTGAATAAATAAATATGAGAATATATAAAATAATATAAAATTAAAAATGATAAATTAGGTTCCTACTGAAATTGGATGTTATTACCAATTGAAAACCACTTGGGATTCATTAATTTAATAACGTTTCGGGAATCACAATACTCAACTACAGTCGCGAAATAAATAACAAGCCTTGAAAACAATAGTACCCACCTACCTAATTTAGTCCCTGTTTCAAGAGTTAAAAGGCCTTATGGACCACCTAGTTGCTAGGTCCTAGCCAGAGGATAGTCAACGATTGGATCGCAATCAAGATCTGTGACAGTACGTCCCTGCTCTCAACAGATAGCGCCTGAATCGCTTCCAACCAGTTCCCACTGTTTTTTTATATTTTTTTTGTTTTTTTTTGCCAGATCAGGTAACAGCTCTTGTATAGACTCACCATCCCAGGAGCAGCCTCTAATCGGCCCAAAAAAAAAAAAAAAACACAGCGGGAACTGGCCGCGAGCGATCCAGCTACTATCTGTTGAGAGCAGGGACGTACCGTCACAGATCAGAATTCAAGACACCAGACTCGATAACCTGTTATGACTGAAATCGGTTGTTATTCATCCATAGTACCAGATGAAAACAACATGAGGTTCGTTAATTTATAAACGTTTCGCGAATAACTGAACAGCAGTCACAAAGTTAAAGCACCAGTCCAAGAAAGAATATATAGGTACTAAAACTGTAAAGTAAGAGTACCTTCGTGTCCTATTACTGACGATTACCACTTACTGCCAATTTTAGGTGAAAAAAGATGCATTTCGCACAAAACCCATCAAAATCAGATGGCATCTGTGGCTGTTTAGAATTACGAGTTAATTAATATAGAGATGCTTATTAGATTGCCTCGATTCCAAGGTGTTCTCCAGGCGTCTGCACTCCACAAGCCGTCCTGGAAGTCTTCAAAGTCGTCGAACACGTCGGAAAACCGTGGCAGTCGAAGAGGAGCGGAAAAATCTCTCAAGTCCTCTTCGAACTCCTCGAAAATCGAGCCGATAAAGTCTTTTTGGAAGTTGAACAAACTCGATTGCGGGAACATTCCGCCAGAATAAATTGCAAGAATATTGATTGCCGAGGAGGGAGCTATGAGATCATCCGTAAAGTTTCTCTGTGCTTTTAAAAAACGATTTTTAGCACATGCACTGAGAAAATTGTGCTATGATAGGCAGATGTTTGAAAATGTTTTCCATAAAATCAATTTTGGAGTACGCATTCACAATCGAACCCGGAAATTAAAAAAATAAAATAAATAAATATTTATTTCGTTGAGTAACCTTCACGGCATCTCAATTGATAATTTACTAGTCAACATTCAGTTTTCCTCATCCTCTCCCTGAGAAAATTTCGTTTCTCGACCGGGAGTCGAACCCGGGCCTCGGGTGATGACCAATTTCCGACTTGCGCCTTAGACCTAGACCGCTCGACCACCTTTGACGGTAACCCGGAAATGGGGAATTATCATCAATTTTTTGTATTTAATTTTCTGAAAGGTGATGACTTAAATGAAGCAATATTGAAGTCATAGAGCAAAAATAGTGTATCCGTAATTTTAGAAAGTTTAATGAAATTTTCATTATTATATTGAATTAATTAATTATTATTAATCCACTATTTAAATTAATTCTTTTTCACTGCTGCTGATGCAATCTCAGCACATTCTTTTTCAGTTGTTCATTTAGTATGACGTATAAATGTGTTTCTCAAGGGCCCTCGGAATGCCGCCTATTATTCAAACAGTTGATATTTTATTCCAAGTTTTCTCCAAACCAGAACGATAAACAATTTTTTCTTTGTATTAACAGTGTTATTTTATTCCAAATAACTTTACAAAAGCAGACAAAATTTTTTCATACACGATAATTCCCCATTAACACAGTTGAATATTTCTATCATCTTTCTACCGCGCAAGGAAACACAAATATATATATTTGTGTGGCATTTACAGGCAGACTGACCTTCGAAATACAGAATACTATACAAAAATCCAGAACTAGGCAAAATAGCAATAAAATTATGATTTTAACGGAATTTACAGGAACTGTGAAGGATTGGCAGGTCAACGGTAGTAACTCCACGTTTGAAAACCCAAAATCCTACGAACAACGACGTTCTCACAACAAATTCGAAGGCTAATGAGAGTCAGTCTGGCACCATTATTAATTTATCATGATAAACGACTAGGTATCTCTCTGATTTTTAGCCCTATTCTAGTTCAAAGCATAAAAACTCAAAGAACATTATGCTGGACAAACAAGGCTGGTCTTCAAAAACCTCCTTTTCCTAAAGTAGCAGGTACATATTATGTAATGCACAATTTTCTTTGGTTTCTCCTGTTACATCAAGAAAGTTGACATCTTTACACAGACGATGTCTACCACTTCCATTCGGCCTTCCTAATTTAATTGATTTGATTTAATTGATAATTTAATAATTAATATTATTAATAATAATCAATAATTGATTGATTTAATTGATTCAATTTAATGATTTGCCGATAAATTGACGAGGTAGGTATCAATACAATATTAGTATATGGAGAGAGGTTTTTAGATATTTTGCAAATTATAGTAAGCGATAGTTTGTTCCAATAATATTTAAGGTTCAGCACTTTCAGTAGTTCAAATGGGAAACTTCAAGTGACTGATTATTATCGCTACTGATAGTAGAGCGAATTTTCGCTAGTTCAGCGTATACATTCTCGAGAGAAATGTATTTTCGATTTTAAAGGGCACAAGGAAACATACTTTACGGACGACTCTCTTAAAAGATGGGATAGGGACCTTCTTCACGCGAACACTACAGATCGACTGCAGTGCGTCCAGGATGGGACTTTGACACTCGGCCAGCAGTCTCGGAGTCCTATATATAGCCGCCCACGCATATTTATATAATTTATAAAGTAACTCATTTATCGGGGGAAGTATCGTGTGACACTTGAGGCCCGTCCAGGATCAGCTTAGAAGTTTGTGAAAAATCGTTTTTTCTTCGACCCTAAACAAACTCAGTGGCAACAAGCGATAAATCGAATGATTCATGGGAATGTTTGATCTGATGAATAGGTAGGTACCTACCTGAAACTTGAGGAGTTGGAAGATTTGGGGAAATCATGAATGGGAATGGGCTACAACCAAAGGGTCGGAATTCGGCATTTTCAACCTCAGAGTCGGATGTAACAACCTTTTTTAAAAAAAATCTGCACAAATGATTAGGTAACTATAAAATCCTAACAATGTGGGTAGAGTGGTCGCCCGGATGATTGTTGTTCACCTTTGTTAGTCGGGATGCGGCCCTGCAGAAAGGAGAAGGAAACTACTCCATCAAGTCATTGATTCTTTATTGTTGTTGTTGACGTTTCGTACCCCAGACTGAGTACCTACATTAATTTTTGATAATGGAATCAGTCTGGGGTACTGAACGTCAACAACAATGAAGAATCAATGACGTGATGGAGTAGTTTCTTCCTTCTCCTTCCTGCTGAGCAGCATCTCGACTAACGAAAATGAACAAAATCCTCAAGTTAGGTGAATTTTCTCAAAAAAATCGATTTCCGTTTTTTTATTTTTTTTTTAAACTAGAGATTCTGCTTAACATTTTGGTATATTTACAAAAATAAAAATAAATTTCCATTAAGTCGTAATGAATTTTCTTAAATATTCTATGCGAACGAGGCATTGCAATTTGTAAATAGGTATATCTGATGAATCAAACAAAACCCAGTATTGATAATGTTACCTATCTCAGAATTGGCACAATAGACATAGTAGAAAAAATAGTATTCTTCTCTTCTTCTTCTTCTTCGCTTTCAAAAATACTGAATATTTATTAGAAACTTGAAGGACACAAAGTTTGTTGGAGCGACTAAGACGAGCAAGCAAAAGAAGACCGAGCTCGCGCCTCCGTGGAGACGGCTTCACAAAACCGCTGTTTCTCACAAACCACTTTTTCGTAGCTTCACGTTCCTTTTTCTCAGCTTTGGAACAACATATCTCTATGTTTTTTTTTTTTTTTTTTTTTGTAGCGGTAAGGGGAATCAAAGCATAAATGGGAATCTGGATGGAACCAATTCTGGCAACACTGCCTTTTTGTAATCAAAGTGATTCAAACAAATTTTCGGCTTCTAAAATTCATTATGTAGCTATTGCACGGTAGTCCAAGGGTTTTGTAATTCAAAATGAATGTGGTTATGTATAGAACAACGTGTAGAAACCCGAGTGCGATTGGTTGAAGGATAAGATCAGGAGAGGAACATTAGTACGAAAAATTATTAATTAGTCTACACTTCTGCACTCATAGTACTGATCGAGTATAACTTGACGAAAATCTTCCGATGCAGGTATGAAGTGCCATATATTTGGAAGGTTGTGTAAAATTTCGACGAATTTATCATCAGTTTTAAGGCCAGTACAGAATATTATTGGCGAAGCGAGCGCGCGCACAGATGCCACCTACGTTTCCCCTTAAATCCTTAATTTAAGACAGAAGCATTATTAACTAAACAGCTGCTTAAAATTTGATTGCGACAATGCTTGATTTGACATCTGTTCAAGAGGGGTACCTACGCACTCTGGTG
>JAEMON010000004.1:22572450-22582575 GCA_030264115.1 Lygus lineolaris
CTGAGCAACATACTCCTCCCAAGAAAAGCACACACACACACATTCCAGAAAACACTTTTTTACGTGCTGAATTTATTGTAGATGGATAAACAATTTTGAGCAATCCAAGTTCAGTCTAACTTTTACAATATAAGGAATACTTTAGCTGCGCAGAACCTTCTGCACACACTCGTTTCAACAAGAGTTGATGAAGGGGGAATATTTAAATAGTTCATGTTACTCGGTGGTTGGAACAGACCTCAACAAAAGTCTGCGCAGAAGGTACTGTAGTGTGATGGGAGATGGACCGAGAAAGGGAAAGTTGAATCATTCAACCGGCAGAACATAAATATAATATTTTTTGCAATGAAAAGTACATATAATAACTACTATTGGTGTAGGTATCAGCGGAATAGAGTGAAAATGTGACCTGTGGTTTGGTCCAACTGAAAATGTGCACAATGTACCTACGTTAATGTGCGTTTATGTTCAAATAGATAAGGGTCATTTTTAAGGTCAAAGTGTGCAGATTGAACAAAAACGCTCTCATATTGATTGAGTCGAAAGATGAGCCCCCAGATCAGCTGAGTCGAAAATCGAGCCCCTAGATCAACTTAATCGAAAATTGTGCTCCCAAATCAGCTGAGTAGAAAATTGAGTTCACAGATGATCTGAGTCGAAAATGGGGAATGATCGTGTATGGGAAAATCGAATTTTTTCCACTCTTCTATTGTTAATAGGAATAAAATAACACCGTTAATAAAAAGAAAAAAATAGTTGATCGTTCTGGTGTGGCGAAAATTCGGAATAAAATCTCAGCAGTTTGAAAAACAGGCGCCATTCCGACGGCCCTTGAGCCACCCGGTAACACGTCACACTAAAAGAACAACTGAAAGAGAATGTGCAGAGATCACACAGGGAGCAGTGAAAACATAATTTAGTTTAATAATTGATTATTATTAATTAATTAATAATTAATTCAATCAATTATCTAATCAAGTTAATTATATTCTCACTAATCTGGGGCTAAAACAGTGTTGTTTTTGTTTGGTTGACAGGCCTTCACGGATTTTGGCCAATGACAGACGACACCCGTTACAACGTAACTTTCCCGCCATATTACAAAAATGAAAATTTTAATAAATTTTCTAAAATTACAGATACATTATTTTTGCTCTACGGCTTCAATATTGTTTCTTTTAAGCCATTACCTTATAGAAAAAAAATAAAAAAAAATTGATGATAATTCCCCATTGAAGTCTCAGATTAGATCAGTAGAGTCGAAAATAAAACTCACAGGTCAGCTGAGTTGAAAATTGAGCTTCACACGTGTTTTAGGCTACTGAAACACGTTTGAAGCTCAATTTGAAGCTTATGCTGTTCGAAGGTAATGAAGAGGAGAATCCACTACAGTTAGGTACTTGCTTGTAGACTCCAAGTCGGTGTTTACATGAAATATTGGAATTCTTAAATAAACACAAAAAATGTGAAAATTACTTAAATTAGGGTATTCATGGTCGGGCCGTTGTCGACGTGTTAACGAGTAAAATTTGTTGAACTGGTTAAACGTGGAGAAAATCGGTTGCAAAGATGTTATCAAAGTTCGTTATCAGCTGTGTTAAGTTAACTGAGTCTGAGGTGTGGTAAACATCGACAGCAACTATGTTATCTTTTTTATCAGTTTTCTGACAAAGATTCAAAATGGTGGGATGTTTGAAGTTCTTTTTAGTTTAAATTTCGTTGTGAACTGTTTGACGGATGGAAATGGAGGAAGGAGGAGGAAGTTTGCCAACCTGGTTTGAAATAAACACCATACCTGGAAATCAAAACAACTTCACGATCTTGGAGACTTTCCTCACAGATTTCCTCCTCCTCGTCAGTAAATTCGGAGTTGATTGTTTTCATCAACTTGTTCTTGTTTTGGGCTCTTCTTCTGCATTTTTGTAAATAAAAACTCACAAAAGTAAGCAAACGTCCAGTAATAATGTAACCTAGGCGAGAAATTAGCAAAATACGGAGGACGTTGTTTTTTTTACAGTTTATCTCAATTTTATGTCAACCCTTCTCCTTCACATTTTCACCCGGAAATTCGTGATAACACTGATAACACTTGAGCATGATACCCAGGGCCAGCGTAGGGTGCCTCATGATTTTTCTGAGGATGAAGTCTACTACTTAGCACGTTTAACTCGGCAAGCTCAACCGTGATTACTCGTATTTTTTTTATTACTATTTTTTAAATATGAATTTTCCTTGTTGCAGTCAAACGATGGGGAATGCGGCTTTGAAAAAACACGTTGCCACCGCGGAAAAAACCGGAGTTCTAAATCTCTCCAGGAGCAAATTGGACGAATTTCCGGAAGAAGTTATGAGGCTGAAAGGTAATCTGAGGTCACTCGACTTGGCCTATAATAAATTTTCGTCTCTCACCCCTGCAATAGGAGATTTCTCGTCGATGAAGTCTCTGGTACTGGATCACAACAGCTTGTCATCGTTACCTCAAGAAATCGGAAAGTTGATTAAACTAGAGACGCTGTCGGTTGTGGGGAACAAGCTCAAAACGCTCCCCAATTCGTTGGAGAATTGCGGGAACTTGAAGCAAGTGCAGCTTCAAAACAATCAGCTGAAAGAATTCCCTGTGATGTTGTGCGGATTGAAACATCTAGATTTGTTGGATTTATCCACCAATCAGGTGACGAGTATCCCGAAAGAGGCTTCGCGCCTCCACGTCACCGAGTTGAACCTGAATCAAAACCGACTGGACGACATAGCTCCAGAAATCGCCAGAGCTCCCCGCCTCAAGACGTTGAGGGTGCAGGAAAACTGTTTAACGATATCGGGTATTCCTACTGCCATTCTCACAGATTCGTGCGTCTCTACTTTGGCTGTAGAAGGGAATCTCTTCGACATGCGGCAGTTCACTCATCTAGAAGGTTACGATCAGTATCAAGAGAGGTTCACAGCCGTCAAGAAGAAGCTCTCGTGATTTTTCTAGTCTCTTAATCCGACCCTGGGATCACGATTTTAAACAATTATTCGCCACGTATATCAATTATTATTGATGAATTTTTCATTCTTAGATATAAGGCGCATTTTCAGTCAAATATAGGTTTAGGTGGGAGAGTTGAGGACTCGAATTCACAGAAAAGGTGGAAAGGTTTTACTTTCGGGATCGAAAAAATGTGTCTGTACGCTCTTTGTTTCCTTGTTACAGCCATAACTTCCAGAGTTTTCATCCGATTTTGTTTAAATTTTCTGGGATTATCCGGGTAGGGCCCCTTGAGGTATCATATTATGAATTCTATCATCATTGAATCAACGCTAAGCTTGATTACGCTCTACGCATATGCTAGCGTAAAATTTGCCAAACAGGCATAACTTACACAATTTTGATTTAATTTCGCTCAAATTTTTAAGGGAATGCCCCCTGAAGTCTCGTATGAATTTCATCTTGATTGAATCAGCGGCAGACACTGCGCAAGCACTGACGTGGAAAATATTTGGGTTCCTCCCCTCAAAAGTGTCATGATGGGGAACTTGCCGGGGTAGGAATTTAGCATTTTGAACCTCGAAATCTGATTCAGCACCCTCCAAAGCCTACTAGGGCCAATTTTCAGCTTGAAATTACGTCTGGTTTAACCAGAAAACAGGTTGAAAAGGAGCGCGTGACGTCATCTAGGTTTGGGAGCTGAGGTCAGTGACATCAGTTAGGTTAAAATTGCAAGACCCATTTTCGATAAGTTTCAATCATCGGATACTTCTCATATAGCACCTTTTTGGAAAGCCCTCTCTAAGATCTTTCAAACGCTGAAATAAAAAATAACCATGCAAGTTCCTCATTTCCCTTCTATAGCAGCTTGCAATTGTTCGTGAATTTCAGTATTTGTTTTGAAGCCTTATACCACTAATTTTTTGCATTATGACATAAATAATGACGCAAATTAATATTAATAATTACATGTGTATTATAATCATTGGTTAGGTAGATACCTACGAAAATAATACCTATTTATTATTAGGTTTATTGTAGGTACCTCAACGAATAATTCGTATTGTGATTGTGAATAATTTAGTAATGGGGAATTATCATTAATTTTTTTTTCTGAAAGACAATGACTCAAAAGAAATAATAATGAAGTCGAAGGGCAAAAATAGTGTATCAGTAATTTTAGAAAATTTATTGAAATATTTATTTTTGTCCGTTGGCGGGAAAGTGACGTCGAAAAGGGTGTCATCTGTCATTGGCCAAATCCGTACAAGATGCCAACCAAACAAAACTCATTTTACAAAGCCCAGAACTGTTCAGGCTCCCGATTAGTGAGAATATAATTTACTTATTTAATAAATTGATTGAATTAATTGATTATGTAAATTATTCCTATTCTCACTGCTCCTGATGCGATCTCAGCGCATTCTTTTTCTGTTCAGTTCTTTTAGTGTGACGTAGGAAAGGGTTTCTCAAGAGCCTTTGGAATTCCGCCTGTTATTCATACAGCTGAGATTTTATTCCAAGTTTTCTCCGTGATAATTTTTTTTTTCTTTCTATCAACAGTGTTATTTTATTCCAAATAACGATACTAAGGCAGAAAACATTTGATTTTCTCATACACGATAATTCCCCACTACTCAAGGCAATCGCCCCACAAAAATACTGAAGGCACTCCCATGCCATTCGGCAAAATAATCTTAAACAATTCAAAATTGGAAAATAATAATACTTTCTTTTAACAGTAGGGTGAAACCACCAGGGTTTGACACCTAACTGTTCGCAGTGCAGCCAATACACAAGTATATTAAATTTCGCACCACTCGAATTTCCCTGTGAAGGTTTCTCCATGGAAGGTTGACTCGATTGTTGGTTCGCGAATCCGCCAACTAGGGGCGCCCTACGGATGCGAATTTTCTCCAACTGACTTATAGCATCATGTAAGACAGTTTGTAGTTACCTACCCGCATAAACCTTATTGCTTTATTTCAGTAGAATGTCGTCTCACGTCAGTAACTTCTCTTCTACACTTGAACATTTCCATTATGACCAAAGTGTCTTTGTTATGTAATGACCTAACATGTGATGATGACTAAGCTTGCTACCTATCGCAATTTTTCTCAGTAGTTAAATTAATATTATTACGAGTAGGTACTTTTGAACCAAAGGATTAGCTTTTTCATATTTATACGCAAATTTAGGAGTTCTGTACGTTTTGATTCGATTCTATAAATTAATTATGATTAGGCACCTAGCAAACCTACCTATATTTTGAAGTAGGTCCTTTGTATTTGAAGTTTCTAGTATACTTACCTATTTTTATAACCTACTTATATGTAAACAGTAGCTACGTACTAGGTACCTACTTTACGATGATTGGTTGAAAGAGTGTATTTTTTATGTAGACGGTTTCTATGTTTAGTGTGCAACCTATCATACTTTATTCAAGACCTTTCTTAAACACATTCACTGCGGATGACGCAGTGTATGCATCATGCTAAAGCTGGGTTCACATTGAGTGCAACGCCATACTGAAGTCTGCTAACTCGCAACGCCATAAAACCGTAATTGAATCTGATTGGCTAATACGCTGTTCTCCATCTTTACGATCTTACGGCCGAACGAGTTTTGGACCAGACTATCCTCGATTTTTAAAATCTTGATATTTTGCGGCTTTACGGAACCTGCTTATTGGGTTCCGCGCAGCAAAGCAGAGCGAGTCCTCATCTATTTCGGCTTAGCGTCGTTGGCGTTTTGCGGACGTGAGTATGGCGCGGTGTTGTGCCTCGATGTGAACCCAGCTTAAGACCGACACCTGTGGTGCATGGCACAGAGTCACACATCAGCCTTGAGGTAAATCACGCTCCTGGCAACATTGGCGCATTCTAGAGAATGATTTATTTATTTATTTACGATGTATTTTCTGTTCAAATGAAGCCCAATGAATCGTCAAGTGCGATTCAGTTCTAGTACCAGTTGAATATTTCTGTGTTATTTGTAACCTTTTGTGGAGGTTTCTAACCGTTGCTTCAGTTAGTTGCCTATCGTTTCGTCGTAACCAAAAACTCACAACGTGATTTCCCATGAGAATCACGTCATGAACCCTCATTTTCGACATTTTCAATGTTTCCTATCGAAATTATCGTGACGGTGGACTGCACTGTGTGGCTGATGACGGTCGCGACGATTTTGATAGGAAATAGGCAGTGACAATTTCAACCAGTGATTTATACCACCCCTTAATATTGAGTTATTGTAGACTGAAAATAATAGTACAAATCCAATGTCCGTCAGGGGGTCCGGTTTTGGCTCAGGGGATTCGCACTGAAAGATTTACGATCACTGGTACCGAAGAGAGTACTAGTACCTATTTTACGATCATTGGTTGGGAAAGTGTATTTTTATGTACATCGTTATACACGTTTCTACGTTTAGTGTGCATCCTATCCTACTTTGTTCAAGACCTTACCTAAATAAATTTTTGTGTTGATAATTTTGGCGTTTACTTTCATCACATCCATTACTTGACTTCGTAAAGTTTCTTAATTGGTTGTAACCAAATGGAATTTCGTTTCTACTAAACATTAATGTTTTTAGGTTGGGTACATAATTCAACAAAAAAAGATAGGTATGTAGGTAAGTATTGAAAACGATTTTTCGTTCAACTTTCCACCAAGCAGCATGATATAGTCAGGTAATCAGCGAATTTTCAAAGAACCATTTCCTGTCAATATTTTGAACATAGGTAGACAATTTTTTTGCACTGTATCCGAATTTACCATTATTAGGTGCGCTCCTATAGTTTAGTTTACTTTAGTTAGGTAGTTGAGATGGTAATTTTCCCTCATCGGGAAAAAATGTCAGTAATGGCGGAAATCAATATCTTGGCTTTTGGCTTGGTACTGAGTTATGGGCAGGAACAAGGAAAGAAAATAAAATCATCGGTGATAAAGCCCTGAAGTGTTGCTGTTGTTTGCTGAAGTGTTGCCTTTCCAAAGCTCAGTGCTTGTTGAGAGGGCATTTTCATCTTATTCATTTATCAAGACCAAACATAGACATAAACTAGGTGCAGCTCCAGATTTAAGGCTCTACCGTTTATTGGTCCAGATTTTAAAAAGCTCAGCTCGAATATCCAAGCTCAAGGATCTCATTGAGAAGTACGTATTAAGATTTCTGTTCATAAATAATGATGAATTGTTTAAAAAATAACAATGCAAAATGTTCTTTTTCTTCGAAATTACGTTAACAAATGTATCCAAGTTAGATTTAGTATTGTTTTCTGACTTATAACAATAACTTACAAAATGTTCTTTTTCTTTTAAATTTTTTTGGACAAAGAATTAAAGTTAGATTTGATATTGTTTTCTGACATCATCAATAAACTCAGTTTTCATGTACATGTTGTATATTTCATTTGTGCCTTTAAAGCTCAGATGACGAAGAAAATAAAACTAATTTCTTAAAAGCATTATAGGTGGTCAATAGTAGGTACTTACTACGTGGGAGAGGGTATTCCACGAGGAAAATCTTTTTGAAAAAGATTGGGAACCACTGAGGTAGACCATTCTCCACACACAATTTGCCAAAGGAAAGAGTGAAAACAGCTATTGATTAAAACAAAACCTTATTTTTGTCACAAACATTTTGTTTAGAACAAAACCTTTTTGCCCTATTCTGAAGAAATGGTGTAATTATTCAGACAAAATTATTTTTTCTCGCGTTCGTTTACTAATATAACTCTAGAAAGCCCTCAAAGGCCATTGTAGAAAAGAATACAGCCCCAAAGCAGCTCAAAATGTATGGTATTTTTTCTTCATTTCTTGGTTTGGGAAATTCCTTTAGGTTTAGAGTCAATGAAAAACACAACTTGTAGGTAGGCTATGTTAGGTTGTAGATGTACCTATCACTCTAACCTACAGGGATTTTCAAAATCACGTCGGTGGAAAAAAATATATATTTTTTTCTGCGTTGGGGCGCTTTCAGAGAATCATTTTCAGGGGTAGGTAGTTACCAAGGTAGAATGGTGGTACACAGGCAACCCTTAAAGTGATTGGATAAATTACACCATTATATGGAGGAGTCCAGCTTTGGGGTTACGGAGAGGATGAGATCCTGGTGTAGGTACTTGTAACGAAGGGTGTAGCGCTTCAGGAAGAACGCCGCTCCGATGCAGGTGGCTGCCATCGCAGTTTGTGCAAGGAAGATGTTGAAGAAAGTCGCCTCTAGTATGGAAGATGGAGTCGAAGGGGGACCTAAGAGTTGAGTCTGCTCACTAGAGTGTACAAGTATACCTAGTTAACCCTCTTGAACAGATGTCAGAACGAGCAAGTTCACGTCTTGTAGCTCCTTGATGTCAATTAATAATACTGTGAACTCGGTAGATATAGTTACAACCTTTTTATGCGAAAATAGGGTATTGGAGCCAGGATACGCATTATGGAAGCTCCAGAGGTATTCTGGCAACATCCAAGCTAAGCTGAAATAATTCCTCCAGAACTCGAGGAATTTTCCTGTGATCAAAATTAGCACCCATACACAAGTTGATCTTGGTAAAGCTATTTTGAAAAAAGCATAATCAAACCAGTATTCTTTCTACCATATTAACTGATTTTTGAACTGAGGAAATTCTTGATATTTTGAGAGCTATGCTCAGATTCCGAATGTGTTCCAATGTTCAAGATAGATACACAAAAACACCTAGTAGTTTTTAACCATGAATTTTCAAAATTTGACCCCGAAGGTGTCTGGCACATTAGACAAGCACAGGACAGGCAATGCCATGAGTACGATTTCTCATTTTTTAATTGACAATTAAGACCTGTGAATTTAATCACGATAGCTGCTGCGCAACCTTGAAATTGGCTGTCATAGGCCTAACTCCGGAACTATTCTACCAATTTTGCTTAAATGTTCAACTGATGCATATAATATGTTGAAAAGGTTAGGAAGTTTCTGCCCACATAACTAAGCAGACGTCTTTTCTTATAAAAAATTGCTTTTGCACGTAATTACCTACTGTAAATAGTAGTTTAGCTTCATCAAATGCCCAAATCTCGACTACCAAAGAGTTTATAGGAACTCAGCATTATTACTAATGAGGACCATTAAGTTAAAAAAAGGATAATCTCCCCCTTCTAGAGAAGCAGTTTTTCACATTTTTCTCAGCCAATTTTCAACGGATTTTAATGCGGTTGGCGACATATTTCATATATTTTTTTTTTTTATAGGGGGTGAGGTGCCTTTAAATTTTAAAAAGGAGCTGAAACATTAAAATGATTGAAAGCTGATCCCCCAAGAAAATCGAACAAGAAAATTTGCTGAGAAAAACGAACTTCATCTGTTCCTTGGCCCCTAATCATTTTTTATTATAATTCATTTAGCTATCATTAGCATTTACAGGGGCTCCAAAAAACTGAATTTTACCAGAAGGGTTAAACTGTTAGTTCAAAGTAGGTCGGTATAATCGTAATTTCATACAGGCGCCCAATTGGTCGGTTTCACATGTTTCTCCAGGTAAATCAGAATATCATGATGCTGAATATTATTCAGAATTTTCCAGACCGAATTCAAAATTTTTCACTTCAAATTCATAACTTTTCAAAATAGAAACAAAATTTTCAATTTCAAATTATTTCCAACACTTTACATAATTTCAAGATAAAATTTTAAAATTTGGCCTATGATATTCGTCCACATGGCGCCAATCCAAAACAGATTAAATCCCCAAGAGCTAAAAAAAAGCAGTACTGCATCCAACGAGAATGAAGGTAAATACACTAGAATTCTATTGCCTTAAATTAAGTGAAGGGAAGTAAGTGAAAAAACAACAATTTTTATATGCTTTCAACATGTTGTGTATTGTCTATGTAACAAACTATCTATAAAAAAATTTGAAGCATTCTTAAAAAATCAAATTTCAAGTCATTTTAATTAACTAGGGTATGTATTTTTTGCCAAATAAAGAAGGAAAATCGGAATGCAATTTTTAAGTTTGGAATTGTGATCAATAACGACCGCCACGGAGCCTCAGAACGAGATGAAGAGTTGACTCCTTTTGAATGTTGTAGTCTGAGAGGGTACGGCCATCTTCGAGCTGTTTGCCGGCGAAGATCAATCTTTGCTGATCTGGGGGGATACCTTCCTTGTCCTGGATCTTGGCC
>JAEMON010000004.1:22600765-22613581 GCA_030264115.1 Lygus lineolaris
ATATTATTACCCAGGCGGGCGTTTTGTTGTTGTTGCCTGTATCTTTTCTGCCCGGAAATACAATGTTTGACACCAATCCTCGCTTCTAGGCAACACTGTCTTGTTAACGTGGCGTTGTCTGACGGCCCTGTCACTTGACGGAGTGAAGCCGCGGTGAAACACAAAATTCTAACGACTCGTCAAAAACAGGGCGTCAACTTTGACGCCACGTCAGGGAACGCCATGTTAACGCAAGTTTGGTGAAAGTGGCCCTTAGAGCATTTGCTAAAGTTCCTAAAATGAGTAAAAAACGGTTTCTAAACCATTTAACAAAATTGCGTTGAGAAACATTTTTGAGAGAAAACAATTCTTCTTGGTGAGTGAGAATCATTTTTGAGACAAACAATTATCGCTTAGTGAAAATTCTCAAAATTTGAGAATTGAGAAAAATTCAAAAGTTGAGAATTTTCAAAATTTGAGAAATTTAAAAATTTCATGAAAAATGGATTCTTGGGGTTAATCTACTCGTAGTACTAAAAAACACTTTCTAATTTGCATCACGATATGCCTCCTAAATTATCATTATTATGCCTCCTAAATTATGATACTCATGATTGAGAAAAACGAGCCTCAAATTCAATCCCTGCTTGTGTCGCACTTGGTCGAATAAGATGTAATACCCTTGGAAACGACATTCTAACTCCAGATGTTATTTCCAAGGTGGCGTTTACTGATCTCCGCTTTGTTAGAAAGTGGTGGGAGAAGGTTTTTGATAACCCCTCTCCCATAGGCTAATGCAGCCTGGGGGCAACTCACAATAGAACCTAAAGGTCGTAGTGGGGGGGGGGGGGGGGGGGGGGGGGGGGGGAGCTGAGACTCAGAACCCTACAGTCCCTCTACCTTAATTAATAAAAAAAACTTGAAACCTCTTTCAGAACATACGATTATAGTTTTAACCACGTCTGCAATGGATCGGTAGGGAATTTAAATCTTTGATGTTCTACGTGGTAAGAAGTTAAGTTTCTTCTATACGTATTCGAGTTGATTGTCGTTGTCGACCGATTCCCAAGAAAAACTTGATCCCTTTAAAGCGAAGCCCCACAAAAAGACTCCAACCGCTCCAGTTGGACTCACGCGTCTTGAAGAATGAAAAAAAAAGTGACGAAACTACCTCAACGGCAACTAGTTGGTTCCACGTGAGACTGTCGGCCTGTTCTATTCCTGTAGTTTCGAGAAAGGTGATCTTGTAACCAGGAAAAAACACGACTGAGATCTGGCATCACTCCGAGGGATCCACAATTTCTTCGGAAGTTCGCCCTCAACCTTGTTGCTTTAAACTGCTATATTTCGACTTTGTAATTTACCTCAGCTCCTCAGTTGAATTAATCCCTCACACATTTAGGCGTACAAACGAAAAACTTGGAATTCATAAAAAGGAAGTCATAATTGTTATGAGGGGAAAATTATTTTATTTTGACCTCAAAGTTTCTACGATTCTGCAGTTCTACTATGCTCTACGATTTACAATGATTTAGAGAGTGCAGGATTAAAAAAAAAAGATAATAAGGAATTATCATACATTTTTTTCTGAAAGTTAATGGCTTAAAAGAAACAGTATTGAAGTCGTAGGGCAAAAATAGTGTATCTGTAATTTTATGAAGTTTATTGAAATTTTCATTATTGTCCTACACGGTGGAAAAGTGTCGTTGAAAAGGGTGTCGCCTGTCATTGGCCAAACCCCGTCTAAGATGCCAACCAATCAAAATGAAAAACCACAACTCTACAAAAACAAAATTTTTTGAGCTCCTGATTAGTGAGATCAAATTAACTTTATTAAAAATAGTTACTTATTAATTAGGCATATTATTAATCCATTATTTAAATTATTTGTTCACTGCTGATGATGCAGTCTCAGCACATTCTTTTTCGGTTTTTCTTTTAGTGTGACGTATAAAAGTGTTTCTCAAGGGCCCTCGGAATGCCACCTGTTATTCAAACAACTGAGATTTTATTCCATGTTTTCTCCACAACTGAAGGATAAACTTTTTTCTTCGTAATTAACGTGTTATTTCATTACAAATAACAATACAAAAGCAGAAAAAAAAATGATTTTCTCATACACGATCCATGAAACCTTGATCATTTATGGAGGTTTTTGTGTAAATTACAATCTTAAACATAGGAACATTATGGTATATTCGGTATCAGCGCAAAATTTCCTATAAGAATCGCCCTCAAAAAGCTGTTAGAATGATTTTTTGAAAATTCGCTGATCAACTCATGCTGCACGAATGGAATTTTTTATGAATAAAGTCTGTTTCGAAAAGAAAATCGAAAGAAATTATTGAAGGTATTTGCTCAATCGGCCAGGTCCTAATTTTGTATCATTGTTTTTATCCTGGATTGTTTCTTGTTGTTTTGTAGATGTACTGTCGAGTCTTTCAAGCGTTCCCTCAGTCACCACGCCGGAAGCAGGTTCGGCAACTGCTACACCCGACGCCAGTCTTCAGCCTGCATCACAAGCCAGTTCTGGGTGAGCCTTGACTACCTAACTATCCCTGAACTACAATAAAGTTACTAATCAAATCACCCTAGTTTATAGGCCGATGGCCTAGTGATACCTAGTCTATCAAAAGCTGTTTTAAAATATTTCACAGAGCGGCCGTTGTATAATGACGCGATCGATTTCTGGATCATTTTTGGGTAGGTAGTTATTTTTTTAGTGACGAACTTTTAGAATCTAACATCGAAATTCGATGTTTCAAGATTCATTTAATTCTAAATCGTTATTCGAGTGCGTGTGGCTCATCGGTATCTCGAATTTACGCCTGCTCATGCGCAGAGGCTGATATTGATCCGACAGGGGAATTCGTAAGGGACTACTTAGAGCCTAGTCAGCACAACCCCTTAAAATATCATTTAAAAATCAGATGAAAATAGTGGAATTTATGCGAGTTACAAGAATTCATTGACACTGATAGGAAAAAAATTTGTTCAGGAAGATATTTTTCACCTTGAGGGGGGATGTTACGATTTAAATCATTTCTAGTGATGATGCGGTACACTTTTCGATTTGATGTACTAGATCTGATTAATGTACCGATATTAGTATAATATCTGAAGAAAAGTATCGTTACAACCATTATCGAATAATTTTTGTACCTTAATTTAACAAAACATGAGAGTAAAATGAATAAAATTGTAAATTTCGCCCAAATAAAGTTAATTATTTACATAAGTTAGTTCCCCTTATCTATCAAATAGACTCAATATTGTGGATTGCTTCTCCAGGTAGTAAGTTGAAGTATGTTGAAATAGGTAAATAAATACAACATATTTAATATTTCAATTACGAGTTTTATTACTTGACTCTACAATCAAAGAATGAGATATCATAAGTAGTCATGAAAGATAATTATCGATTCAACTAAAACTAATTGGGGGAAAACAAAATTATTTAAAAAAAACAAATTTTTTGGGAGAGTATGGTCTGATTTGTATTACAATGCACGTCTGTTCTCCTACCGTTTTGAACCTACGTCAGGGGAGAATATTTTCAAGTTTGTAGAGGGGTAGTGCGCAAGTACAAAACTTGATAATAATTATCAATAATTTAAATAATTTGGGCGAACAGACGTCAAATCGAATTTTGTACCTACGTCAGGGAAGAATATTTTCAAGTTTGTAGAGGGGTAGTGCGCAAGTACAAAACTTGATAATGATTATCTATAATTTAAATAATTTGGGCGAACAGACGTCAAATCGAGCGTGTTTCCCCCAGACCTCCCTGCATACCGCCATCCAGCCAGAAAACCCTTGTAAAATTAGCGTAGTTTCACCAGATCGAGAACCTGGGATCAGGTCGAAGTTGAACATTTGCTCACCAGAGTGCAAAGATACCCCTCTTGAACAGATGTCAAATCGAGCGTGATCCCAAAAATTATTTAAGGAAGAATCAGTTAAAACAGGCAAGTTGAGTACGGTAGAAGAGAGCCTTAGTTGGAAGACATCATCAGACCTTCATGGGATGCTCTCTCGAAGGCTTGAAGATCATGATGTTGTATTCTCCCATTCGGCATGCTAACGATCATATTTTGAATAACCCTTGGAAGTTTGGTTGCTGATTCATAAATGTTGTTTATACCAGAAAGAAGAAATCTCCTCAGTTGATGGTGGTAAGCGTGCAGTCAACCTCCATTCCACCCAAAGAAACCGTAGTTTACACCAAGCAGACACAAACGACACAAGCTAGCACTGAGCGCGACGGTAAGCCCTTCCCTCAACAACCCCACTCCTCCTATTTGTTTGTGGTCATATTCTAACCTTGATGTTTCCTTTGAGTGAATTGTTAATACTTGAAATCTGTAATTAACGTTCAGTGGTAGCTACTTGCTGATTCAGGAAGTGTTTACTCCTCATTTAAACCAAAATTATCTCTATATCTAATATTGATTGATTAAACAGTTTTATTTGGTAAAGTTTTTCTAAGATTTGGTCATCAAAATCGTCCGATGTTTTAAATTCTATGTGATTATCATTTTTTCATTTACCTCTCAAGGAATCGATGTTTGATGCATAATTTTCAACATCGATAGAATTATTGAATTCAGGAGTTGAATCTTTATTTTTTCCAATAGAGCGGAGTTTCGTTCACTCCCGCACTAGGTACCATGGCACTAGTACTAATACAATGGCTAGTACAGTGGCTCCTCAACCTTCGTTTTCACTCTTTAATTTTAATTCCTTCAAATTTCTCAAATGGATTCCAAATCTTGTTCTCTGCCGCTACATTTCATTGTTATTACGAGAACTATTATTTCAATGTTGAGTTAATTTATTAAAACCCAATATTTTGTTCAAATAGCATTTTTTTCTCACAAAATAGAGGTTTTTATGAAAAAAGTACTTAAAAACTTGATTCCAAGCTTGTACCACTTTGGTAATTCAAAATATGCCTTCACATTTTCCTGCTTGAGAACTAGCCTCTTAAGTTCATGATGGGTGCTCTCTGCTATTTTCATTTTATCATCTTCTTTTTCTATTTTGTTCTTTTTACTCAAAATATTTATGTCACTTTCTACTCTGATCACATTGTGGGGTACTTTCCTATCCTAGCTAGCTGTTAGCTGGAGCTGCAGAATCACAAATATCGTCTATCTGTCGCAAGGTGCTCATAATTTACCAAGCGTTCAGTTTAGTCCTGAAAGGAACTTAATATGAGTCCAACGATGATGATAATTTCTAGCATTGTCCAGCAAGATTTTCTGTCGTTGGTTGGTGGACACCATTGATATAACCGGAATTTCCTGCGCACGTTTTCTTTTTCATGTCACTCATAGATCTAACGAGCAGCAAGGGAACATCTACGTGCTTCCTATAGAGAGTTTGCATAATCACAACAAACCATCAACACAAGCAACCACAACTCATACGTCTCGAACCTGCTATTCTAATAATGCCGGCGTGCTGTGCGCCCTACCAGGAAAAAATTAGAAACTTAAATTGAAACAATATTTTCTCTCTCGTAGTCAATGATGAAATTCGTGTTGTGAAGTTGGCTGCCTTGCCTAAGATGAGCCCAATCATACGATAGAACACACTGCGAATGATTTTTTTGCTGTTTATATTGCAAGAGAATGGCTTCAAAGTGATCACAATGGGGTTACTTCATAATTATCTACGAAAAATCGTAACATTTGCAAAAAATGCGCGCAAAAATCATTACATTTAAAAAAACTCTGGCGGAAATGAGATTCCCTGATTGGTTGAACTTGAAACAGAGGCTTCTCATTGTGGAATGGCTTATGAAAGGGGGATGGCAGGGTGTATTTAGGGAGTTTTAGCAGTCAACTGAACGGTGGCTGTGGCATCGTACTAGATTTGAGATGCTAACCTTGTTTAAAGTCGGGTCAAACTGGCCTGTTTCGGATCGAGTTTAAAGTCACGTAAATAATCATTGGAGGGACGTTGATGTATGGTTGCCAGATGACATTGGATGAAATCGCCGTCACCTGTTTACTCAAAGCCACGGGGCCTGGCACAATAGCATCCATTCTCCCGTTATTGACTTGCGTGGGTACCTCACCACCAAAAGATTCAAATCGTCCAATTTTTACAGTTCTGCTACCATATGGATTTTTTTGTCCTGATAAATAGGTAGTGTTTACTAGTCATGGCAACTCAAATAATATAATATAGTTAATGGGTTTTCCCCATATTTTTTTCTCATGCTCAGACCCCATTGAATTTGATAGGCTGATCACGTTGACCCTCTTTACGCGCTGCGACTTCAGAACCAGACTATCTTCCTAGGCTGAGGCAGGAACGGAATCTAGAGTTATATTTCAACTCGCACGTCGTGATGTTCATGTGAGCAGTTTTTCGCGTTTTCACAGACTTTTAACCCTCCACTGCCTTTGTGTCCTACGTACTTCACGCGTCAATGTGAACCCAGATGAAAACGGGAAAAGATGGACATTTTAGCTGGTAAGAACCATTGAGATAAGTGATTATCTCGATATTAAAACGAGGGAGCAGTTCAGAACTCTCCAGGAAACTGCACACCTTGCTGGCATTATTAGGACGGGAGAACTGTAGGTGGTAACTTGACCAGAATGCGAAAGAGCGAATAAACGCGGTTGGTAACCTGACATGCGTTTTTGTCGTTTTGGAGGCTGTTGCCATGGTAATTACGTATCCCGGTCAGGTAAGCTGGTAAGCATCCACGTTTGCTCGCTCTGGAACATTCAGGACTTACGGTGTGTTGAGAAATGGTTGTTCAAACTCTGGTTTTAGCTAACCTGATCCTATTCATATGCTACCTTTCACAATTTTCCAGATCTCCATCATAGTAGGTAGGTAGCTCTCCTATCATCTTGGGATGTAGTGCATGATACTAGAGTTGGCTTTTGTTTTGGGAAGGTGTCAGACTATCCGTTCTTCCATGATTCAAGAATTTCCTTGTTGTTGACTTCTTCATTTCGAAAACTTGTTAGTTGGGAAAATGTAGCTCGTAGTATTTCGTAGAAGTCTCATGCGAATAACCAGTGACCCGTTGGATTTCGTTCGTTGTTCTCCCAACATTTCCTTTACTTATTTTTCGGGCTCATGTTGTAATGGTTTGTCTATATCATGCGTTTTAGATTATTTTCAGGAGCCCTTCTGCTGCAATTCGTGTACTATGAAGTACAGTTCTACAGTTTATAACAATTCATTCCACACGTACTGCTGATAGGTACCTAGATAGATTAAATTACCCGTAACCATTCTCTTGCATTACTAAACTCATGAACGTTTTCGGTACAACCTTTTTTACTTCGCAATAGTTTTATTTTACAATAATTTTTGAGTAATCATATCCAAAAGTGCCTACAGAACGAATGTCTGGATCTCGAATTATGATAATATGAACCCCCTCACTACAGTTTATCAAGAACCTAAGAGAAAAGTATCACGGAACATTTTCAGTTGATCCAGTGCAGTTGAATTCGCATTTATTACCAGTTTTTCTACCATTTCTTGTTCTTTTAATCGTTACATTTTGTTAAATATTTAACAATCAACTTGTTGAGACGACGAACTTGGTACACAGTGTAATTTTTTCTTTGGTTTATTTCATCACCAGCATCACTTGGTTCACGTGAGTTCCAAATTGGTTCTGTGCATGCAAGTCGTCAGAAATTGATGTATAATATTTCTTTGAATTGGTAATTTTTGGCACTCTATGAATATCGCGCAAATTAATGAGTGTAATCTTGTGTATCCAAATCTAATATTAGGAGAATGGCCGATGACTTCAGTATTTCAGCACTCTGAAAATCGGACTTCTTCCTTTGTTGATCAATAATATTGGGAGAAAATACAAAAATTGATTTGCATTGAAAATATTTGAGTTCAGAGCGCAGTAGGCGCTCCTGGGAAAACGAGCTGACATCACGATTGGGTCGAACTCCCTCAGGCTCAGGGTGGCCAACCTACATAATCATCCATATCTACCAATTTTCAGAGGGTTTTTTTTTACTGAAAAGTTCATAAAGAATCATGGAAGAGAAAGAGAATAGTGGCAAATTATGGGTCATGCGCCGGTAAATGTACGAAAAAATTGCCAATTTGTTAACAGTTTTGCAGAAACCATTTTACCGTAAATGTGAAAGTTAAGTTGGCAACTCTTTACATAATTATTTAGTTTATTATGGGACGTGGATTTTCATTCAAATTTTCAAACTCATTATTATTGCTGGGAAGCTTTTTTTGCGAACGGACCACATTTTAGTGATTCGTTTATGTATGAATGTCTTCCACACTGCAGTTGTAGGTGGTTTTGGTGCCTTGAAATACCTCATTGGTTCCTTCTACTACACTACCCAGTCAAACAAATTATTTACTTGAGTATTTGGAAATTGCGAAATTTGCACAGAAACTCCTACTGAATATGCAAGAACCTCATCGTAATACGAGTATTATTTCTTTATTGAAAGCTATAATAATACTCATAAACATGAAAAATAATGGCCATCAAAATTATCTAATCCTTGGCATGTTGGAGGTCTACGGAAATTTAGTTCCCGAGTTCTATTTTTGCTTATATTTGCGTTCTATTTTTAACCTCTTCCTTAATCCCCTATAAATTTAGGTTAACATTAGGTAGGTACGATTTCAATTGTGAATTGTTTCAAGGTTTTCTTTTGTTTTGTTGTGTTTACATTATTATGGAACATGACCCAAACAAAATTAACCGTCATTGTTTGCGGTTATCGTTGGTGAATAACTATTTTGTTATTTGTTGCATTGACTCCGAATGTTACTTAACAAGGCTCTGATTCTTCTTCCCCCCTGAAAGGCTACTATGAGGATTGGTTCCGCCCAAGGAAAGGTGGGTGCGCTATTAATCCATTCCTTTCTCACTAATCCTAATCCTTTCTCCTCACTTTCCATTCATTTATCACTAATCCTAATCACTCTTTGTCCCCACCATCCCCAACCCTTCCCTTATTTATTTTTTCAAATTACGGAATTGTTTTTGATGTGGCAAAAATTAAGTCATCAGCGCATACTGTTGTTAGGGTTTGTAAAATTTAGTGAGTAAAATATTGAGTTAGGGGGAAATTGCAATAGATTTGCTCAGAAATGTGGTTCCTATCTCTGGTTCAGAGTAGTATGGTCCTGATCGTTATGCCACAGTGTAGTGAATAGGTTTGCATCATATAAACTCTATTTCTACTCAGTGAATTTTGTAGCGTCAATGCAAGCCCTATCCCTACTCGGTGGATCTTGTAGAATACATCCATAATATGTCCTTCGATCTTGTGATCGGGGTTTTCTCTCAGTACATATTTATATGTCTTTTCTTTCGCGTTTTAATTCGCGCTATATTAGTGAAGTTTACTAAACATTTTACGTAACCTATTTCACACATTTCCGCATGAAACTTGCCTGGCGAACTCATATTTTCGAACCCATAGGATTCACCAATTACTATTTTAGTATTCCATCCTTCTGACCGGCTTGTTACTCTAATTTCCTATGTGTGAATTTCCAATACACAACCATACAATTCCCTATTGTTGATAACCCTATTATTTGATAACTTATCTTGTAAATAAGTACCATTAAGTTTATAGATTATCTTAGGTAGTTATCATTTTAATAAATCGAAGATTAATACATACCTTGAAAAATCACTAAAAATGAAATATCTACCTGAAATAGTAATTCTCCGTGGTGGTCTTGTTGATCTGACAACCCAACTAAAGCTCTCCGTCCTTACTAGTAGGGATGCAAATCTATTTTCGATTGAATCTGAAAATCGATTTTTCACCTCCGATTTTCGATTTGTTTGCCATCAAGTGATTGTTCCGATTTTTAGCCGAAATCGATTTTTTGGCTTCAAAAATCGATTGCTAAAAAATCCGAAACAGTCCGAAAAATCCGAACCAAGCAAGTTTTTAAATTCTTGAATGACCCCACCGTTATAATTTTATATTTCATGCAGCAATTGAAAGTTCCATTATTTTTGTAAGGAAAAAGACAATTGAATTTTGAATAAGTTAACCTACCGAATTTTGATAGGTAAAATACACAACTACCAAAACATTCACTTTTTTTATTTTTTTAAATTTTTTTTAATTAAACAATAAATAAGTTTCTTAAAAAATCGATTTTTTCAACTGATTAATTGGTGCAATCGATTCTGAGCTTTCGATTGAGAAACGATTTTCAAAATCGATTGTTGTGACCGGTTTAGCATCCCTACTTACTAGTGAGAGTATCAGCTATCAGTGCCTGAATTAGTCCAATGGCAACCCCAGGCAGTCCGTCCTCATTTCTAGGTTTATAAAGAAACTAGAAAACCTCGTCTAGCCTCTTTACTTATATATATTCCTTTTTAGAAATAGGAATTGAAACTTTTTTTGGGAAAATCCCGGGAGTTCCTTCCTCATTCCTTCCCCCTACCAGTGACCTTTGAACCTCTCCCCAATCTACGCTTAGTATTCTACTATTGATCCAGTTAGACGACTCTTGTCATTGCTTATCATTGTGATTGGTACAATTTGGTTGAGCTCTTCCTTTTCAAAATTACTCATAGTGATGTTCCAGTAAAAAATTAATTTTCTCGCAAACATATGATGTGCTTTTTTTTAATTAACGTATCATTCGTTGTTTTAGTGATGATGAAATTGTGAAATGTTTCTGCTTCGGTGTGGTGCATGACTGTTGGAATTACTCTTCGAGCTTGCGTTTCTGTATTGAATCTAATGTAGGTAGGGGGTGTCTCGTGTTTGTTGGTGTCCCATTTCAACCTTCTGCTTGCTCTTTTCTGTTTCTATAGTCGAGCTTCGATTTCAGAGCCATCTTTCAACAGATTTGAAGGATACTGTCAAATTCTCGCACTGCACGAAACTGTCCATTTCTTCCTTAGTTATATAATATTACCCAGTAATTGACTGTAAATGTTGAGTTGTAGCTAAAGAGACTGCGTAATACAGTACGTATTGGTAGTGTAATGTCGTCTGCCCTGCCAACTAGGGACAAAGAGCCACGACTCATGAGTATATTATGCGACACCTGTGCTTATTGCATGGTTTTAATGAGCAGTACGTGCTACAGGCCTGAATTTAACTAGCATTCATTTCGCCCTTGACAATTATTTGAAGCGTCAAGCCTTCGGATTCTAAATCTACTTTATTCCGTCGGAATGTATGTCCCATGATCAGCATTAAAATAATCGCATTATATCTGGTGGTTTACATTTACTTACACTTATATCTATCCCAGAAATATAATGTTGAATTTCTCAGCCCGAAGTCTTTAATATTGGTCATCGTGTTCGTGTCGATTTCATAGCTGTAAAATTGTGATGGTGTTGTGTAAGTTTGTTTTTCCTCTAGGGATTACATTTCTTCAAGGAATCCTAGTAGGTATCAATTTACTAATTGGAATTCACTTTTTCGATGAAAATCCAATGCGATCAATAATGTCTGGGCAGGAGAACTACTAACGGTATCTCAGTCGTTACTGACTCTTTGATCCTGCCAAGGTGATTCACAACAAGTACCAATTTCGTTCAAATAAGTCACCATAATAGTTGTTAGTGGAAGTTATAGTCTGGTGTGTGGTGTTGCTTTTTTACGCTTAGTCGGGATATAGCCACGAAAATACACAGAAACTACGTTGGTACCTACCTTACATATTAGTCATAGCATGTTATTCGAAACGTTTAAAGTCCATTCTAGACCCATCTTTTGAAACGTTACTCCTGGTAGTCAGTCGAAGGAGGGAGAAAAACATAGTAGTCCGTAATTCCGTTGTAAAATGATTGGATCCCTTGAAGGGATGATCAAAATGTCAGTTTCTAAAAAGCTCATGAAAATATAGGTTAAGTAAACTCGATTAAAAGTAATGTATTATTTATATCAAGAAGACCAAAAAATCAGTTTGAAGAAGTAGACCTGAACTCCAAACTCCATACTCTCCAAACTCGTACTCTGGACTTCCCACAAATTTCCAACTGACCTAACACAACTTTTGTCGCTATGAGGTACTCATATTCTAATCTTCCAGATGTGATACTGGGTGGAGAACCATATTGTTTCATGTGTTTGGTGTGTTAAACAAATTTTCAATCCAAAAATTGACATTATTTCACAATTTCGAATTTGTGAACTCGCCGCAAATTTTTTCCTGTTTATGCATTTCTTGGGTTAAGCCACGTAGGGATAATTTCAATAAAAAAATAAAATAATGTTCATCCCCATGCTTTGTCTTCGTCAATTATCGCAAACCGTGCATATTCGTGTCATGTAGCGGAAGCGTGCTGGGCCCATAACCTGCTAGAAGTACCAAAGAGAGCAGAGTTGGGAAAGCGATTACATTGATAGAATATTTTTATTCATACAAAAGTGTTTACAACTTTTCACGACTCGCAAGAACAATGATCAACAATCATTAACGTCCCTAAACCTGAGTTGAGCTTCAGCAATCAGCTTCATTCAACCCCTCGCTTGCAACTGCTAGGGTTGAGCATTGATGGTCGATGTTTTCGCAATCGATGGTTTATAGTTGATGTATTTCACAATCGAAGGTTGTCGGCCCCTTCAAGCACAAATCGTTTTGTTCAAAAAGTTTAGTAAGAAGGATAGAGAGGGTTTATCAAGGAGGGGAAGAAGTGACCTAGGTCTCTGCCCTTCGCTCTGCCTCTTGGGGGCATGGACCTAGGTAGCCAATGGAATTGCCATATCTTCCTATATCGATATTATGAACTGTCAATCGCTCACCAGTAGACTTCATCGAAGCCCCGATTCGAATAATTTTTAAAAACTTTCACTTCTAATTGATTAG
>JAEMON010000004.1:22619592-22631855 GCA_030264115.1 Lygus lineolaris
CTTGCACCTGATTAGTATTTGGTCTTAATTTCAAGTTTAACGCTTGATCACTTGAAATAAAGTTCTGTTGAAACCATTTCAATATCAAGTTGTCTTGATGTACCAACCTTTTTCTCGCTTTTTACTTTCCTTACTTGATTCAAAGAATAAAGGGAAAGGAGAGGATTTAGCCTGATTCCTATGTGATATAAATGTAGATAGCTGTGGGCATTATTGTTATTATTTATATTCTCCGAAACATTTCCCTGTAAGGATATCACTGAGCATAGACAAAACTAGTGCCAAAAGAAACAATAAAAATTGGACTCTCGCCACACCAGTAGCGCTTGGGTAACCCATGATTTTATGCATAGATGGATGCTACTTTCTGCATGGATCAGTGTCCTGGATGTTCGCTGCGCTCGCATCTTCTTAAAAGTACAACATATCCCATACAATCCATTAGTAAAAGTAGCAGATCTTACAACAGTAGATCACTGCATTGATTAGAGAGCCACACAGCGCTAGTTGTGTCTGGCTGAGTGCTTTGGCAAGACAATCCTGATAAAGATGGAGTAGGTACCTACTGCCAGGTGTTGCATAATATTCATAATTATTACCTACTGATCGTATGATCGAAATCTAGTTGAAACGAGTTATATGGTTCTTACTCGAGCTGGCCAGGGGGATGAAAACAAGGGGTTGGGGGTGAGGGCAGAGTTCAACAGAGCTGCATTGTCTCGTGTTGAGATTTTGAAGTTCATAGTGGTTACTAAAGTGGCTTTAGTGTGTCCAACAAAACCCAGAGAAAAGATAGTAAGCAGAATGATGGGTACTTACCATGTGTGCCCTGGAAGCTTCTGAACTCCAAAATTATGCAGCCAAAAGCAACTGACGGAATGGCTAAGTGTTGCGGATTTTATGAGGATTCCTCTTGAAGTTCTAAGATACAAGATTGAAATCCAGGCTTGCAAAGTAACTTTTTTTGGCCTGGCCACATATCACCGGCTAGTTCTACGGCTCAACACCAGGCACAGGTTGATCGATAGCTTTCATCTCTATTGATTAAAGTTACTCGATGATGCCGTGGTATTGCCCCTTGACTGCAACACTCAACTCTCTTGACTCAATCAATCCTTGATCTTATTGACTCGAAATCACTCTCTAGCGAACATGAACTCATTGACACACACTCTGCAGCTGCACTCAATAACTTCGGGTTTTCTTTCTGGGGAAAATATTGCACGGAAGGTTGCGGTCCCTTGCATGGGGTTTTCTTGGTGAAGTCTTTTTCAATCATTTGAAAATCTGGGTTGACTTGGTTGCACGTTAGATGGAAGCTCATGTAGATACCATCGGAAATGAATAGCTAACAATGCAGTTTACATTAAAGTCGAATTAAAGTCAATATCAACTTACCTACTACAAAGTGAACTACTTGACTAAATAATATTGTGCTGTACCAATTCATTGCCGATGACCATAATTCAATATTTCTTCTTGAGCTTTCTTTTTTTCCTCTTTCTCATGTTATTCTGCAAACAAATTATTAACTTTATGACTAATTTTTTGTGTCAAATCATGTCTACCAATTGGTGATTCTGTATTGTGTTTTTATCTTTCAAGACGAGTACAATCTTAATCCTGGTTTAGAGTGGGAGGACGAATTTACAGGTAAGGATCAACTCTGAGGATGCGTTAATTTGAATTTATTATTGTATTTTTTATCCTATTTTTATTCCATTTGTTTTTAGACTCTTCGCTATTTTTCTTCATTTTTATCCTGATTTTTCCCTCTATATTTCGTCGTTTATTTTTTCTTATTTATTTCAAAAATCATGAGAGAATTTCACTATTCCTGTCAACGGACATATTTATGAACTTCGAGAAGCGTTATTATTTTTTCCTTTCTACATAAAGGTTATTTCATGTTTGGTTTCTAAAACACGACCAAATTTATATTGTTTTTTTTTTTAAATGAACTTTTAGTTTTCCACTTTCCTTGACTCGCAACGTGTTACTAAAGTTTGTGTTCTGAGATGTGGCATGTCTAATTTTTGCACGGTTGTTCGCAAGAAGTGTTTTCCCTTATTTGGTAATTGAACGTCGTGTAGAATTGAAAGTAACCCAGTGAATTACTTTACTTCCTTCCGTTCAATCTCTTTCTTGACAGTATCCAATAAATTTGACAGGTACGTTAGATCGTATTGTAATTTGTTTGGTGTGTTACCTTTACTTCGTGTTATTAAATGTACCTTCGTATTTCTTCGTAAACTTTTCATATTTTTTAATTGAAGGTTGGATAATCCTTTGGGTAATTCTTCCTGTTAGCATTAACATAGATTCTGATCCCGTCATTTTTGAAAATCCATCCGCTTCACTATCAACCGAGAAATATATACTTAATAGGTTTTCGTTTGTCTCTTGCTGCTATTTAGTTTCAAAAGTTCAATTTTGATTCATAAAATTCAATAAGTAAGTAGTTAAGGAACAATATCCTAATTATTCCAGTGTTCCTGTGTTGTTATCCGTAATATGTCCAAATGCTTTTGGAATAAAGTAGTGTTGGTATTATTGAAAGATAGATTGGTACTTGAAGAGGAGTGAAAGAGTTGGAAAAACTGAAAAATTAGGGGAAATGGAGGGCCAGTGTCGGATAAAACTGAAAAGTTAAAGATTAGAACGAAAGAAACAATATTTAGAAAGAATTGGTAGCGTTGACGTTAGATATCCCCGCCTTGAGCTGACTGAATGAGAGCAACCTTTGTCGACTGCTCAGTGAGGTAGACCTCTGGTCTTTCAGTACACATCTGCCAGATCATAGAAATCTAGCGAGGGCCCACCTACTACATTCGTAACCATGGAAACCATTGTCAATAACCGTTAAGTAATGGATTCAAATTTGATATGGAGATCGCCCCAGACGAATAAATATGTCAAACTGATCGGGAATGGAGCCCACGGAAAAGACACCTTCTTCACTGAGCTTTCGTGAAATATATTCCACTGTCTCCCGTGGCCACAATTACAGAAATAATTAAGATACCATTCAGAATGGTGTGTATAAAGGGTCCATGTAAATTCTCGAACAGGGAGTGAGAGGGAGGGATGGAGAGAGGGTGGTGGAGAGAGGGTGAGACTCAGCTTTAAGTGGGTGGTTCCCTGGAAGGAAGGAATAAATAGCTGGGGGTCGACATTAACTTCAGGATGATCCGAGAAGGGGGGGTGGCCGGAACACTGTTCCTAAGTGCATACCTAGCACAGTAATCTATGGGCCTGCTATCTCCTCAACTCAAACCAGTCACTTTCCTTCCATTGTCCTTTCTGATTTACGTGGCAAACGGCTTTTCTCTCGAAAATTTTCCTTTTTACCTACTTGCTGCGCCGGATCTGAAAAGTTATTCTCCATTTCAATGATTCCTGTATCTTGATTATTCCATGGCAAATTTTCGCAAGTGAAGGTTGATGGTTCAGGAGGAAAGGTAAGTTATACCTCAGGGAAAAATCAGGGATATTAGTACACATTTTCCTACAAGACCTGTGAAATTTAACGTCAGTTTTGATTGTCTGAATCATATGGAATAGGAAGTTCATCACATTTCATTTAGTTGTAACTCTCCCCCTGGTAGGAAATAGAATTGTTTCCAATTGGAATTTCTGTCCTTAAGTATGAGAGGAGGCGTTGTTTTTGTTGATGTACATTGTTGTCCCTGAGTTCTGGGCAAGGTTTAACTCACACTGTAGTTTTGACTTATGACGAGCAAGCTGAGGATGAGGAAAGTTCGTTGCCACCGATGGTCGATGGGTTTCAGTCCAAATTGCCACCGGGTATCCTACCACATGGCCTGCCCAAGGTCAAGGACATGGAGCCGGCCATCACCTCTGTGGAGACTGAGCAGCAGCAGAAGAAGGAAGTGAAACAGAGTAAGTACACATACTTTTCCTCTGTCAAGTATCAAGGGCAAGGAAGTTAAGCTAGGTTCACTCTGTCCAGTGTCAATCCATCATCATGGTGTCAATCTGGATGACAATGTTCAACCTTGCGCCGACTATTGAAATTTGGAGGCCATCATCTTTGCATACATATCATGGGTACTGGAAGCTGTGATATTATCCATGGTTTGCACAGGTTAGCCAATTATGGTGTGTGTTGTTTTCTTGACCTGTCTCTGCCTGTGCAAAACTTGATGAGAACCACGTTCTGGCTCACGCTACCCCCCTCCATCAAATTTGAAAGACGCACTAAACAAGATAATGGACCATGTGAACCTGGCTTTAGAAATGAGCAATTGACATTTTTGGGTTTTTAATATGAAAAACCTCCACTACTTTGTTTAACTATTATAATTGATAGCCTCGAGATCGTACATTATAAAATTAATAATCATTCTTCATATCCTACAAAGTGGGGGGAAACATCTTAACCTGCATCAAGGGTAGGTTACCTCTAGTATGTATTGATAAGATATTGTCTTTGATTACTTCCCGATGGGACTGAAGTCACCATTGACATGACTACTCCACAACAGACATCATTGGATTGTATTTACTTGATGTATTTGGATGCAAAATTTCAGGCTTTTGAACGAATAATACGTTAGAAGAGATAAAAAGGTTATAATATATCATATTGTTATAAAATTATCACTAAGCTCCGAATATCAAATAGGAACGCCCAGCAAAATAAGAGAGCAACTGGAACAGATCTGCTCCGTTTGCTTTGTTATTTTGAATGGATGAAACAATACAGTTAGGTAGATAGGTACCTTGAACTCAGATAGAATGAGAAGATGGGAAGCTGTTATTCGTCATACTTTCTTTGATCAGAAGTTTGATTCTGCAAGGTACAATAATTCTGGGGAGAGTGTGATCGAGTACTCAGTACTTATTAGATTCTTGTTATAAGTTTATTGGATCCCAAAAAATTCGATCAAAATCAGTTAAATAGATTTATCTTATTATCTGGGGTCTCCAGAGTAGTACTGATAGTAGTAGACCAATACAGATATTTAAGCGGGTTCCGAGGGTTTAATGAAAGTGGTTTAAATCATTGAATTGAATAAAATAAGAGAGCGTAGAGGTCTTTGGGTGTGCAAACGAATTCCGGGTTGCTACTTGGGGTACCTACATACCTATAGAAACTCCCGAAAAGACAGGGGAAACCAAAGTGAACAGGGAAATCAGAGAAAATTGGGAAATGTTGGGCAAAATGGTGGAGTATTTAAAATGGTGTAGTATTTCATGATTCTTGGTCTCACCAGCGCACAATGGGACGAATGGCACTTCTACATTCTTACAGGAACATTATTTCAACTAATTCCGAATATACCCCTTGTTCCTTTAGGTACCCAAAACAGCTAATTAGCTCCCAAAACTTCAGGAAACCTAGAAAAAGCACATTTTTTACCATTGGAACCGCCCTGAATTATTTTAGTACCTAAGAAAGAGGCCTTCGCCTGAGAATTCTGCGTCGAATGAGACCAACGCCAACTCATCAACACAGTAGCCATGATTTTTGGTGGTTTGTCCACTAAGTTTTCCGTTTATTCCACTTTTCCCATGTTCACGACTGAAAAAGTCGAGAAAATGGAAAACTTTGAAAAATCACCAAAAATCATAGGTACTGCGTTGATGGGCTGGCGTTGGTCTCATTCAGCGCAGAATTCCCAGGTCCTCAACTTTATTTTTATATAATGCAATTTTGGTCGGTTCAAGTGGTCAAAAATGTGCTTTATTGAGGTTTGGGCAACTAATTACGTAGCTATCTAGATGCAGGATAGGGATGCAGAGTCGGTCGCCAACAATCGATTTTGAAAATCTTCTCTCAATCGAAAGCTTAAAGTCGATTGCACTAATTGATCTGGTGAAAAAAATCGATTTTTCAAAAAATTAATTTTTCAAGAAACTTATTAATCTTTTTCTTTTTTTTTTTTTTTTATTAAAAAAAATTATTGGAATGTTTTACCCATCAAAATTTGGCAGGTTTTCATTTATTTAATATTCAAGTGTCTTCTTTTTTTTTACAAAAATAATGGAACTTTCAATAGGTGCATGGAAAATAAAATTATAACGGTGTGGTCATTCGGAATTTGAAAACTTCCTTGGTTCAATATTCAATCATTCAAAATGTCAAGGCCACAGACAAAACCAAGTTGCAAAGAACGTATTGATGTCAAAAAAATCTATTACAGGCTAAAAATTGGAACAATCATTCAGTGGCAAAAGAATCAGGGGTGAAAAATCAATTTTTCGATTCAATAAAAAATCGATTTGCATCCCTAGTGCAGGAATTTAGTTTAGTGCAGGTATATTCGGAATCAGCAAAAAATGTCCAAGAATCTAGAGGTGGGTACTTGAAATTGCTATATCTTCTCATTGTTCAACGTCACAAATGCAGACATTTCGGGGGGTTGTGGTTGCTTACGACGAGAAGTTAGTACTTGAAAGTTGCCTTAACTTTTGACGGATTTTGATTAATCTTGATATACCCCATCCCCTTGCTAAAACTGTCCTTCGGGCTCAAAGTTGGGAGGGTGTTTGGGGGCACTACAATCTTGGGTGTGCTGATTTTAAAATTGTTGACACTTTGAATAATTTAGGCGTGCAAAATGGACGGCAACCTTGGTTTGGATCTTTTTCTGGGACGTGATAGCCTAAAAACCCGGATTTACCCCTCCCCGTCAACACTACTTCATGATTTTTTGTGAACCTGTGTGGTCAGTGAGTGTGAATCTCCGATTTCCAGCCTTGTGAAATATATTCTTTTCAGTACGCGAACTCAGCGAAGACGAGAAGATGATGATCGTGTTGAGCGAAGACTTCCAAAGAACGATGGACCGCACTGGCAGAATTATGGAGCGGGCGCTTGCCGAGTCGACTGATATTTATACTGATTACACCGGGATATCAGGCGCTGATGATCTGAAGTATGCTAATTCTTATATAAATGGTACCTGTTGTTCATACCTAGTGACTAATATTTTCAGGACGTCACTCAGAATCAAGGTTTCCCTTTTAATGAGGTTTTGCTCAATTAACAACGTTTTGGCGCCAATCGTCGTAGTTCCCCCATTAATACATGTTTTTTTTTTAAATAATGATTAATGGGGAACATGCATGGGTTTTTTTATTTTGTAATTTGAACGATCTTAATGAGGGCTTTCCAAAAAGGTGCTATATGAGTGGTATCTGACAATTGAAAGTTACCGAAAATGGGGCCTGCCTGGGCAAAGCTCCTTTTGTTGAACCTAAATGACGTCACGTGCTCCCTTTCAACCCATTTTCTGGGCGAAGCAGCCTTCATTTCCAGCTGAAAATTGGTACCATGGGGTTTTTAAGGACGCTGAATCAGATTTGGAAGGCCCAAATGGCAAATTCCTACCCATGCAAGTTCCCCAATGGGGATTGACAACAGTATTAGCCAATTTCAATTATCATTAGGGTACAACAATTTTGATAACAATACGTACTTCCTCGGGGTTTGTGGGTTATTTACTTACTGAGATGATCCCATAGGCAGAACAAACACGTGTTAACCACCCTTCCGGACTTTTGACCAGCAACCCGTAGTCAAAAAGGCCGAGGGTTACCGCTGCACTCTCCTGAGAGCTAACCAACTTGTCTCTATTGCACTAGTCCTTCAGAAGCACAAAACCACGTCCCTGCCACAAGCTAAGGTTTCGTGGAGGTACTGGATTCGCTGTTGCAGTCTTAGCATAATATTGTCCACTATTATATTCCTCGAAATGGGGAATTATCATCAATTTTTTTTTCTGAAAGGTAATGGCTTAAAAGAAACAATATTGAAGTCGTAGAGCAAAAATAATGTATCTGTAATTTTAGAAAATTTATTATAATTTTCATTATTGTAATATGGCGGGAAAGTTACGTTGTAACGGGTGTCGTCTGTCATTGGCCAAACCCGTCCATGCCTGCCAACCAAACAAAACTGAAAATGGAAAATCTCCTAAAACAACACTTTTTAGCTACAGATTAGTGAGAATATAATTAACTTAATTAGATTATTGATTGAATTAATCAAGTATTAATTAATAATAATCGATTATTTAAATAAATTATTTTTTCACTGCTTCCTATGTGATCTCAGCACATTCTCTTTCAGTTGTTCTTTTAGTTTGACGTGTAACCGGGTGTCTCAAGGGCCCTCGGAGTGCTGCCTGTTTTTCAAACAGCTGAGATTTTATTCAGAATTTTCTCCACACCAGAACGAGACACTATTTTTTTCTTTGTATTAACAGCGTTATTTTATTCCAAATAACAATAGAAGTGCAGGAAAAATTTGATTTTCTCATACCCGATCATTCCCCATTCAAACATGCCCTTCAATCCAAGACAATTGCCGCCTTTTTCCTCTCCTTTTTTCCTTCCTCTTGTTCTTCTTTATCCAATTTTGCTGGACGAAACAGTTAAATTTCCGAACTTTGCGAATCTGTGATGCAAACCCCCGGACGAACTTCAAATCATCAGCTGAATACAGAGGGTCTTCTATTAGCTCCTTTTCTAAAATTTTCTTCAATGTCCTTGCTCTCAGTAGTTTCATTTCAGCTGGAATGGTATTTTTTCCACTTTGACAGTCTTGAAACATATACTCACTGGAGCCTCCACCTGACTCATGTTGTCTATGAAAGACCCTTGATCTTGGTGGTTGTGGGAGCTGATGATGCCATTGATGCAGCTAGAAAAATCGTTATTGACTCCATCTGCAATGAGATAGGAGGTCAGCTCAAAGATGCGACCTATTTGTATTACTAGATTCCAAGACACTTAAGGACCTATCTATTACTGGATTCCTGTAATTTTAAATCATGAGATATCTTAGTACTTCTATCAAAGCAGTCAAACAGGCAAGAATAAACAGGGCTGGCAGCGTCGTCAGTTATAGGATAGGTCCCTGAACAAAGCCTTACAGTTTGAATTCGTACCTTACATTGTGGAGAGACTCCTATACGGATGCCTGCTTTCGGAGTCGAATACTGCTAGTTTCCCCATAGCAGGATCCCATAATTCAGTCGAGACTCAAAAAATCAGTAGCAGGCGTTCATGAGGATTCCGGATGACCCAGCGAACGTCTCAGTAGGAAGACTATAATTTTCCTAGACTATAATAATAAGAGACTTGGTCAGGGACCTATTCCTGAAGACTTTCACTCCTCAAATCCACAATCTGCACTTTGCGCACGAATTTCTGTTCCTGAAGAACGGTTTTGTTTTGAAGAGGAAGACTTTAAATGCAAAGTCAGTGATATCATCTGCATACATAATCAGTTGGGTGGCGATATCGATGGCACCAGCTAAGTGGCACGCGATCTCTTCCTGCGAATTGGAGACTTGGAAAACCCGTAGTTGGCGTTCATGTGGACTAAAGATGACACTGCGAACACTGTATATTCTTAGCATTTAAAAACCCAAGAAGTTGCTACCACATACTTCTGAAAGTTTTGGAGTTTCTGAAATATGTTTCCCCGTTTTGTAATAGGAGAACTTTCATATTATGAGGCTCCTTGACTTGAAGACAGTAAACAAAACTTCTCGAGACCAATTGGTCGACATTATTTTGCTAATTTATTGATTTTTTGCTGATTTATTGATTTTTTTGGCTGCTAGAAATTGTACAGTATTGTATTACGAGGCTATGCTTGAAGATTTACGTTGTGTTTCAGTGATGATAAGGCCGGTGGCAAGGTGTCACTTTCAAGATGGTTCTTCGATGAAAGATGGTCTCGCACGAGGTGCGTCACCTCTCTGGACTGGTCTCCGCAGTACCCCGAGCTCCTCCTGGCCTCGTATCACACATCCGCTGATTCGGCGCACGATCCCGACGGCGTCTGCCTCGTTTGGAACACAAAGTTTAAGAAAACATCCCCGGAATACGTGTTCCACTGTCAGAGCACGGTTCTTTCGGCTACGTTTGCTAGGTATGTGGTTTTTAGATTCCAATAGGTGCAGTTCTGTGTTACGAGAATAAGAGCTAACAGATTTAGTCAATGACTATAGATGTGCACTTAATGCATTTGCATAATCGCATAATTTTTCAGAATACTGCAAAACCACGAATTTTCAACTTTTTTCGACTGATTGCGTCATAGTGAATGCATGTCTGAGGCGTATTATATCGCATAATTTGGCTTTTATTGCATCATTTCGCATTTCTCGCATAATGCGCGCATTATTTGTAGGCGGTAGACCTGCAGAAAATTTGTTCTATGCGTTATAATGGTGTTTGTACAGATTCGTTCTTCAAAATTGCCTCGCAAGAGAGTTCCAAAGCATCATGGATCTGTGTTTGTTTAGCGTGCGACGTGAACGTGAGTTACTGTAGAAGGGGGGAGGGGGTCCCGAGCAGTGCAGGCCCAGACAGGTTTTGGGAAATTGCGAGCTAGTAGGGATGGGCAATAGTCGATAGCTCAGCACTATTGATAGGCTGATACTATCAGTTAAAAACTATCGATACGATCGATAGTTTTTCGATAGTGTAGTGGATTCCCCTATTAAAAAATGCATTTTGGCCGCATTAACAGCCCACTTCTATAGCGCATTCTAGCCGCCTAATTCGGTACTCTAAATCCACATAGTTAGGGAGTTTCAAAACACATCAAGTGCACATCTCTATCAATGACGTTTTCTGCGGTCTTCTTTGTAAAACGCATATAACTGTAGAGAATGCTTCAAGAATTTAAGTTTGCTCACTCTAGCTACTCTTCTACGTTTACACGTATAAAGAAGTACAGGAAAAACAAAAATAGCCTACGCCTACGTATAATATAAATATATTTTTGCGAATCAACGAAAAGGTAACACACCTGTTGATTACAGAAAAATATTGCAAAAATAGCCTAATATTTGACACTTTTTCCAGGTTCCATCCCAATTTAATTCTGGGAGGTACTTACTCTGGACAGGTTGTTTTGTGGGACAACCGTGTCCAGAAGAGGACACCTATACAGAGAACACCTCTATCCGCTACAGCGCATACTGTAAGTTTTTCAATCTGTTACCTTCATAATTTGATTACCATTAATTTGACTGTAGATGCTGCTGAAAGCGCGTATAGAGACGCATTGGTTCATTGGTTTTTTGGAAAAGTGCTTTCTGCAAAATATATTGATATTCTGCGGTCTTTTGTCCAATCACCTACAGTAACTGTGATAGCCAAAACACTGGATAGTGGAGGACCATATCCTGGTTAATGGAGAGGCACTTTTAGGCCAAGAAATCCCAGTTTTTAGAGAGTATGGTTAATCGGGTCCCCGTTAATTGACGATCTACTGTACCTACTAAGTGGTGGTCAGGAACAAACTACTCGCAGTTGTGTCATGGACAATCATTCGTACTCTTTCTCGAGATAGGATTACTTGTTTGTTTAACAACCAGCTTTCCCTTCAAAATATTCATGTCTTGATGGACTCTTTCCCTACGTGTGGTTACAGCATCCAGTTTATTGCATGGAAGTGGTTGGAACGCCCAACGCCCACAACCTCATATCTGTATCAACGGACGGCCGCCTCTGCTCTTGGTCGTTGGACATGCTCTCACAACCTCAAGAGACTCTGGAGCTTCAGCACAGGCAAAGCAAGGCTATCGCTGTTACGTCCCTCGACTTTCCCTACAACGATGTCAACAACTTCGTTCTCGGGAGTGAAGAAGGAGCCGTTTATTCAGGTAAGCCTGGTTCTCATGAATGAAAGTGGTTTTGTCTCTTGAAAAGAGATCTAGGGGAGAGTGGAACGGCGGAGACAGACCACACATGGTGTTTCCTTGAACCTTATTGACACAGCAGAATCTGAAGGATTTCACTGTGTGTCATCACGTAACCACCTCGTCCATCGAAGACCTGGTTGTTTGCATCTCCTTACTGTTTCCATTGGAAAAATTGGTTCTTAAACATCAAGAAGGAATAGTTAGATGCCCCCAAAAGGGCGCCAAATTTAAACTAAAAATCTTGGAAAGTGAGGTATCCTGTAGGATACGAGGGGGGACCCAAAAGTAACGGGAATTGGGCTGGGGTGGCGAGGGGGGTGGTCGTGGCCGTTTGGCTGCTGAGGGATTTTGAAAGGACACATCTCACGAGTCAGTGTGCGAAGTTTGGTCGCTGTGAGTGCTACAGTTCGTCTGTGAGAATTTTTTTAGTGAATGCCCTTTTTCGGTTTTGGCGAAAACGTGACTGCCAGGGGCAACGCGCGAGCGTGAAATTCTGTTTTTTCTTGGGGAAAACGCCAGCAGAGGCAGTTGTCACGCTTAAAACAGCTTATGTGGATGCTGCTTTAA
>JAEMON010000004.1:22632855-22651905 GCA_030264115.1 Lygus lineolaris
AATTTAACCCCCCCTCAAAATTTGAGGTTTCACGTTTCAAGAAACAATCCTCCAACTCCCAAAAGGCACACACGACTGCAATGAATTTAATAATTCAATTCTCTCGCCTTCCTGCTTTCACCACAAAAAGCTTCTCAGGATGACATTTCTTGAAATCGCAGTGTCTTCAGGTGACTAATAGGTGTTGCAACCCCTTCCAATTTCCAATTCTCCGGCTCTCTCACTTTGAAGCGAAAAACAACTGCCTATTGAACTGGCGTCTGCCCCTGCGTCAGCATTCACACTCCAGTAAGGTCAGGATGTTCAGCTCTGAGCCCGGAGGTCTCAAATTAGCCTCAGGGTGCTGTTGTGAACGAAAGCTCATCCCTCAGCAGTAAGGAGAGACGACCAACTGGTATTCGATGGCCGAGGTGGTTACGCGGTGACACAAAGTGGAATCCTTCAGATTCCACTGGGTCAATAAGGTTTGAACCCCCTCTTAGTACCTTAATTTGTTTACGATTTCCCGACCACAACACTAACATTAAAATGGATGATATTCTTCTGAATTTCCTCGAAAAATCAAATATCTTGGTCCAAGATATAAAGTAATATATTATATTACTAGCTGACCCGGCAAACGTTGTTTTGCCATATAAATTATTTCTAGCCGGTTACCCGTGTGTTGCACGGTCACACAACAGTTGGCTGTCCAGATCCCAAACTAACCCTTTAGCTTGAATACCAGTCACAATGTTGTGATATTTCTGTTTCAGCTTGCAGACATGGAACCAAAGCTGGCGTGACGGACACATATGATGGTCATCAAGGCCCAATCACTGGCATAAATACTCATAAAGTTCAAGGCCCCGTTGACTACTCGCATTTATTCCTTACCTCTTCGTTCGATTGGACTATCAAGTTGTGGAACATGAAGGTACGTATTTATAATTGGGTATATCCTATTATATAATTCGTTGTCTCCGGTCAGTTTGTTATTCCATCACACCCAAACTGAAAGACCAATTACAATTAGGACGGTCCCAAAATAATCAGTGAGTTTCTGAAAGTAGACTTGCCGTGGCGTAGTCCCCCAGACCTCCTCTTTCATCGTGATTGAGGCTGTCCTAACGACGGCTCTTTGTGTCCAAAGTCCTGTAGATAAGAAGGGAGTGCATTGTCGCCCCCGTCAATTGATTGTCAAGCACATCGGTTGATGGCTACGATCACCTGTTTTATTTTGTGAGGATGGTTCTGTTAGCCCGTTGTATTTCTTACCTACTTACGATGTTGGTGTCGCCAACACCAAGCTCGCAAGGATCTTACTAGACTTTTGAGCTATCCACGTTGTTCCTGCACACCAACATAACTCAACTTTTGTTGCAGGAAAACAAGGCTGTGTACAGTTTTGAAGACAACGGCGACTATGTCTACGACGTGGGCTGGTCTCCCGTCCACCCATCCGTCTTTGCTGCGGTGGACGGTTCTGGTCGTTTGGATCTGTGGGATCTGAACACAGACACTGAGGTACCAGTAGCTACAGCGACAGTAGACCAACCTGCCGCCCTCAACCGCCTGGCCTGGTCAGCCAGTGGAAATCACATTGCAGCTGGAGATGACCATGGCAGAATCAATTTGTACGATATTCCAGAGGTGAGTTTTCCAGTTTATAAACACCCGTGTTTCCTGGCTATATTTTCCCCTTACAAGATCCAAACTGTATTAGGTAAACTAGGGGCAGAGGATCTTTGTAACACTCTAACCTGGATGGTAGACGCTAGAAATGATATCAACTTTACAGCTTGAGGGTCTACAGTCACCTGAAGCCGTCTGTGTACGACTCTGTCTTGCGCAAGACTTGGTTGTATGCTTGAGGTTAAGCTACCATCCAGTGTATTAGTAACCATCCTTCCAACTCTCCACTAGTGATATGTCGCTGAGTTATTACTCAGGGTTGCCAGCTCAAGAATTCAGTTTTTCCGTATATGACCACTAAAATCCGTAAATTCAGTAAAAATCCCATACTTACGCTGTGCCCTACGTGGACGACCAAAGCGCGCGATCGAGCGAGTCCGAGGTCGTGCTACAGTGTCCACAGTGGGCGTCCAGAATCCTCGCGAGTTCTCCTGTTGTGTTCTAGGCGTAATCTTGTATTAGGTACCTACTTCGCGAAAAAAAAAAAAAAAAATCAACACGGAAGGATATTTATCACTTATTTATTCAGAGAACTTGACAATATTTAAATATATTTAAAGGCTAAATATATTTCCTAAGGTATTGAATTATGGAACAATCTCAAAACCACCTTGGCTTTTTTGTACTAATGTATTTTCTGATGATGGATTTTCCCTTTGTTGAGGTGTTAAAGTATCTGTCAGACAAAAATAAATTAAAAATAAAAGTGATGTTTTAGGATTATTTGTGAAAAAACCTACTATCCTAAACATGGGAACACCTTTTATAATATACAGAGTGTATAAAACAAACTCAAGAGATCTATTCCCCAGGTAATTTCTAGCAAAAAGTGTATTTTGAGTTTTTACCATTTAATAATGATAAACAGGACGGTTTTCATTATTTTCGCGACATAAAGAAGTGTTACGGAGAAAATATCGCACCTTCGAGTGTTAGGGAAACCAGGTGGTTGTGTTTGTTTGTATTTGATGATGAAATGTTCATTGTTACGCTTTGGAGGTGAATGGCGTAAAATTAATCATTATTAAATGACATGACTGTAGAACCGTAGGTCTACCGTATGTTTTTTTAACATAGATGTGTTTTTGGGCTCTAAAATTTGCGACCGGAAAAAAATGCAACGAGAATTCGCGACCGAAAAATATGCAACGCTCCGGCACTTTAGATTATTATTAACTCGAAAAGTGAAGGTCAGGTAGAAATCGCCTGTTCATTAACTCGAACGAAGTTATAGTTAATGTAGTATGTAGCCTCTTTAGGACTTGTACTTGATGATGTATAGGGCCAGAATCAGCTGAGCCGCTCCCAAAGCCAATTTCTAGGCTATTCACTCTACGAAGCTGTAATATAGTAGTGGCCTCTGATCTGAAGCAGTTCGTTCATTATAAATCAGGTTCAAAAATTTATATAATTTCTCCACTTCATGGAAAAACATTGAAATGTGGATATTAAAATACAGTGCCCAAGAACATATTATCCATGATTCAATGCTTTTCCACGGAGTGGAGAAATTATATAAATTTTTAGTATAAGGCAGATAGGTACATTGAATGTAAGTATGTTATTAAAGTAAACAAAGTTAGTTTTCTTGAGTTTTCCAATTTTAATATTTCGTATTATTTTGCAAAAATCACATTTGAATGCCAAGGAAATAAAATAAAAATAAACTACTTACGCTACTTTTTACGCTGAATTGATTGGTGATACTTTTTGGTCCAAATTTCTTCCTTTTTTGATTTTGCTAATTAATAGCCCAATACCGATTCTAGCCATTTTCCGGCAGCAAAGATGAGAGGAACACTGGCAAAAAAGGCAAACACGGGCCAAAGATAGCAGAGCGACCAAGAGCACGTGCGTCCAAAATCAAACTGGTTTGAAAATCAAGCCCAATCGAGCCCGAGTGGCGGCGTTGGGCAGTGGCACGTAGCACGTAGGACACATCGTTCAGTTTTCCTAGGTTGAAATCAGCTGGTTGCTCACACAGATCGCTCGGTCGCGCTCTTTGATCATCCACGTAGGACAAGGGGTTAGATGTTCTCTGAAAATTCCAAAACACACTGAGCGCACTCTAGACCAGATGTTCAAACTCCAATTCTGCCATTGCAAACGATCTTCAAATTTCTACATCATTTGTTGTATCGCCTGTTCCAGCATCTCAGCGTACCCCGAGCGGATGAATGGAACAAACTCCTCGTCACCCTCCAGGAGCTCAAGAACAACCAAGCAGACGACGAGCTCGACAAGATGTCCCTCGGCTCTGGCCCCTCCAGCTTAACCTCTTTCGTCTCCCGGTAGAGCCCCCCTTCGAAATCCAACATGGCGGATACCGTAGAAGTCTTTGTAACTGTTTAGTGGGATTCCCTACTTTCCCCCTCCACATAAGTATTCGCTTGGAAAGTTTGTGCCCACCCAAATCCCATCTTACTCATTATTGCATGTTCCACATTTAATTCGTACTCGGATATTTTTTAAACAAGTTAGGGATATTTTTTTAGCAAGGGTAATATTATCGAACTATTTATTTACGCTTTGAATGTACATTTCCCTTCACACCCCTTCGGCAGATCTTTTTTTACGTGTATATTTTGATTTATACTTTCTCTCGCTGAATATTCATTTAATTCTATCATTAGTTGTAAAATCGCTCCTGCGAAGAATGTGAAAGCTGCGCAGTAGCCAGTGCAATGTAACCTTGAATTAACACTAAGTACTATTGGAAATTCGTTTTGTTATGGCGTTTCTTATTTAAATTAACAAGATAGTTATCCACTCGCTATTGCAGCTTTTGGAAAGCCATAAACTCAAACTTGTCATAGTCATATAAATATGAAATACATGCATAACAGAAGAATTTAGGCTTCCTTATTTCAATTGATTCCCTAATGCAACCTGAAAAACTACCCAAAGGAGTTGTTTGCGACTTCGTGCAACGGAGTCTGAGTCTGGGCAGTAGAGCGTGAATTTGTTAATCGGATGGAGCGGGTCTATCACAGAAATAATATTTTTGTGATTCATATTAAGGAAGCTCCACGCATGCGGTATTCACCGAGCACCTAGCCGATGCTCGCCTATTTCCTAGTGGTGTGGAGGTTCGCTCAGTATTCCCCGAATGCCAAATATGAGTGCTCGGGGATGGGTTTTTTTTCCCACTTCAAAGGAGACAAATATTCGCCAAGTAGCGAGCCAGGGTACAATGCTTGAAAATTTCACCGAAATGGATGGAGGAGTTCTGGCTATGAAAACACATTCAAAGTTTGCGCATGCGCAGTAGCTATGACTGATCCGGTCGTGACAAAATTAATAGGTAATTGTTCTGGAGTCAGCAACTATACTCCGAATTTGAGCGAACTCAGCCCATTAGGAACAGAGCAATTGCAGTTCCAAGAATTTCACGTTTGCGCATGCGTACACGCTACTAGTGGTCCAACGGCGATGGAATCAATAGGGGACCGCCAAGGGGCTAACCCGCTTGGGACTATTGTGAAAATTTCCCGGTCTGAAACGTGAAAATTTCAATTCATGCAGTTCCATTCCTGGAATCAGAGCAAATTTCCTATAAGAATCACACACAAAATCCTATTTTATTATATACCATTATGTTCCTATGTTTTCGATGGTGATTTAAACCAATAACCTCAAAAAACACGTTGTTTGACACTTAATTTTCACAATTTTAACCCTTGGAGTACTCGAAAAAATCTGCCCAACGATCTCATCCTTTCTCTAGTTAGTTATTATTGACATTTTAGATTTTTTTATTTTTTTAAATGACTTTCAGGGTAGGACATCGTCTGGAGTGTTGAAGCAATTTGATTTTGTATTGATAAATGCCTGAAGGACTTGTTACTTACACATTATAGAAATGCAGATGATCAATTCTGTAGTGTAGATAAAAACGGAAAATGCGTTTTAAGCATTTATTATAATTTAGAAATCTTGTACCTACCTGAGTATTCGAAGCATTAGTTTCACCAAAAACTAATAGATACCTACTTGTAGCCCGTTTTTTCGTAAAATTCCAGAAGATTTTCAAATTTTCCCCGACTTTTCCAGGTTTTCCCTGACCACTTTCTTTTTCCCAGACTTTTCCAGAAGCAACCCTGCAAGCATCTACCCCGCACCACACATGCACGGGGAACGGGGCTGATTGTCGGGGTATTTCTGTGAATCTCATCATTCTCCCTCCACTTTCTAGTGTGATTCACATCATTTATTTTATTTATTTTATTTTTTTTTTTTTTTTTGTGTCCTCCAGTCACTTTTTTCCGAGTTTTTTCATTGTTACCCACTCCATTTTGTACAATTATTGAACTTAATGAAATGGATTAACGAAGATGATTTGACGTTTTCTGGCCTATACGAGTCGGCCAAACTCGTAAATATGACACAGGGGTTAGCATCTGCTCGTGCTCTCCCTAGTAACATCCTATTCGGAATGCCGACTTGCTTCTCGTTTACCTGTCTATTGTTTGATTTCATCAATTCTTACAAGGATTTAGAATAAGCACAGAATATCCGTAGTTGGTTTTATTACATTTTCATTTAACACATGCTTACATCATCTTGTTTACCATGGCCGAGCACCACCAATCTTATAACAAGTAACTAGATAAATTTTTCACTTCACTGGGCCATTTGCATCTCCAAGACCTTTGGAATTCAATTAAATGGCACGTCAGTCAGTCAAATGTAAAATTAACAACTTTTAATAACATTTCTTCTATAGTCGCAATTCTTTAATATAGAAACCAAGTTTTGAACCTGTAAAAATAACGTACGACAATTAATATCCCATTTATGAAGCAAAGAAAATAGTGATAAAAGAAATCATCTGGAATAGACAGTGAGTCCATCTTGATAATTCATGAGTCTTTAATGTAGAAAAACATGAGGTAGATGCAATAAGCCCATCACTGAGAAAATAACAGAGCTACCTACCCCCTAAGTACATAAATCTAGGTAGGTACTGAGACACTACCTTATTTTATATCCATTGAAATGTTTAACCGAATATGTTTAGGTAAATACTGGTCCAGACAAATATACCTACGCAGCTACGTTACAACCAATTACATCAGGTATCTACAACCCGCTAAATTTTCTAGCTACAGTAACTTCTTGTTCGAGCCTTCGGAGTAGGCCGGGTTGAAATTTTCGAAATGATTCCAAAATGCCTCTCAATGCATGAAACGCGTTTTCTATTGGTTTGAAGAGGTGGCTAAACACTTTACAGACGGTAGGAGCCTAACTAAGACCATTTGTTATCAATCCACAGGCAGGCGTGAAACCAGCATCTCAATATGTGATTTCGATTTTTCAAAGTACTCCCTTTGTTTGTGTTCACGGCTGAAAAAGTGATTCGACGCAGAACTCTCAGGTCTTATAGGTACTTATTTTTTATACAAAAATAGTTTTGGCGGTGCAAATCGTCAAAAATGTGATCTTTCTAGGTTTTATGGTGATTTTGCAGCTAATAGAGAGTTTTCGCAAGCCAACGGGTGACGTTAGTGGAGGAGGCCCGGGACGATACCCTAGAGCGAGCAAACGACGATGCTAACCGCCTCCTGGATGGGGGCCCAGCTGGTAAGGAGGTGGCCCATCAGTTTACACGTTTAAAGTGATCCGGGAGTCTTTAGGTCGCCACAAACGGGTGACTTTAAAAAAGCCATTTCATCATCGCCCGTTACTACCGTCTCGTCAAGGTCACGGACTCAGGCTCTCCCGGGCTCTGTGAGGAGGTTCCACGTCACCCACGTCAGTGCCATGCGAAAACTCTCTAACTAGTAATTTTAGGTATAACAACAGGGGGTTCTTTTTCTTTGGTTTTTTCCTTGGCGCTGCCTTCTTCTGTCAGCTCATTCCATCGCCAGTTGCCTGGTCTGGGAAGCCACCATGTTGGGTGGTGCCTGGGGTTGTTGGGATGGTGGGGGTCAGGATCGCACCCTTACAACTCCAGAGACGTTCATTTGTTCCTGTGTGGATGGCTTTGTGCCTTTCGATATTTGTTAAACTACCTACTGTCAATTTTTTTCTCTCCTTTTCCTGTATAACGATTGCTATGTACAATTGTATCGTAAGGGAGGTAAAGGAAAGTGCGCAGTTGAAAAGACCGCCAATTCAGATGCCGAGCAAGATGAGGGTGGTGACGCCATAGAGTAGGTACTCCTGCTGAGATTCCTATGTCTTGTCACTCCGTGTCACTTCGCCCACCCCGCAACCCGGATGTTTTTTGCCACCACTCCTGTACGCTCAGATATCGCCTGCCGTAGCTCTTGCCTACCACATTTTTCCCGTTCTTCTCCCTCCACGTCCACTTCAATCACAATACCCTAGATACATATTGAGGCTGGCTTAACATGCACCGGCCAGGGAAGGTTTACAGTTGTCACATACAATGAGGGCATGTGTTTTGAACGTGAATCAAAGAATTCAATTTTATACATTATAAAACAATACATATAATATATCCTTCAAATTACTGAAAAGGATGGTTCTCCGACGAAAAATCACACACTTTGGACGTTACAAATTTACACTTGAGATCAAGAATAGTAACAGCTTCAGTTTAGGGGGTCAATCGAATTGTTCAATGTCAGTACGAGTGGAGATCAACGGAGACGTTTTAATTGACCTAACAAATGAGAATGAAGGGAGTTTGAATGACTTCAATTGACCTTGGCAAATCGGTCGTAGTCACGTAAATGACGATGAAAATTCGATCGACCACGAGTCAGTACAACTTATAGATTCTAGAGCCGCACGTCACCTTGAAACGGTCATGTTGACTTGGTGACGCATGTTTACAGAAAAAGTGCAGTGATCAGCGCTAACTCATCATCGATTTAAACATCAAGCGAATTCTACCAAGTAACTATTTGAGGGGAAGTGGCCAGCCAGTTTTTGAAACAAATTAGCAAGTGAGTTCCTGTTCATCAGAAGTCATAAGCAAATTATAAGCAGCTTTCTAAACTACTGCAAATAATTTTTCAACCCTTCCAAGTAGTGAAATCCTGTTTCAATATGGGCTTTGGATGCTCCAATTCCTATTAAGTAGGTGATATTCTCATGTTGATCAAAATAACATTAAGTTGGTCGAGATAACGTAAAATATCTGAGTTTTTCCAATCTGCATTTTTAAGATATTTTTTGAGTTTATGTTCGAAGCATAGTAGATGCTGAAGGATCCCGAGCTGACGTCATGTCCCCTCCCCCTCCTGACAGGGTTGCCAACTCTACCGATTTTTGGGGGCTTCCTATAAAAAGTTATGCAGAATCAAAATATAACGAAAATTATGTGTAGTGCGCTGGTAAATATCAAAACAAATCTACTTACCGATTTTTGCACCACTTGTAAATGTGAAACAAGTTGGCATTCCTTCAAAAATTTCCAAAGCGCATTTAAATGAAAATGAGGTGTCATGGCGCTCTCTACCAATGGCTACTTCAGTCAACTTTTCAAACCTAATCTTATTGCAGGAATTTTTTTTTTTTAACCATTTATGGATATCATCTTGAAGAGGAAGAAGGCAGCATACAGTGTCCTTTGTTGGCATCTCATTTTATCAGTCTATTAAAAATTTGGAAAACATTGACACCGATAATGACTTTATAAGTACATAATGATTCTATTACATCCTAAAAAGATTTTCATCAGCCATGAGGAGTGAGAAAAGGTATTGACTGTGTTATAATAACTTAGCGGGTTTACATTATACTTTACAAAAAAAAATGCAGACAATTACAAATGACAGCAAATAAGGCAAGCATCGCTCAACTGTGAAATCAACTTCCCCACTCTTGTACTTAGGCCCAAGCCACGGAATAGGAGAATTTCATTAGACCAATCAAGGTGTGTTTCAGGTACAATTGCATTGAAATATCGTCAACTCTGGACGATGGGTACCTTCTCTTCCTTCTTGCAAACGCCACTACAATCCACGGCTCAGAAATAGTGAGGTGAAAAGGAGGCCACTGGGTTCCCTTGTTACACATTCAACGGGTATGAAGTCCGTCATTCCCCTCATCTGACGGGCCAAATTTCGGAGCGGTGGGATTCGATTCCCGTCTTTCAATATTGGTCCCCCATGTTGGCATTTTAATTAAGTCTGACCTAGGCTGCCAGAGGGTATGCTTCATGGAAGAAGCAAAAAAGGTAGCATCGTCAGCTGTCATAAACTTCTAGAATATTTACCCTCGATGGTAGGGATGTTAGGTGGTTTTGAGGGAAACTAGAGCTTGCAAGGTCCGTAGTTAGATAGCGTGAGAGTAGAGGTCTACTCAAAATTCAACCCAGCTGTACCTTCCTTCTCCTTCTTCCATGGTTAAGTGTGCTTCGTTCCCTAATCGATCCATTTGGAGCGAAAACATGGGTTCATTCACATGGGATTTCAGTTTCCCCCACTTTTTCTGCCAGAATGGGAAAACATAATGCAAATAAGAAGCATTTACCAGCTGAAGAAGATCGTAAGTAGCTCAAATGATCTTCAGATTTCAGATGAAGTCGATCATTTCCGGATGACGCTTGAAAAACGAAAACTGCGTTATCACAACTTTGGGGGTTCTCTAACAGTTCAGCGGATTCACTGTTTGAGGAAGGTCAGCAGAATGTGCTAATTGAGGGCTGTTTCACTCATCCATCTGTCGATAGTCGCTAACTGCTGATCACATTCAATTTACTGTGGGGTCTCAGGAAATGTTGAGTCATCAGTTCTCGAGGGAACTCAATTCTAGTTGGGCTCCATTGTCGCAGTATTAACCCTATGAGGACTCCTGACGAAATATACAAAACTATCCCCAGGGACTCCTGACGACTATTTCTTCCACTATTTTCTTCCTTTTTCATAGTTTTGGAAGCACAGCACTCTGTTGGGCCTTCCATGTACTTCTAGTTTCTGCAGGGCTCCTTTGGGTTGTGAATAACATCAACAGGTTGTGTTATGGTTATGTTATCAGTTCCGTGTTATCAGTCGTCTGTTTTAGCATTTGTTCATCGTCCTAGTTGGTATTTTTTTATCATTTTCATCCAGGTCAAGTTTACCTACTGCGTTGATTATATCGAATAGAAAAGTGTTTAGGTACAGAAAATATCAATGGAAATGATAGCAATAATGCGAGTGGAAGTGAATATTCCCCATTATCGGATGACGACAATGAATCACTGGCAACCGGCCGCAGTGGTATCACCTCCAATGTTCGAGTAGTTTAGTTTTTGCATACCTACTCAATCAATATGTTTTCATTTCAACACCCGACAAATTTATCATTTTAAATTACACATAGGAGTAATATGGAACATAGATAATGTAATCGTGAATGTGCTTTTCAAATGATGTGTCTATTTCAACGGGGAAATGAAATAAAGGAGCCGCGCGTTGAAGAGTGAGAGTTATGGGGCGTCCTGGGGGGTAGTTTGTGTTCACGTTTGCCCGCCCCAGCACAGCGATTTCCTCTAACTTGAGCATTACTAAAAGGGTTGAAAATCAAGCTGCTCCCCCAATCAACGCTACCATTTCCTCAACTTTCTTGGCATCGGGAATATGTCCATCCACAACGAAAATAGTGTTTTTGATGCAGGCCCAGGCTCAGCAGGCCTGGGATTTTCGGAACCTTCCCAAACTATAACCACAATGTGATCATCAATGCGTACTATGCACTTGGCTGTAGGCCTCAACCCTGCACACTGTTTCCACACAAACTGAATCCAAGCCACTTCCCAACATTGCATGAAAAACAAGTGCAAATTCCGTTAAAAAATACTGCTCTAAAATACATTAAACAGCATATCAATCCCACTTAAAGGTGCTTAAACATTAGAGTAACATCAAAGTTTTCACATTACAAACATTATAGGCTGAGAAACATTTGTGGCGCACAACTTGTTGAATTGCTCACTAAACAGTACAATGTTAAAATCTGTTAGACATTTTATAATAGATTTAGGCGCAAATAATTCCTTTCAAGATTATATCAAATTTCCAACAAATTGAAAGGACTGCAAAACAGCCACAGCCAGTGTGATTCTACATCTATAAGAAAACTTTTTTTATTGTTCAGTTTGCTCGCATATCACATAATTTATGAAGCATGCAATAATTTTGGAAAATACCTAACGTCAGTATTTTTTGAATTTAATCAATAGTAGATAGTTCATTACCCTGTCATGATCTGCTTACAAAATAACTATTTAGATGAGCGTGAGTTTCTTGAGATTCAAGACGTTTAAGATAGTACAGGTACCATGTTAATAAGAAGGTTAGCTCAAGGCGAAGACAGTTTTTAACAATCAGAAAACGTTCACATGATTGAGTTCACATTATTTAATCAGTAGGAAAATGATAGCCAGGTTGGAACATTTGAGAGTTTTTGCAACAGTTTGGGCAATCTTGAGAACAATACTGTAAGGAGCAAAATGGAGACTGTGCATGTGTCAACAACATCGTGTAAATCCGGCATTTTGAGGCGCTCCCGTATGTCTTCTTCCCGACGTAGTCTCCCTAACTTTACACTTGTATGACAAAACAGCTAATAGCTTATATAGCCTGAGTCCCATAAAAAGCTGACTTTTATGTGACTTCAACTCCGTTCGTCTATTCCGTGCCATCTGGAACCTGCCTAAAAAGTTGGGAATGACTCAAACTACCTCTTTCCTCGCCGTATTTTTCTCCTGTACTGTCCAATATGTTGCCCCAACTGCTGCCAAAACCGTTTGATCACGAATACTAAATGGGCTATTTGCTCGAACAATCAAATGCAAAAATGTTCAGTGCACACCCGCCAAGTCTTCCTCACTTCCTGTAATCATAGGTTACCGTTGACGGTATTTGTGAGTTATTCAGCACGACCAGACCAACATCTTTCAGCTTGTATTGTAGTGAAACAGTAGTAGTAGATGGATTCACCGCTAGAGCGCAGTTGACCGTGAGAAGAATGTCAAGTATTCAAATGAGAGGGATTTGTGCTTTGAACTTTATTGGATTCGACACAGCTGGAGAACCACAGTGAGTGAGCTGTCCTTGATAGCTACCTTCTACAATATGATTCATGAGAATAGCCCATTTTATTCCAAGATACAACACATAAACAACATGGATCCACAGTACTTTGTAGATGATAAGACTCAAAATACATTATTTTTCTGTATTTGTAACAAATTATAGCTACATATACCTATTGCAATAGGTAAAAGAGGTCATGTAAAATTAAAGCCATGTAAAAATAATTCTTTTAAGAAATGTCTTTCTATGAGATCAAGTTGCCAGACAGTTTTGTTCTGCGTAGTTATTAGCAAACGATTTTACGAGTATGTACATCAAGCATAGGTACTTAAATATACAGATAGGTACGTCAAAACTAGAGATTGGTAGGTACTTACTTGAGGCATTGTTATGATCAGGTTAGTCATCTGATTTGTTGTTACTTACCTACTTATATTATTGATAATGTTAATTAAAAAAAGTGGATCCCTTGATTATCCATGGAAATTTTCCCACGTGCAATGGTTGGTGTTGGGGACGAGGCTAATGTCAGTAAAAACATGTCGGGCCTTAGAAATAAATTCAACTGTACCTACCTACCTATCATATTAGTCGAAGATAACAACGGTCACTAGAAAATAGTGTGGGAGGCATTTAGTATTTTTATTTATGAAGATATTGACATGAATAAGCAGAGAAGGAATCTACCTTAGTGGTGGCCAGGAAAATCAATCGATTTCTCAGCAATCGATTATGTGCTCACCCACCAATTACGATTATCGATTAATCAAAACGGAATAATCCATTAATAGGTAAAATCGATTTTGTTTTTAATAAAGGGAAATTCCTATTGTTATGCAGATTAATGGTTAAGGAGGATATATTTAGAAGCAGAAAATCTACTGCTCATAGCATGTTGACCACGTCACTTCAAGTCCCCACATCGTCTTTTTTTTTTTAGTGAAAATGAGATATATGTATATGTAACACTGGAACCTGGCGGTTCAAACGTATATTATATACCATTGGAACCACCCAGTATATCTCGTTTCCACCAAAAATGACGATATGGGGTGGTCGATGTGCCTGTAATAGGTCTGTTCAACACTTGGCTGGGCGAGTTCATCTTGAATATTTCAGCTGAACAGAACCCTCCGCACAAACTCTTGTCGACCATTTTTTGATAAGAGTGTGAACAGAGGATTCTGCCCAGCTAGAATATTCGAGTTGAAGCACCGTCGCTAGTTGGAACAGACCGAATAAGTAGTAGAGTGAGGAAGATCAGATGACAGGAAAAATCAGTACCTAGTACCTACAGGCACTTACATAAAATAGTCATAATAACATTAGAACAGTACACAGTATTGACTGGACTCCAAATAACGAAATGTAAGGCATACAATTTTTTTTGCAGCACAGATAATAATGCGTCATCAGAACGCAAACACATTAATAATAATAACTAATAATACAACATTTAGTTATTGAGCCAATGGAAATAAATTAATATTGTATTACAAGAACCACCCCAATTACTACCTAAGGCAATCTTTAAGTAGGTATGCATAAATTAAATAATAAAAAATTGTGCCGGTAAAATAAATTATTAATTTGTAGGTATATAGTACTCTAAGTAGGAAATTACGGCATGACAGCATTTCATTTCTCAAATGGATAGTTTTCAGGCGTGATATTCTCATTTTGAATGCCGTCTGAAGATTGATTACTAAGAAAGAAATAATCGGTTTTTACCTATAATCGCAATTCGTAAAATCGATTACCGAACAATTGATTATTATGAGTCATAATCGATTTTATCTATTAATCGAACCGAAATCGCCCACCACTAAGCTACCTAAGCTAGGAAGGCACATACCTACTACTTACAAGTAGGATCTAATGTAGGTACATGTACCTATAATGAGATCCACAATCAAATTAGGTATCTACCAGACTCAAGGCTATATCACACGAGCGCTTTTTTTTTTTTTAGTTTTTTCGGCTTGAAGCTGAAGAGGAAAAATCAGCTTTTTCCCAAGGTTGAAGAGGAAGAACCAGCTTTTTTCCAAGGTCAAGTTTTCCTACACCCCAACGCACAGTGAGCATTCTGGCGGAGCTTTTTTTTTAGGCCTGTGGCAGATTTAGGACAAAATCTAATTTTCAGACGCCATTTTGTGCTGAAAAAATGCTGGAAGATAAACCTTGAAAGGTTTCAATCTTTCAATTCACATTTCCATCGACAACCGCAGTCGTCCCCTGTTAACTATACAGGGACCCCCTGCAATTAAGTCAAGTAACCGCATCGTCACCTTCTATTTAGTTACAGTCCCTTGGAAAAAAGGTGATTTGTCCTCTTCAACTTTCAGCAAGAAAAACGCTCGTGTGATATGGCCTCTACAGCATTCTGGCCAGAGATATGTACCTACCTAGTCCTCATTCCAGCAGTCCAAAAATAGCTGTAGTACCTACACTACCTATGAGAGTGTAACTTCCAGCAGGTAAACACACATTCTTGACAACGGAAAAACTTGCATTTTCCACATAAGAGTAGCAGATATGTTTGTGTTGCCAGCATGTATCTTCTTTTTTTTTTTTTTTTGGTTGTGCACACTCTCATCATAGAAGAAAAGAAAAGGCAGAATCGTCGATATAAAGGTTCGTCCAGACAAAGCCAAGGGCAGTGCAGACCCGTTATTTGAGGCTGATTGGTATGCTAGTGTTGTAAAACTATCGATGGTACTAACAACAGTATCGCAGCTGGAACATTTTCCAACCCTTCATGGCGCGATGGTAGAAATACAGTCTTTCTGTCATCTATCGGGAAGCTTTAGAACTAATAAGATGATGGATAATATAAAGAAGAAGACTTCCATGGTTATATACTTCTCCACTCCTACAGGAAGTCCTTGGATAATAGTTATTTTGACTAAAGATAGTGGAGTAAGAACCCGATAAAGCAGGCCCCAGCATGCGGCTGACCATTTGCCCGAAAAGGATGGCCTCAGCCCCAGGTTACATCGAATTTTTTACGTGATATCGCAGGCCTCGGAGCTAAAGGGTTAATATCGATAGTTTTTGGGCTGATAGTATCGATACTATCAATGGCCTGAACTATCCATAGTTTTATATCACAACGTCATGCCGATCTCAATCCAACAGTGTTGGCGATCCATCACATAGAGAGCCATAGGAACCACCTTTAGATAGAAAAAACTTCAGCTTCGAGTGGATTTGTTTGACACACCAAAGTTGCTTTACAAAATAATCGCTGGTCAGAAAAAATGGCTGGTTTACTTCAAAACGACGGACACAATTTTTTATTTCAAAGCACAAAAAATGTACAACTAACATAGATTCATACGCTAGAGTAGGCCTTAATTGGAATCACTAGACCTACTTTAAGGTAGGCAGTAAGTCGACAGTGAATTCAGATATCATCACGAATAATGTATGCGAAGATGATTCAAGAGGAAACATCAAGCATACCAGAGGAAGCCCAACTTTTGTCTCTTCAAGTAAGAAAAATAGGATTTCGAAAAATCACTTGAAGGGGCGATAGTGAATAAAATAATTTCTCAATTTTCAGACTCTAAAATCCGGAGACTCTTTGGAGTCTCCGCCTAACTACTACCGTACACGTAATTACTTGTCCTATCATTCGAAATTCTAGTGCCTAATTCATCTAATTCAACGCCCATTGGTCGAGATCATGAGATTTTTAAAAGTTGTCTGTATTCCTCTCAATTAGGTACGTACATTCATTATGGTCTAAGTAGTGCTATTGAGATGATGTGTCATCAATAGGCAAGATTAGGCTGTGAAAAGAATAGGTACATACTCTTCCGTCAAACTTGAAAACAAATTCAATTCAATTCACACATGGGTACCCAACTTAGTCGGACCAATGATTGGTGTTTGCCTAAAAAGGTTCATGTCCCAAAATACCCTTATTTTGCATTGAATATCATGTTTTGTGCAGGGCGTTTATCAAATAATGATACCTACGAACCTGACAATCTATTTAATGTTAGATTTGGGATCACATTTTATTGCCAGGGGCGGATACAGACTAACACAGGCTTGCTAAAGATTCAGAAATTCAAAATTCCCTGACATTTCCCTGTTTTCCAGATGTGTAGCAACCCTGTAACATGGGGGGTGGGTTCATACTCTTGAATAAAATAGGTACGAGGGTCGTCCAAGCAGTAAGTTCTGTTTTTTTTTATCAAGTTTTTATTTAAAAAAAAATTGAAACTTAAGCTTGGTTCCCATGGGCCGGAACGATGCGGAATGTCCGGCTGCGGAACGTCCGTTCTGCAATCTGATTGGCGGAGAGCCTTCCGGACACCCTTTCCGGCGGAAGGGTGCGGAACGTCCGGACTCCGGATAGCCGAGCTGAATATTTTCCGGAGCGGAGCTGCGGAAGGCATCATGATACCATGGATACCATCCATGAGCATCATGGCCGCTACGTCCGCAGCTGTTTTCACCAGTTTGGCGTCGCGTTCCCATGGGAACCAAATAATGCTTGAAACCAAATAATGCGGGAAAACTTCTTGGCGGGACGGTTCCCATGGGAACCGCGTGGCTTCCGCACTCCGCGCCTTCCGCATCCGCGCATTCCATGTGAACACCTTTCCCCACGTCCGCACCCCCCTCCAGCACTTTTCCGGACGTTCCGGACGTCCGCAGTCCGCATCGTTCCGGACCATGGGAACCAGGCTTTAGAGAAATTGTACTTGAACATTTATGTATTATTTTTCCAAGTAATCCCCGGCGACGTCAATACATTTGGTATATCGCGAAATGAGCTTCGAAATTCCTTCCTCTTAGAAGCCGCCACCTGCTTGGTGTGGTTTGTGACAGCTTCTTTCACTTCCTCGTCACTTATGAAACGTTCTCCCGCCAATACCTCCTTCATTTTGATAAAAAGGTGATAGTCTGAAGGGGCCAAGTCAGGACAGTAAGGTGGATGGGTCAGAATCAAAAAATCAATCGGGAGAATTCCTTATTGGTCCCAGAAAACAGAAGCGAGACTTGGGGAGGTGGTGTATTTCGACTGCATTGATTGCCTTTTGTTCGCTGGGGTAGTCTGACACCCAGGTTTCGTCTCCAGTGACAATATACTTCATGAAAACATCCCCATCAATTCTGCAGCGCTTCAAAAAAGCTCGAGCTGCAGCCACTCGTTGTGCCTTGTGTTGGGGCGTCAGCTCTCTAGGGACCCACAGACATCTCATCAATGACGGATCGTGAGATCTCAGGGAAGCTCAGCTGGAGTTCATCCGAGGTTAAACGGCGATCTTCGCAAACTGCATTTTCGATTTTCGCCACAATTTCATCTATGACAATTGAGGGTCTGCCTCTCCCACTTTCATCCTCAAGTAAATGTCTTTCCGCCTTAACCCCTTGAGGACGAAATATTCGTCCACGCAAAACTATCCTCAGGGACTCCTGATGACAGTTTTGTCCATCACCAACCGTGCACCTAGGACTCCTGACGACCATTTCGTCCAGCTCTTTTTTCGCATAGTTTCGGATGCAGAGCACTCTGTTGTGCCTTAAATGTACTTCTAGTTGCTGCAGGGCTCCTTTGGGTTATGAATGAAATCAACAGGTTGTGTTTTGGTTATCATTCGTCCGTTTTAGCATTTGTTTATCGCCCAAACTCGTATTTTTTTCCAGTTTCGTTCGGGTCAAGTTTACCTACTGTGTTGATTATGTCGAATAGAAAAGTGTTTACTGAAAGTTTTGATGGAGATTAAGCTTTAACTCTACCGTTAATTGACCTTACGGCAGCATTTTTCCAGATTCCAAGAAAAGTTTTTTTTTACATGTCTTAGCTTTGGCACATAAACTAAAAAAAGTAACGAAAAATTGCTCACGAAATACGGACCGACTTTCTCGTACAACCAAGCCATTGCTAGTGAAATGAAACTTCTTTAGTTTTCATCGAACAAAAATCGTTCTCCATTCGTCGGAAAGCTCTCGATTTATCCAACCATATTATGTTAATTACTGCGAAGTGCGAGGCCAACAAGCTGAGTTATGAGCATGGTTATTTGAATAATTGTGTACACTCAGGTGATCATTCTCAACAACTGATATTGTGAACATGGTTGCAACCGCTTGTTAATTTCTGATGATTTCATTGAGCTGGTGGTGTTTTGATGATTTGATTCATAGCAGGTGAGCCGAATATTGCGAGAACGGTTTGATTTGTGAAGCGGTGGTTAAATAATTTTAATAGGTAATTTCTATACTTCACACTCTAGGAAGCTGTAATTTCATATGTAGCCTCTTTAGGACATTTACTTGACGATGCCCAGGGTCCGGATCATATATGATTGGCTCTTAAAGCTAATAAATAAATAAATACATCACCCTGTATCAATTGTAATTC
>JAEMON010000004.1:22651991-22663005 GCA_030264115.1 Lygus lineolaris
GTTGCAGACTCGTATGCAAGCGTTTCAACACCGTTTGTTTCTTAAGCCACTAAAATTTTAATTTATAATTTAATCCGATTTTTTACCAGAGTTTTGCAAACGCTATTCTGAAACTAATTTTGTTTTTGTATATTAATAAGGATGTAACTACTTAACGCCCGTGTTTACTAACGCCGTGAAACTGTTTGAGTCTCTAGAATCCAATAGAACCAACGGGAATTAGTTTTTTTAGTTGTATTAATTAGTTTCTAGTTAGTCACTCCAATTACGCATGTCATTCACTCCCGTTGGTTCTATTGGATTCTAGAGACTTAGGCGGTTTCAACTGTAGAGTATAACATGAGGGTTAAGTGGTTACAGCTTTATTATTAAACAAAAACAAATTTAGTTTAAAAATCCCCCCTAACTGTGGTCATGACCCCAATGACCCCCTTTTGTATCCGCCACTGGTGGTAGCTACCAACTAGCCATTCAATATCAAAACCACATCATTTGTTAACATCCTGCATAAAACATTCAAAACAAATAAGTAATGTACCTACTCAGTCTAATCAACTCGGATGAATTGAGCACATACTTCATTATAGGCTAAATTGAGCACGCTCACCAGACGAAATTCAATCTTTCACAATAATAATCAACATAAACAACCTCCATTCCTCTTACTATACGACTTATGGTGCTTATAGAATAAAAACTTACACCCGATTATCACTTCATATACCTACCCTACATTCCTAACCAACAGCTAAACATCTTTCTATCATCCACGTTGTGATTTTCCTACACAACTTTCACTAGGTACAACAATTATGTGCCTGAGTACATATTAAATAAAATAACATTTTTCCGTATCATCATTTCCTGGAGAGACTTCATTTAGGTACCAAATAAATATAAGTACCTAGTTTGAAATTACGTTTGTTGTGGATAACGCTCTGAGATGCATGTATGATGCATGTAGTACCATCAAGGGAGGTAATACGTAGGCAATAAACAGTAATGAATAAATATATTATGTTTCTTAATAATTAAGTTAAACAAAAATTATTGTCCCTCATTACTCGTCTGGACATCCTCGTTTTAATCATTTTTCAAAGAGAGGGTTCAAGAACCAAGATCAGCCAAATTAGAATGTCATTCAAGGAGAATGGATAGGCAGAATCAAGGGTTAAAAACGACGAGGTTTCTTGAACCAGCTCTAAGAATAACAACTTAGAAAATATAAATTTTAATGAAAAAAATGGATGTAGGGTTACTTGCAAAAGAAGAAAACTGCAGTGCAAAGGAGCAGCGCTACGACTGGGAGCAAGACTGACAGGGGGAGAAGGAATCTGATTCTATATCACCAAGACACTCCTTGAACATTAACTGAAGATCCAGGAGCGACAGATTTGGGCAAGCGACTGATCTGGAACTGGGAAAGACATGTCACAGTAAGAAAGTATAACGTTGACATTATTCGAAAATAGAGCTAGTGACTCTTGGTAGTTTTCCTTGCGAGCCAGGATTCTGAATAAGATGTTACTGGAGACAGCACATTTAGATGAAACACAATAAGGATACTTTTAGATTGGTGATGTCCATGGACCTAGAAGGAAATGGACGGGGTATTCACCCCTTTCATCACCCTCTGCTGTGCGTCGATGATGTCAAATGATGTCGAGAAGGAAGGTGGTGAAGGGGTAGAGAAGGAGGTCATGAGGGTGTGGCAGGTTGAGGGGGCGCCTTTCCTACAAATGAGAGGTCGAAGCGGTGAGAGGGTGAGGGCCAGGGTTGGGAAAAACTGTTTTTTTTTTTTTCATATAAATACAAAAAAAACTGTTTTTTTTTTCATTTAAATACAAAAAACTGTTTTTTTTTTTAAACAGTTTGAAACGGTTTTTCCTCTGTGAGACAAAGGTTTTTTTGAGCAGTTCAAAACTGTTTTAAACAAGTTTTTAAAGATCGCTCATCAAGCACTATGGCAGCTTGCCGAAGGTGGTACCTCCTCAAAATTGTCCCACACATGATCTTTCTTCCTCCCACCAGCCGAAGACGTGGTGGTACATAGCACCTAGCCTATTTACGGAACAGCAGACAAAACGCAACTGGATTCCTCAGGGGAAGATCCAGTATTCTCAACCAAATGGAGAAGAGAGGGATTCATATTAAAAATGACTATGAATTTCAATGAAATGAATAGGAAGTGGGAACAACAAAAAATATTCAGGGGAGTACGGATTGCATTGACTTTCACAGAACGGGGAGGTAAATTTATAGCGAATTCACCATTCAAATGAAAAAATGACCCATTGGTAAATTTCTCCGGAACTCCAGAAGTTCGAACAAAGGGACAAACCCAAGTTCATTTCTACTTCCGAGAATTTCCAGGCTGGAGGTAGCTGGTAGGTATCTAACTTCAACGTCATTCTGACTACTGGCGAATGGCGATGGGAATCCATTGTATCTATTATGTTTTTTGTTGCTCATTTCTCATGAGGTCAATGTCATTTTCCTCCTACAGGTCCAGTTTGAAACAACTCACGAAGGGCATTTTTAAAACAGTATTAAACAATGTTTTAAACACAATTTAAAACGAATGTTTTAAAACACCCATTTTTCCAAAAATGTGTTTAAAAGACTATTTAAAACAAATGTTTGAAACAAATGTTTAAAACAGTACCAACCCTGGTAATAGCCCCTCCAAAGCTACGGTATTCTGAGGATATGAATGAAATAAGGCCACGCCCACCAGCCCCAGACGGTCACGTGACTTCTGAATTCCGGTCACACTTCACTCCACAGATACCAGGTCCATTTTTCCTTCTGGGTCCAAGGTGATGTCAGATTTTCCACCTTCACTGAATTTGAAGTTATGATACCAATGAAAATGAGTGATTACCAACACATTTCTTAGAGTACCTAACTGACGAGCAGTGGCCAACCCATTCCAACAGGCAGATGCTGCTTGCTTGGAATCGGAACAGACTGCCATTCATAGGTTAGGTACCCTGCGACTTTATGACTCCAGATCGCCTAAAGCCTTCGAGCCTGGGAACTGGAAAATAAACTTACTTTTGGCGATGGAAAGTTAGAAGAAATGAACCCGATTGCCATGCTCTGAGTGGTGTGAGCCCAAGCTAACTCGCCACCTCCTTCAGGGTCCTTCTTAACAGCTAGGACTCCACAGAGTTTGGAAGATCCCATCGTTAGGTATTTTGATTCTGAAATCAAAGAAGAAGAAAACATGTTTATTGGTAGGTATGCACCTAAACAAATAGGCAATACAAAGTTGTTTTACAAAGCTGTTGCGACAATGGGCATTTTGTTCGTGTCTCAGCAGGATTTCGGAGACACTTACTTACATTTTGAGATTTAACAAGCAAATTGTAAACTGAGAGTAGACTTCTGGATTAACGTGGTATTCTGATTGAACGCGGATGTAAAAATGTTCTTTCCTATTAGATACACGCAGCCAATCCAAATCGTGCCAACTTCCACAACTTTCTGACATTCAATATCTAGCTCCAACACCTCTACTAGCTCTATTTTCTTTCTACCCTGCCAACACTTCACTATTGCTAAGCCAACATGATCCAAAATATTGATTCCAGAACTCAGCGGGATACCAGGAAGTGAAACAGGATCCCCAGTACACCCAAATCGCTCATGGAAGATACTCAAAAGAAGGGTTGAGCATCGTTCAAAAACCATTCATGGTCACCATCGATGGTGAACAATTCAGTATTAGTGGCTGATTGCCTCTGTATGCTTGTTGTCGATCGATTTTACTGATTTTAGAGCTTATTTTGTATGGATCTTATTCATCGCCGCAAGTACAGTGTGATTGTTAGTTGCCATGAAAGAAGAGACAAAAAACCCTTCTTCCTGCTAACAAAACGATTCATGCTTGAAGGGGCTGACGACATTGATGTCCTACCATTGAAGGTGAAAAATATCGAACATAGACCATTGACGGCGAAAATCGAACATTTAAGCAAACCATCAATGCTCAACCCTACTCAGAAGAGCTGTTACTCTACTGTACGCTGTACTTACCTAAAAATAATTTTGTGATGGTCTGCACTAGAGTGGAAGCAAGATCGTTTGAACTGATGATGGCCTGGGCCACTTCCTTACAGAGACTCGTTCGTAACAGATCTTCGCCAGTACCAGAAACTGTAACAGCCACAGGACCTTCGGCCCAGCAACCTGCCCCAACAACTCCTGCCTGTTCGCACATTGACAACTTTTTAGTATTATTTGTATTAATTTGATGTGTAGTAAGAAATAAAACGCCAATGCAACTTTGCTTTTATACTTTATTTAACAGGCGTATACCTTAAATTAATTAATAAGAACAAGCCAACAAGGCAGCTTACGCTATTTATCCAATTCCGATAGGAACGTTGGTGGGACCAAGAGCCAAGAATAACTCACAATACATTTTTTTTTTATTCGTTACCGTCTGTCCAGTTTGAAGGAATTTGGTTTATTAACAGCAGATCAGTGCTATTTTTTTTTTTTTTTTTTTCAAAAATAAGTTGGATTGAGTCACAACAGGTCACATCATTGAGTTTTACACCGTTAGTTCTGGGGCGTCCACTTTTCTAGCTGACTGCTAACTTATTGCAGCCTTTGCACGTTTAGCTGATGTGCTTGATGATATAGTCACATCATATTTTTGCTACATTTTAATGTTGGAATTATTTCCGATTCAGCATTTTCTATTTTATTATACGACCTGTGGCTACGTTTCTGTCAAAATCTACAAGCAACAATCTCACCTGCCCAACTCGACCAGGTAATTTGATGAGGACTCCGCCACTGGAACAAGATGCAGCAGATTCTCCATTCATGTCTATCGCTACAGCGCCCACAGTGTCCAGTTTTTTATCCTCTTCAGCATCGTCAGCCATCTTCAATTTTTTTGACGGATTGCTACACCCTTCTATAGTGAATATGGGGATTGGGGTTTGGTGTTCAAGTTTTGAAGGGGTCTGAAACAGAATGACACCATTTACATAGAATAATAAATTATGCAGTACCTACATTAGATAGTCACGATATATTATGGTCAAGAGGTCACGGTTATATCAAGGACCTCAAGGGAAATGTGGGGCGTTCGTTTGGCTTCATGAGGTTTTTAGGTTAGGGGAGTGCAGGTTCCTACGGCTACATAATGTACCCTGTTGCACCCCCCCCCCCCCCCCCCCCCCCCCCTCCCTCTCCCAGAGAGATTTACTCGTGGAGATCACCAGGTGGCCAGTTTGCACGTACATTCACCTACCATGTCACAATTGCAGTACCTAGGCCTGACAAGGCTTACTGTGGAGCTGGCTCTGACTGTGGAAGTGGTCATCAACTTCTTGTTATCTAAGTGCATGTGGAAGCGCTTCAAATGGGTCGTTTGACCTGTGGTACTCAGTAATCAACTATAAAAACTATTGTGAACAAAGATCACTCAAGTTGTAGGTATTTCGCCCGTTGAGGTCAGGGTTCAGCCAAAATGAAGGAAAAGGAAGCCTCACATTAGATGTGGGTCTTCCTTCCTATTGGTTGAACTCCAACGAAATATCTTCAACACATCAATATGCAGCCGACTATTTCTATAACTTCTAAAAATCAACCAACTTCAAGCCTTTGGGTACAACCTAGACCAACTTCTCGTTGACACAAGGGCTTTTCTGACTGAACTGAACGCAAAACTAAAATGAGGTCGGGATTTTCAAACCCTGCTGGATATTCGCCCATTGTTCTAGAAGCAGCGAGGAAGTATGCACAGACTAATGAGGGTAGGAATAAATTATTCATAGGGAAGCCAGAGACAGCAGGGAGTTGGAGATAAAAGGGTCTACCGCTACTGCAGTCCTTACCAACCCTAAATTTGAATGGCTACGCAGGTACTTCATTCTCCAGCTTCATGAGTGTAGACAATTTCGCATAGGTACCTACTTTACCAGTTCGATTGAAAAATGAATATAATAAAACGAGGGAGCATTCGAATTTTTAATACCGAAAGAAGCCTTCAAAGTTGAAAGGGGTAGACAACTTCAACTTGAATTCCATCGAGATGTTGCATTCTTATCTCTATGTTGAAATCAATAGGTAGGTACAACTTGGGAAGATACAGACACCAAATCAAATTTGTTAAAGATAAGTAGGTAGGCCCTTACCCCCACCTACATAAAATTAAATATTGGTAGGTGTTTGACTAGTTCAATATAATATTGTCGAGGTTGATTAATGACCAAGCTAGTCGTCTTCAGGATGAGTTTATTCATGCGACGTTTCTGTACTGGATCAGGACCCTAATGATGCACATAAATATAGTTCTCCTTCATGGGATGTACTACAAGAATTAGTCCATGTAGGTGTCATGGCTGGGAAATCGTTAAAAAATTAAGGTACTTCGACGAGGTTCGAACCTTATTGACACAGCGGAATCTGAAGGATTAGTGTGTCACCGCGTAACCACCTTGGCCACCGAAGACCTGTTTATTCATCTCTCCTTACTGCTGAGGCATGAGCTTTCGTTCACAACATAGGTACCTACTTGACTAGTCCATTATTATTGTTGTACATCCCATGAAGGAGAACTATACGTGTTTGATTAGGGTCCTGATCCAGGACCGAAACATCGCATGAATAAACTCATCCTGAAGACAACTAGCTTGGTCATTAATCAAACTCCATAAAATGAAATACATGGTCGAGTGACGTAGGTCCTATTACTCCCTTCTCAAACATTCTGCTTATTGGTATTGAACGTGGATCCACCAATATAGCAAGGAAAATATAATTTACAACTATCAAAGCGAATTCTTAAATTCTCAGGATTCTGATGTCATACGTTGCAGGTTTTAGGTACTAATTATGGATAGGTAGGTTTTTCGAATTTTATTTGCCTTAACTACCGGTGGTAGAGAAGCCTTATATTTGTGCGAGAAATGAAAAAACATTGCCTTCCAAAATAAATTGTCCACTCTTTTATGATTTTCAGAGCTTTCTGGACAAACACAGTTGCATGCCTATGGCCAATCATCCTTTTTCCAGGCTAAACTCAGAAACTATATTCATCCCAGTGGCGGCTGATGGTGGCAGGCACTTCCTAGCCTATAATCTAGATTGGGCAATTTTTAGAAATTATTCGGAAATGAACAATCCGACAGACTGAACAGTTTAACCTATTTTAGCCCAGCGTTGCCATATGGCAGCGTTGAACATCCATCCACTCATTAGCTCCATCCACTCATCTCTTCCTAATGGCTTTCCAAAAGGCTGGCTACACCGTCTACCCTCTCTCCAGGTACCTGCCTAAAAGTTTCTGTGAGTCACAGTCACAGTTTCTCTTCTCCACTATTGTCTCAAATATGGTTATTTTCACACTGAATTTTCAGTGTTTTTTTTAAATTGCCATTTGGCAACGCTGGGCATTGTAAGTACTAAACTAATAAAATGTGAACTCAATTCTGTATAGGCCAGGATTTTCAGCCCAGGAAGCCGTGGAAATACTGAATGGAGATCACGATGAGACCCTCTTCCCAGATACCATTTACATCGAGCCTCCTGATCCAGCTGATCTCACGGATGATGAGTCAGGTGACGAAGATCAAGAGTACAGCAAAGAAAGTGGTAAACACAATTCGATTTAATGAGAAAGGCCATTATGTTATACACCGAATTATGTATGTAACACCGAAGAAAAGAAGAGGAAAAGGTACCAATCAAAAGACTGCAAGTTCATTGTCAGAACGATGTGCAAGAAATGGAAAGTAGGACTGTGCGTTCCATGCTTTGCTAAGTTTCATACTAGTAGGTACAATGTAAACTTTGTAAAGCTATGTAAAGCTTTGCTAAGTTTCATACTAGTAGGTACAATGTAAACTATTCTGAAAATAGTTTATTCTAAAGTAGGTACCTGCTAGTTGGGCACTCAAGTTCCCATTGCTAAAGGTGACGTTTACCGCCGTTTTATTTTTATTTTTTAATAGATAATTAGTTACTTATGTGTCATTCGTTTTTTACCAAAGTAGATTTCTTGTCACACGTCATATGTTCTTTGTTTGCTACGTCACATATTTAAAATATGTCATTTACCTTACAGATTATTGAAACAGTTATTATGACCATTTTTATTAATAAAATTATACGTTGTTTACCGTTTGAACCACTGTCCTTCCTTCTTTTTCATCACAATTGTAGAACACGTCATACTTAGTCAATGGTAGCGGGAGGGGCCAGCGTTGCCATATGGCAACAGCTGAAAAACCCCGGAAAATACTCACACAAAATTTGTCCAACATTTTTCCATTTAAAAACAAAGCAAATGGAGGCAGAATCACGAACTTTTCATTCAAAAAAATTTTGAAAATAGTTCTAATATGGGTTAAACATAAACAGTCAGTGGAAATTGAAATTAAACATTGAATCCAATTACCTACCACCACACGCAATTACATAAATATATCATCTGTTACACCAATATGGCACCTGTGTCTGTTCTCGAACAAGAGGATAGTTTGTAGATATTAAAATGACCTTAGTTTTTTCAATAATATTGGCTTGACTATTATGACTGATGATGATGTACTTAGATCCAAAACGAAGCTAAATCAAGAGTTGCCAAACTATTCTAAGTAGGAACTAAGAACTAAGTTTGAGGGATTACAAACACAAGCTAGGTAGGTATACCTACTCTTCACATAAGTGCATTTTGCTGAGTATAACAAAACCTATTGAGGAAAACCCAAAAATGATGTTTCGCTTCAAAAACCTAGGTACTGAAAGCACTTTGCTAAAAAAATATACTAACGAGGTGAGGGACAGCGTTGGGCAAACGCCATTTTGGTTGTAAATGAGGAATATAAAAAATAATAATTAAATTAAATAAAAAATAAATTCCAACGGAAGGAACCGTTGGAACTATCCAAGTCTCTAGAATACAATATATCCAACGGGAATCAATGAAACAATACATGTATTTAGAGTCAATAATTACACTTTAAATAAGTAATTGATATGTTTCAATTACAATTGTACTTAATTAAGGGTGCGCTCGAGAACGGCCTCAACGTTGCCCCGACGCAACTCAAAATCCTTTTTATTATTTTTCACGTTTGTGATTTTGAAAATTCATCGATTTGCGTATCTTTTACAATCATAATTACATACTTTACGATGCTAATCATAATTTTAAGTGTATCCCATCCAGAGCAAACTGGAAGAAACCTATGAAAAACCAGGTTTTCATCAGTTTCTTCCAGTTTTCTCTGGATGGAATGAACTTAAAATTATGATTCTCATCGTAAACCATGTGATTATTATTGTATAACATACGTAAATCGATGAATTTTCAAAATCACAAATGTGAATAGTAATAAAAAGGATTTTGAGCTGTATCGGAGCATCGTTGAGGCGCTTCCCAAGCCGGGCGTCCCGCACCCTTAAAAAGGCATCATTTACATAATTGGAGAGTACCTAATTATTCACTCTAAATACATATGTTATTGATTCCCGTTGGATATTTTGTATTCTAGAGACTCAGGCGGTTCGACGGTATGATTTAACATGAATAAATTGAGTTTTTAGAGCCTGATTTACAACCAAAAACAAAAGTGATTGCAAAATGGCGTTTGCCCAACACTGGTCAGGGGACTCTCACCAAATTTTGCAATCATTTGATGGCCTACACCCTCCAACAACCTGCAAGAGCCGCCTCTGATTCATCCGATTATATGAATGTCAATCAATTTGGTAGGTACCTACCTAAGAAAACATTATATTACAGAGGTGCCGTTGCCTAGACAAATTTTGCTCTTTCATTTCCTTCAACATCCCAATGCCAAATATTTGTACAAAGTTTTTCTTACATGGTCATGAGGAAACTAAAGTTTAAAATTCCCACGATCCTACCTGATACCAAATTGGGGGGGATTTCAAGGGTATGTGCCTTCATTTGAAGTTATGTACTTAGCGGGGCATAGCTAACCAAGCCTTGTTCTCTTCTCATCATAGGAATCTCCCGTTAGACTCCTATTATTTGACGAATTTGCTATTAGTTAGAAATTTGGTTCCTACCTACCCAACATTTCTGCGGTGGAAGTCTATTGATTCTAACAAATCATTGATCAGGTAGGTTGGGCAGAATGTAGAAATGAACCAAAATGGAAAGGAAAAGGGCGGAACACAAATTGAGACAATTGGGGTATTGGCAAAGCGCCCACGTATGTTTTAAATGCTGGGATGCTGGGTCCAGAGGAGGAGGCTGAGAGCGGGTTTTATTGATCTCTTCGACTGGATTGCTACTGAAAAGATTGAAATGGTCATTCTAAGATATTGAAGAGGCTTTTTTTCGGAAGCCGCAATGGGATGTTGAGCATTTGAGGTTCCACTAGCCGGGCCTGCCTCACTAGGCTAGCTGTAATTGTAAGATATGGACATAACTTACCTTCATGGCTCTGAGGGGTAAAATGTAATGAATGAGCAGGTGCTGCTCCCTAGTCAACGGGGGTGGAACTTGGGTAGTCATCTGCCCCCCCGAGTAGGTTGGAGGGATTGGAACTGTTACCAAAACTGTGAAACAGAATAGGGACGGTTCCATAGAGTTGAAAAGGCTTCTGAACTGTAAGGTTTGGTGGTTTCCACCTTTTTACATTCCTCAGCCCGCCAGAAAGGTGAAAGGAGAGTATTACAATAAGCAGAAAACCCAATTACTGAAACACCACCTTAAAAAGGTCCTAATTGACACCTGATTTGTAGCCATTTTTGTGGATTTTAACGCTGATTTTGGCCCTCAGGATATTTTTGTGAAGATGAGGGGTATCGGAGCATGTTTTTACTTGAAATAAGAGTAAGTAAGTCCTGTGAATTTCATCAAAATCGTTAGAGCCGTTTGCGAGAAAAGCTAAAAAAAAATGTGCTAAAACGACTTGTTTCAGGTTTGCACGGGCAAGGAAAGTAGTGTGAAGCTTTGCACTAGATGTTAAAGTGAAAAGTTCCATTCATGCACCATGAGTTGGTGAGCGAATTT
>JAEMON010000004.1:22702461-22758671 GCA_030264115.1 Lygus lineolaris
AAGGCATTGCAATAGCTTCATTTTCTTCGAAAATTCGCTAAACAGGAATTATAGGTTACACCTTCTAGAGGATGCTAAAATCATTTTTGTGTCCTACCTTGGGTGGTACGCTGTAACGTTCCAATTTTTGTCTACATTTTTTCAGAGTTTTCTGAGATTGAACTGCAACAATACAGAAAATGGCAAGATATTATTTTCACCTTAAGGACCTCACAATAAATCGTAATAATATGTTATCCTCATCTTATAGAAACTAGGGTAGAAGCTTGGTTCAGATGCGGCGGAATGTCTGGAGCGCGGTGGAGGGGAGTGCTGACCTACGGAAAGCGTTCACATGAAATGTGAAATCCAGAAAAATGTGTCCGTCAAAGCAAGTTTTTGTGTCCCCGACTGTTGATGTTCCACAGTTGTTCCGTCTCTCAAACTAATGGTATCGAAGTTTCATTGAACTCATCCATTATTAAGTAATTACAAGCACAAACTTGGAATGTACATCTGAAAAAACAATTTATGGATTAAACTAGCTTACATGTAAGTGACGTTTAATCTTAATTATACCATGGAAGACGCCTGGAGATGTTCAACAACCAAGTAGTTCCTCTAGGAACGATTCAGTATCTTCTTTCTAAGAAATTATTGCTGTGAACGAAAAAACGTTCACAGAAATTTACTTAGCGTGGTTCATAAATCCCTCCATAGAGCTCTCTCTTGAGCTCCTGCCTTCCTCCAGCAGTTACCTTCCTGTTTATTGCTTCACTTGTTTAAATAACCCAAATCATGACGTCCAAAGAGGATTCGGTCTGACCAACTTGGTAGGGAGATGTCGAACATCTCTAGGCGTCCAGGAACGTGGGGGCTCAAGGGAGAGCTCTGTGGAGTGATTCACGAACCACGCGCGGGCAGCAGTTTGAATTCCTGTAAACGTTTCTGTGTTCACATCAATATTTTTCTAGAAAGACGGTAGAGGAACTACTTGTTTGTTGAACATCTCCAGGCATCCGTAGGGTTATAATCAAAGACGAAACACCCTTAGAAATGTAGCGGCCATGTTGCTTATGGATGGTATATATCATAGTTTGTATTATCCATCCATGGTACCTTCCGCAGAAAATATTCAGCTCGACTACCTGTGCCTTTCCACCAATTGGACTGCAGAATGGACATTCCGCGCCATGTGAACCTAGCTTGAGCATTGTTCAAAAACCATCAATGTCACGAGCAAAACACACCATTGATGATCGAAAACAATAGATTCTAAACCAACGATGGTTTTCATTGTTCAACATCGATGGTGAAAGATTCTGCAATAGTCACTGAATGCCTCCCGTTTTACATGGATAGGACCTAATTGTAAGGATTATAATCATCACCGCAATCCATGCAACTATCGATGGTGGCAACCATCCGTAGTAATCTCGGTGAACTTTTATCATTCAATAAAGTGATAACCTAACTCTGATAATTTTATCTACTTAAAAAACTTCTTTCAGGGTAACAAAATTAGAGTGAATCAATCAATTAACATCTTTTCAGCATTGATCCGATTGCTTTCTTTCAATCAGAGATAGAGGAGGCAGTGAAAAACCTCTACGTGACAAGCCTGCCTTTTCTCAAATCCCTATTTTCTATTTGGTTCTCCAATTTTATTTTAACATTTTCTCGACGGTCAGACCCGAATTTCGTTAACCCCAAGCAATATACTTTAAGAAAAAAAAATTAAAATAATTTGAAAGGAGTACCCCATATGGCTACCTTACCAATGATTGTCAAAAGGTAGCAAGCAAGCAAAATAAGGGGCTTAATAATGTAGGAAACGTACCAGTGATAAGACTAGCAGGGTCAACAGTGGAGATACCACGATCCTGAGCGAAGGACAAGGCTCCATCACCAACAAGCATACTGCAACAAGATAATTCACATCTTGATTCTATCAATAAGGTCATTGGAATAATTATTACTTCGCGCATGCAGAATGGCTACTAATGATCCGATCCCGATTAAATTCGTAGGTTATGATTTTGGGCAGGCACCTACTAACTAAATAACCTGCAACTTTGAGAGATCAGCATAATTTTTCGCTTTCACAGGAGTGCGGTGTTGAATGAAGAATTATTTTATTGGTTTAATGTTGGCTTATCTTCTTCTTATTCTCGTCTAAATGGATGATCTGCCAACTCTCAAATCTGCCAACATAAACATGATTGCAGAGAGGAGAGTCCTACTACCATGGAGAAGTGTAGCAGTAGCACGGATGCACATCGACGCCATGATCCATGGCCACACCTTTGAGTATCATGGAAGTCACTCCAGAACTTTACACAGATACTATAAACGTGACTGTTTAATGCTCCCGCCAAAATTCAAATTACTTTCAGATTGAGAATTGTCTCCTCTTTTCTTCCTTTGCACAGACAGGGGCTCATGCCCCAGTGCCCCCCGTGAGGAGCCGCCCCTGGTTGATAGTATCCCTGTAGACCAATGATAGCGCAGCATTCTTTACACTTCAGCGGAAATTTCTTGCATTCACAGTTGAAGTGTGGCATTTCCATAAATAGGTAGATTGATGATACTGAGAGAATGGAGCACCCTCACTCTCATCAGACTGAGTTAGCTTATCAACTTCTTCTCCCCTTTCCTCATGTGAACGTGCAAAAATCATGTGAAAAGGCCATATCACACTAGCATTTTTCACACATTATTTTGATATATTGATATAGGTATAGGCGTTGATATATTATTATGTTTCGTCGAGGAGGATGGATTCATCCTTCCTATCCACCACCTGGGCCCTGACTGTACGGATTGTTAAGAGCTGGGCTCTGACCGATGGTGAGGGGAGAGGGCTGAGCTACTCACTACCCCCTCGCCCATACATCAGCTCGTAGAATATTATTTATTACATTGTTGGTCAAGCCATATTAAAAAATTTTTATTTTTCGGATGCGGAGGGGGGCTTAAGCCACCCCCCGTGGGTGAGCCCCTGGTAGCATCATTGATTCTCTAAACTAGCAAAAGTTACGAGTAGGTTTATTTTGTGAAGTAGGAAGGTGTTCAAATATTTTTTTCGCTGGAAATAAGTAAGCCATAACCCATAGGATAATAAGGTTAGTCATAGTCACAGCACGTCGACTGGTAGGATAAAGAATAATGCTTAAGCATAATGAACTTACCAGGGCATAACTCTGCCCGAAGACTGAACGTTAGTCTGTTCCAATGCAATGGACCTGGCAACAAGGACGGGATTGGGGACTCCTGATAAAGCGCCTACTGCTCCCATAGCACAAGTACTTCCTTCCATCACACTAGCGTCACATTCGACCTGGAAGGAATGGGAACATTTATCAATAATTACTCTCCGATTATTGATCGATTTAAAAAAAAATGATTTAAGAATCAATAGATCGTGAAATTACCGTGCCGAGAGTAGTCAGATTAGAACCAATTCCAGCATTGGTGAGTGGACTGTTTTCGAGAAGAACGGTACATTCAGTGACTAAGTCAAGTGCGGAGGACCCTTTAGATAAATCATCTGCTACCTGTGATTAAAATATATCAACAACATTAGGGTCAGGCGGGTAATTGGGAACAAAATTGATATGTTTCACTTACTCATAGCCCTTGTGGCCAAGCAATAAGTTCAAAGACAGTTTTTTTGGCATGAAGTTATCACTAGACATCCCAGTCAACTTTTCTATGGACCAAAGAAAGAATTAAGTGTTTTGAATTGCTCAATAAATACTGTTCTCAATTACCCCATGTTTCCCCAATAGAGTAGGAGGCAATTGAGAATGATGTTTTATGTTTCCTACACTTTATTAGCTCAAAATTCCGCCAAGTTTGGCCGTAAAACGGGTAGAAAGAACGCTCGTGACGTACCTAGTAACTTATAGGTGCTCAGGACCCCCCCCCCCCCTTCACCCTTCTCCACTACAGGCATGGGCTGAGATGACGTATCAAGTTATACAAAATACAGGACCCGTTTTCGCTTATCAGATACCCCTCATGAACACCTTTCTGGAAAGCTCTCTCTGAGACCATTCAATTGAAAAGGTAAAAAATAACCATGCACCATGCCCATTCTTTTCCACCTTCCCTAACGCAGGATGGGGAACGCAAAATAGAACTTGGCCAAAATTGACTGAAAATTTGTCTTTTTGAATTAGAGCAAACTTCGATTTAGATCCATCTATACTTTTGAGACCAGTGACCTCTAACTCCATATCTGAGACTGCATCCACTTGACACACATACAGAAAATGGGTTTTGTTTCTGAAACCGCCTTGAAGATCCATAAGTACAGTCAAAGGGTGCTACGTAGGCATCTTGTCCGGCTCTACAATATTATTTTACCAACACACCATGTTATTATGACAAAAAACATAACTTTGATTATTTAGTTTGTTGTAGAAATGGAAATAACGAAGTATACTTAAACGTCCGCTCTCAATACCCCTTTGGCAAAAAGCTCAGGGGTAATTGAAAACGTCACCCCAGGGGGCACAAAAGAATGGAGTTGGGAAAAACTAACATAAATACTTTTAATTCACGTACTAAGCCACAATTATTGACCATCGACAACACTTAACACTGATTTCTGTATGCAGATGCAGAATCAACCAGCAAACTCCTACAGTCAACTTTGATTAACGAACTTTTTACAAGACACTTTGAAAACTGGTCACAGAAATGCGAGCTGAATACCAAAAAGCGCGGGAACGCGTTTTTAGGGATCCTGCTGACATGGAGTTTCAAGTTCCAAGGCAGTTTAGTTTGGCTAGATCCCGTAACAGCTCTAAATGCATTTGTTCTCAATTACCCCTGATTCCCAATTACTCCACCTGGCCCTACAGCATCAGGCGTCAAGCACTACCAGTGACTGATTTGGATTGCCATTTGTGGATCTGATTAATATAGCAATATAGCAGGAATGGGGAACTTGCATGGTTATTTTTTATTTTGTAATTTGAAAGATCTTAATAGGGCTTTCCAAAAAGGTGCTAGGGTATCCGACGACTGAAAGTGATCGAAAATGGGTCTAGTAATTTGAACCTAACTGACGTCACCGATCCCCACCTGCCTGGGCGGGGCCCCCCTTTTCATGGAACATAAATGACGTCTCTCTTTTTTTTGCCAATCTTCTGGGCAAACTAACCTTAATTTCAAGCTGAAAATTGGCAACTGGGGGTTTTGAAGGGCGATGAATCAGATTTTGAGGTTCAAAATTCTTATCCATGCAAGTTCCCCATTAGTGCCACTTGGAACAAACCTAGAGGTTCTTCTGAGTTGACGGTGGAAAGTGAGTAAGGTAGGTAGGATTGTGAACTACGGTCCTACCGCGCGTGGATGCCAGAGCGAGGCGTCCCCACGCCAGACCAGAGGACAGGACGCTATTATCCTTTTTTGAATTTGGCTCAAACCGTTCAAACTACGAGATGAATGACTGTGAATGGAGAAGCTAAAGTCAAACTAGTTCTAAAAACATAACAGCAGGCTCTGTGACTACTTCCTCTTTTTTGGCAGGCCCTACCACTCAAATGCAGGACAGTTTCTTGAGTCATTTTTGCAAATTTGAGTAATTTTCCAATTCTATAAGGCTTAGACCCTTCCAATATAGGCCAAATACCCCAAATCAATTTTGGTATCAAGGTATTTATTTAACCAGCATGCTGTCAAGAATTTACCTACTGGCAAATTTAATAAGAGTCACGGTACAAAATTCATGTTTTAATTACATAGACAATAGAATAGACAAACCTTCTGAGCTGCCTGGTAACACAATGCCTTGTATGATGCTCTGTTCTTCTCGGAATGATTCCCAGCTCCTGTTGAGGAGTGAAAACGTAACTTCAGTGACTATAAGCATACAAATTACCTGAAAGGCTACACACGAAATTTTTGAAATACTAATTTTTAGTCTGTGGTAAGTGATGCAATTATTGTGTCTAATAAAAATTGAATGCGTGGGAGAGCTCAGTCCAGGAAACGAGACAGAGCATGGTTGGCGTTGGACTCAACGCAAGGGCACCCTAGGTTTAAAGGGTGAGCAATGATTCCAATGGGTAGCGAACTAGTGAAGCTTGATTGGGCGATATTGCTGCATGCTAGCTACCAAATTGAGTGGGATGGCGGTTTCTCAGGCTTCCAACCCTACTATACTAAATAAATACCGACCACCATTCTCCATGGTTCATGCGACCTATTCCCTGAATATTGGAATAATATATTATGGAACTTTTTAAAGAATCAATACTTTTTTGCCATCCTTATTTCGAGGGTGCTAAATCCAATTTCCATGGTGTTAGTGCAGGATGAACGATGTAAATACTACTCTACTCTGGTCGATTCAGTACCAAACATAGAAAATAATATTACGAAAACTCGAGGGAAAACTGAATAAAACTAGATTAAGTATGTACTTGATTATTAAAGAAAATACCCAAATGGAAAGCGACGATTCCCCTCATCTTCTGTGATACAAGGTTCGAGGGCCTCAGTTTACGGTTGATGTTCCTCGTTCTTCTAAACGAAATCTTAACGAACCGGTTAAGTAAACTAAACGTTTCCAGACATTGAAATTTCGGTCATCATCAAATATTTATAATTGATACCTACTAGATAGATAGATTACCTATTACAATAATTAACTAGTCGCGATCGCGCCCGATCAAGATCAACACCGGCTTCAGCAAGCGGCACGGCAACAAAAACAATACTGAGGACTGAGCACCCATGGATATTTAACGTTAATATCCATGTGGCACCTGTCACATGACGTAACCTTCCCATGGTTTTAATCAGACAAGGATATGAAATTAAAAAAGTCCAACGATCAAGAAAGAAAATTAATTGATCAACTTTTTTCTTGTGAAAGCCTTGATAGGTCATAATAGAGAGTAGAGAGGTAGATTTAGAGGGGACAATTCTAATTATTGAACAAAATTTATATTATCGTGTTGGAAACAGTTTTACGGTGAAAATTGTAAGGAAATCGCTTGCATGTTGGTACTACCGCTTTTAACTAGCCACGTCAACACTGATGATCAGATGTTCGTGTCCCTAATAAAAATCGTACAAGACTTCAAGCTAGGGATGGGAAATCGGTTTAAAAAATCGATTTTTTGAAAAATCGGAAATCGATTCCCATCCCTACTTCAAGCTCGAGTTCACCAACTTTGGAATAGCTGACTCACAAACTGTTTTCTCCATCTTTTACGTTGACTTGCCTGTTTTATTGTTCGAATTTTAGAGTTGTTTGTCGAAAAAACGCGATTCGTGGGCAGCGAGAAAAACAAGGTGCGACCCGAATTCTCGCCGACGGAAATTCGGGGCGATGAATATCGTGTAGGTTTGCTGTCTGGTTTACGAAGTCGAGAAAATGGCCAGCGGCGGAACTGTGGAATGGGGCTGCATTGTGAAGCCAGTCCTGTCTGCCTCCTACGGATCCCTGACGAAGCAGGAAATCACGGAATTGGTCAAAGCTATAGTTCGAACGTGAGTACACGTACAAAAATTGAACTAGTCATCACGGTTTTATGACTAAACGATCCTCGAGGAAGGAAATGTTTCGTACGAGTTGCGTAATGAACTTTAGCACCTTTAGATGCCACCTACCTCACGTTACAACAATTTTTGTTTCCTTCTTTTGAACAAGTTTGATTTGGCTGCATTCATTTTTCTGTGGCCTAATTTGATGTGGATAGATTACTTGTTAGGCACTCACGGCTTGCTTCAAAAGAGGCCTACCTTCGTAGAACTGGCAATGCTCCAGAAAACGGTGAAGCTCAAATCATAATAGAAAAGTTGAGTTGTCCCTTTTGTAGTGTCAGCTCTAGTCACTTCCTCGAGAAATTTAACTACCTAGGTATATTCAATTTATTAGAGGCGTAGTATGGAAGATCGTGGTATGATAGACACCATCTGGTGCAACCTTGGAAGTAGGAATAGACCTATTCCTTTATAGATCTATAATTCCGTGATGATCTATTCCTACTTCCATGGGCGCAACGACCCAACTTGTGCAACACTTATCGCAAGCAATTATTGACGGGGAAAATTTGCTCGTGTAGCCCGTGTAGTAGTTTCAACTAGTCAGCAGTGGGACGAAATGAGATTTTTCCGACCCAAACTTGGATTCTCTCGATTCCTATAGGAAATTTTGCCCTGGTAGGAATATACCGAAAATGTTCCTATTCCTTCAACATTACTTTATAGAGAATATGTAATGTTAAAGATTGCACAAATAATTAGCTACCAAACCCTTGAATTTTTCATTAAAAGACAATTTTTACTTTCCAAAAATATTCCTACTCATAGCACAAGATCTCCAAATTTTTTTATGATACCTCAGAAAAATAGTACCCTCGGTTTACTACAAGCTCCATATCGTGGACCAATTTTTTCGAATAGTATACCATGCCATTTATTTGAACTGTCTTCCACAACTAAAAAAAAAACTTGAATTAAAGACTTGGGTTGTTTAATTTATAGTAGGTAATTGATAAATTCAAAACACATTCTCTTTATATTTGCGGGAGTAATCTTATATAACAACGTAATTCTAACATTAAAAAAAATGAACGACAAGTGTCTATATTAAATTTAGTAAAATATGCCCACGCACAAGATTTTCTTTTGTGGGTTTGCGGAAATACCTATGTTCTTGTTGTTTTTTTGTTTTTTGTTTTTTCTCATAGTTTAATATTATTTGTATTTTTTCGTTCATACTTTAGGTAAGTATACTTGTTTTTTCCACAAATAAAGCATTTTTGAGAATTGAAATTGAATTTACGTACCTAAAATAACTAATTAGCTGTGACATTAAAAAACCCAGAAAATTCACCTTTTTTACCATTGGAACCACCTAAAATTGTTAATGTGTAAAAGAATAGTTGACGACCATCAAATTCTGCGTCGAATGAGACCCGCGCCAGCTCACCAATGCCTTAGATAATCATGATTTGTTATGATTTTTCAAAGTTTTACGGTTCTTTCATGTTCATGACTCAGAGTCGAAAAATAAGTAAAAACTAATGACTCACAGTCGAGAAAGAAGTAAAAACTTTGAAAAATCACCAAAAATCACGACTGCGGCATTCAAAGGTTCTCAAACAGTTTTACATCCCTGACGTCACCCAGACTGACACCTTGTACTTGATACTGGGTGGCGCCCGCGTGGGCATCAGCACCTTTGAGTTTATAAAATGGTGAATATAATTATAAATATGTACTTGAAGGTACCAACGATCATGGAGTTGGGCATGCTGTTTAGTTTGGGACGCAAGCTGTCACCATTTAGTTATGTACTTGCTCAACATGGCGCAAGAATGATGCTTAATTCCTTATGATTGTATGTTAGGTAAGGTACTTACCTACTTGATGACGTAAGGAGATTGCTTTCTAAGTACAACAAATTAGCTTTGTATCATCCTCATTCTGCAGATATCCCCTAAAATGCGTGCATTACTCATCAGTATTTGTATTTTTTCTTTATTCTAATAGTCAGACTTGTTCAGGAATTCCGATGTTAGACGAAATCAGTCGCTAATTGAGTAGGTAGTCTTGTTTAGAACATAATATCACCTGTATCAGAGTTTTGGTGGATAGCTATGTGTTCCAAATTGGTTATGTAATGAGAACATAACCACCTAGTAGGTACCTAGCGCAGATACTAATTCCTACGTAAATTAGGGAAAATATTACCTCTTTAGTTAGTAAAACTTACTCACCTAATTTATTCCCTTCAAAATTAATAAATATCTTCTCTGGGTGACTTTAAAAAAAATTCTCAAAAAAGATCTCATCGTCCTAATGTACATTTTTTGAATGGTTTCAGTGAATCAGAATTCCTAAATCACGATGAAAAATATGAGACTTTCTACACGGCACTCAGCACACTGGCTGCGGACTATATCAGTTCCAGCTTATCAACAAGTAAGTTCCAAGATCTGTTCCAACTGAGTGCAGTTTGATCTAGAACGCGCATTTTGGCTGCGCACAATGTGCGTTTATGCTCAAAAATTTTCTGTTCCGTCCGGTTTTGTGTGTTTTTGTGATCAACTGATAAAAACTTGAATTCTGGTCCAACAGACTGTGCAGGTTGAGCATAAACCCACATTTTCCCCCAAGCGAAGGAGGGTGTGTGAACCTGTGCAAAAATGATCACAGGGAAACCTTCTGCAACCTCCCTACTTTTGGTACAAAAAGCGGAGGGTGGGGATGGCGGTACGGTCACCAATGTCGCCTCTTTCCATGCCATTTTCGAGCCCGAGGTTTTCACACTCCGAAAAAGTTTTCGCGTTAAGTCCATATCACACTTGCGTCCCGAAAGTTCAAAAAGAGGAGCGATAGTCTAGAAGACGTTGGGACGCTGACGGCCCAGAAGTTCAACGTCGAAAGTCGAGACGCTAGCGCTGGCACCTCGAAGCGGCCACGATTGAAATGCACGTCTATAACCTGATTTTCCATTGTATTTTTTCCTTCCTCCGACTTTTTCCACGTCTCATTATGCAGCTAATCTGCACTCCTTCTTTTCAAACTGAAACAGTATCTATATTTCACCTCAGCAATATTATAAGTAGGTCCTAACTAGATCAAATACCTAACTCAGATTCAAATTACGATTACCTAATTGCGCAAAAAAATGTGGTTATCAGAGTTGGTATCATTTGAACAAAATTCATTGATTTTGGAAAAGATACCTTACTAAAGTAGGTACCTACCTCTACCTGTTATCTGTTAGGTACCTATAAAGGTAGGTATTTACCAACCATAGAACATTCTAGAGTATGACCTCTAGGAAATTTCTGAAAATCCAAATTTGTACCAAGATATTAACATTCAACGAAGTTTGAGGGTCAATAAGTAAACCTAATAAAATAAACATTGCTTTTTGTATGGTAGGTAGGTACTCACTAGATCCCTACCACAATAAGTAGGTTCCTTCTTAGTCGATAGGACCTTCCTGCCGATTTTCAAAGTGCCTTTTAGGCTTCCTTTATTTTTATGATCTAGTTAATTATTATTCGGGATAGGGAGTTCTTGGAGGTTTTTGAGATTTCAATCTTAAAAAGAGAAATTTTAACATTGTAATTTTAAATTTTTAAGATTGTGAGAGAATTGGGAAATACTACCTACTCATTTTTCAAAAATAGTAACCTCGCCCTTTGGTAGGTGTAGGAACCTACCTTCTTTAAAAACACCTCGACTTGTGATTGAGGCTAATGACAATACAAAGAAAATTTTTGTTTATGAAAATCTTGATTTACTCGGACTTATCCCTCAATATGAATGATGCCTGGAGTAAAGACCAACCAGTGTCAGGCACAAAAAGACAGAACGAATACAGCCATGGAGAAGAGGCTAGGTTACAAGAAGGTTGTTTCTCGGCGTCCCAATGCAGCCGTCTAGGAGCAAAGGGTAAGAGGTAGAGGAAGGAGCGGGAAGCACGCTCATTGGCTCCTCCTTAGTCCTCTTCAACCTTTCGCGTCCACTTCCAGAGATGCGGACACCGGGATGCAAGTGTGATATGGCCTTTAGCGGATTGTACATTTTCTTGCGTTCCTACTGAAATGTGCAATTCAAACAGAATTTCTTATCTGTTCGTTTCTGTTCAATGCGCACACTTCGACCTTGAAAATGACCCTTATATATTTGAGCATAAACGTGCATTGTGCAACTTGGAACAAACCAAATGTGGCAGGTATGTTCTGATCTTTGTTCAATCTTCGCAGTTAGGCAGTTTCATAGAAACAAATTTCTGTTTTCAGATTGCGTTTCGAAAGGACAAATCGGACTTATTTGCTCAGCATCTCAAGTGCTTTTGCATTACCTTCTATGCGGTATCAAGAACATTAAGGAATCTGACCCCAACAGTCTCCCCATCAAGCATCTATTACTACCCATCAGAGCTCTTTGCACTGCTACGTCTACTCATTCCAGAACCGACCAACTTGCTCTCATTTCCATTATGAAGAACGCCAAACTTCCACCGCACATCAAGACCTCCATGAACTTCATCACCTCACAAACAAGTAAAAGTCATGCTTACTCTAACTCACTGTTATTCGAAATTATTCATCTGGCTGTTCAAGTAATGATGATTTTTCAGTTCAGTAACGTTGACTAACTTCTCTTTGCCTTGTTGAAGGTGAATTGCAATCGAGCGCAGGAACTGAAGAAAAGTCGACAACTGAAACAACCAAGGAGAGCTCATCTAAAGCCAGATCAAGGGCTGATCTTTCCAACCAAATTATGGAGCAGCTCACGTCTCCCTTATTCGACTATTCGTCGTCCAAGAAGTCAGCACCCCAGTCTGAACCGGGGGATAGCAAAACCCTTACTGAAAGCCCTTCTGATAAAACTCACGAACTTGAGGTACGTGGAGTAACATCATTAATCGATAAGTGCTTGTAATTGCAATTATTATGTCGTGGCTCTTCATTTGGGTTGATATCGAAGAAGCAGCAATCAAGAAGCTACCACCAACCAACATTGGTCAGCTTCTCATGCATGCCTCCATTTTACGCTCTATAAAAATGTGTATGGGAAGAATTCAAAGTGGTTTGGCTGTATTAATGATATTTTCTCTTTCCAGGCAATGTTTATTGAACGCAATGTGGCGTCTCTACAAGCTCTACAAGCAGCTGACGTGTTCATTGACACTTGCCTTAATTTGGCACATTTGTCCCGATACACTCACAAATACCAGCAGGCCATCTACAGGAAAGGATTCAGCCTTCCTACTACAGTTGCGGACGCACAGTTAATCAGGCACAGGTACATAGCGTAATTAGATAAGGTCCAATAACAATTCATTGAGCTGTTCAGATAACTCTTCTAACATCTTTTGGTTAAATTTGGATTGCAGCCTACAGTCAGTAGCTGGCGATATGAGCATCGTCTGGAGTGCTCTTTCTCTTCCTGTATTGGAGCCTTTGACGCCAGGTCGCCTCGAAAAACTGACCACTATATCTATGACTTGTCTTTATGTAGCCTTGTCCACGGCCACAGCGTTTTCAATATATGGCGTCTCTTCAGCTGTGTCTCCCAAGGCACCATCACAATCCCAGCAGTGTGAGTTCACTACAGCTATTATTGTAGAGTAATCTCTATAGTACGTCATCATTGTAACATTTTGTCATGCCTGAAATGGAAGGTTACAGTCATGACACTTCTGGCTGCCTAGTCCTTGATTTCTGCTTATTAGTTATTCGTTTTTGCAATTACAGCTTGTGCAAAAGCTACCGATGAAGACGGAAACCTTGAAGCTCTTGCAACTACGGTAGTTGAGCAGTCATTGGAAATCTTTAACCACATCCTCAACACTATCAAAGCTTCGACCAGAGCAGGTGGAAATGTAAGCTCTACGTGAAACCCTTATTTGATTTAGATCTGGTGCGCTAGTCATGCTAAGTTTCATGAAATTCATCTCGATTTCATTCTCCTGGACAGGTCGCCCAAAACTTCACATTGATTGGGGCTTGGTTATTGATGTCGGGATTGCAAGGACAGCTGACGGCTTCTAGTCAAGTACCCTCTGAAAAGCCTGGGAAAGAGGATAAGGGGAAATCCCCTAGTAAATCCAGAGATGGAAGTTCGAGAGTGAACCTCATGAAAGTGTAAGTTGATCTCTTGTGTTCAGTCCCCACTTATTGACAAATTGTAGAGCTCTGTCAGTTGGAATGTTTATTACGATGTTTTCTTTGATCAATACAGGCAACAAGGCTTTGGTGTTCTGTCAGTCGCCCTTGCTTCCCACGCACTGAACCTCATGGCGTCCCTCCTAAGTGATGCTCAGTACGAATCCACGATGCCTGCGGCGCCTGTTGAACAAGCCGAACTTTCGATAAACGCCAATGCCACTGCTCTTCAACGCGCGTTGACGGTTTTGAAAGCTGTTCCGATGAGCCAGTTCCTGTTTTACCTTGCCACTGTGTCATACAGAAAGGTGAAGATGCGTGGTTTTTTCAGTCCACGATCATAGAAATGACTTGAGGTTTCTTCGCACAGATAGTCTGGAATTGTTCTATCCAGGCCACGTTCTTTTAGCCCGTTCAGACAGCGTCAGAACTGATCAAGGATCGAAACTGTGCTGTTCAGACAGATTGTCTGGGGCTGTTGGGAACTAGTTCTACCAGTTCTGGAATTTTTTCAAAAACTGTTGGGACTGTTCAATTCGCGCATGCACTCTCGATGTTCTTCCATGGAAAAAACTTCCCTCCTTTCCATGCTCCATTTTCTCCCAATGTTTTCTTATTTGAGCGCATTTGGACAGACACAGTTCTGAACTAGTTGTGGATCGTTCTATCCCCTCCCTTTTCAGAACGCAGTTCCAACAGGGACTGGTTCCGGACTGTCTGTGCAAACAAACCTTTTCATACTTGTATATTTCGTCAACATTTACTCCCTTTTGCAGGCTTGTACTCTGAAAAGAATCCAGAAACACCCTCCTGAAGGAGACACATTTAGCACGTCGGATTCTACCACCTACTATGATGATGATGATATGAGTTGTTCTGACGAAAGTTCACCTGATGTTGGTACGTTGGTTCAACCATACATTTCAGGGTCATGCCATTTATAGTCTCAGTTGTGGTTTTTTTTATTTGTTCGTATCTCAATTACAGATGACGACAGTGAACCTCTGCTAGGATTGTGGTTTGAAGAAACTATATCAGTTCCTGATTGTGAAAACTCCTCCAACAACCAATCTCAGGATTCTGGCGAGTCATTGCCCAAAAACAACGAGACCTCTTCTTCTTTTGTTCCAGAAAAAGGGGAACCCAATGGAGTAAGTGAGGGTTTTTATTACAACTGAACTATCACGATGTTTGCTTTACTCCATGATGGCTCTAAGTGACTATGGAATGTTAATAGCGTCAATTTAGCACGAGTTTTTCCTTTTTTCCAGTACATTTCTTTGGCTACACAAATTTTCCACATCATGAACAAGTACATGGTGGCCAGTGAAGCTCAATATGTGACTCAGTATGTTGAGGATGGAATATCTGAGCAGCAAATGGTCATGTTGGCTGCTATAATAAGGGATTTGGATAGGGAAACTGCTCGCACAGACACTGGTAAGATAAATATAGATTCTTTATTAAAGAATATTACTCGTTCAATTTTCTAGGTTGCACTGAACCTGTCCTTTCCCATGTTCTAGGTACCATTTCAGTGTATTTCGGACCTACTTTGGGTCAGCTGTACAACGAGTTCTCTCTTGCCTTGACTCGTTACACCCACAATCTCTTGGCCCGTGGTATACTCTCAGCATCGCTGCAGTCGACACTGCTGCTACATCTTGGAGTCAGTCCTTTCTCCAATACTGACAATACCAGTTGGCCTCTTCAAGTTTACACCCGTACACTTGCTGTTCTTGCCCAGGTATTCTATTAATAATTAAGGGGAACTTGGCAACTCTTCGACACTGCGATTCTTCGACAACCCTGTCGTACAGTTGCAAAACAGTTTCTGAAACTCTACGACAGCACCTTTTCTGCGATTCTTCGACACTGCGATTCATCGACAAGCCGAGACGGCACCCCTTTACGTACCTTTGGACCCTTCAATAATTATTTCAAGGGCTATTGGCTCGTGAAGTATTGTATGAATTGTAAACATAATTATAGGTACGGAAATGCATATGGAAGATTACAACTTCACGAGCTGACAGATTGGGAACATGGACCCATGTCAGTTTTTTACCGTTTTCTCTCTATATTCTTCTTCCAATATTACCTAGTGTATGACATTCACCATATTTTTGTAGGTATGTAAACCTATATCACCTCATATGGTAACTGGCCGTCAAAGAATTGCAATGTCGAAGAGTTACAAGTGTTTTCACGCTGTCTATGGTTCGCAAGACGTTTTTGGTTGCAACTCTTCGACTTGTCGAAGAATCGCAGTGTCGAAGATTCGCAGGAAACGTGCTGTGCCTGAGGTGCCATGTGTGCTGTGAACCTCTTCGACAGAGGGCTTGTCGAAGAGTTGCAGTGTCGAAGAGTTGCCCCCCACTCTAATTAAGTAACTTTCTATGAAGACGAGTTTGGAAATGACGATTACGTAATTCTTGACTATGTATTTCCTGTGTTTAGGTATTGCTGTTGAAACCACAAGCAGAAAAAGAAGTTTCTTGTATCAATATCTGGCAGCGCTTGATCAATACTCTGGTGGAAAACGTTTGCAACACCCCCGCTACATCGGTAGATGTGGAACATGAGGGTGAGAATTCTTAAATTTCGGATAAAAATCGGTGTAGTCGTATATGATTGACCTGTTGAAAAAGTGTTATACTAATGAAGATGTTTAAATTCACTGTTTAAATCACTGTCATTTTCTTAACAAATGTTTTTGTCTTTTTACAGATTTGAACGTTGAGCACGCCCAATTGGTGCTCTTCCTATTCCATTCCCTTAATCTTATGCAGAAGAAATCGGTGCTACTAATGTGTGCTAGTGCCGTTGTACAAGTTTCTGAAAAAGTGAGGGGAGTTCTTCGCGAATCTCAAATCCTCCACTTGTCCCGCCTCTTACTTCTACTCGATTATTTGGTCAAGAATCTATACGACGCTCCTCCGTCACTCCTGGAGCAAGTGAGTTGTATCTCCTCGAACTCAATTATCTGCTTTATTCAGGGCGCGACCCTGAATGTTCATGAAACTTCACTGACAGCCTAATCTTTTGTGCAGGTTCAATGGAATTTATTATCTGGTACAAGTTTGTTGAAAGAGGGAGAAACTTCTGGTGCTTCCCGCTTGTTCTGCCCATGTTCTGAAGTGGAAGAGAACTTCCGCAAGTTTCTTCCTCAGGAAGAATTTTCCATGAGGCCCAGATTTTACATGCTGACTTTCAGCAAGCTGAATTCCCAGGAGCCTCCTAAACTCGATGGATTGGTAAGTCACTCCTTCTCTGCTACCACTTTCTTGAAATACTAACTTGTCTTATTGTGGGATTGCTGCCTCAGTGCCTTTATTGTTTCTTTGTCTTGATAATATTCCACAAATTCCCCACAATTAGGCTTGCAACTTCATCTTGGGAAGCCCTGAAAAAGGCGTCAAGTACCCACAGCTCATTGATGCGTTGATCGAGATTCTCAGCATCACAGATCAGTGTACACCATCTATTAGATGTGCTGAGAAAATATCCTTCACTTCTCTGTCAGCAACACACTACTGCTTCATGATTTGTTGGAAGTAAGCAACGTTTTCAATCCTTGACCAGTGCATTGAAAAAAGCATACAGCTGTGTGATGTGAACTGAATTTAATTCATTTTTGTTCTCTAGGTTGCTTCTGCAGTTGCCACCTTCTACACCATTTTTGGAAAAACTAGCCACTACTGCTAAAATTGACCCTACTCCGCTCATGCTGTACGCCATCGTGTGGGGACCGAGAACTGCCCATAAAGTTTATATACCATGGATGAAAGTAAATTGCATTATGAATTCTTTCTTCCCAAGCTGAACCGAATGTCTCTTCAGTAACTTATAATTGTATTGGTTATATATTATTTTCGAATCAAATTTTCTCACCACCCAATTGCAATTTTAGGACTGTTTAGTGAAACAAGGAAAGTACACTCAATATGCAGAATCTGATTTGAAAGGTGTAGCTGATGTTGTAAACAGCGTTAGATATGACGTCAATCTAGCCAAGTCATGTATCATGCAGCTTATGCCTTCTGTCGAAACTCCTGGTAAGAACATAGAACGCACTAGAATTGAATTTACTCCTTTGGTTAGAACATTTACCAGTACATCATTTATTTTTATTTATTTACTTTTTTTTTTTTTTTTTTTTAGCATCTTCCCTTTCTAGTGGCTTGGTAGCCAGAAGGGACTTGCCGACTTTGATGGACCTTTGCCTTTTGAATGCTGTGATTGCCAAAGCTCAAGCCTATGGCGACTTCAGTAGCAAACTGTCAGCTGCAGACACCGATTCACTCAAGTAATGATCCTTCGTATGAATATATATTTTTTGATCTTTTGTACATGATAGTCGCGTTTACGTAATCTTTTTTACTGTCCCCAGAACTATTCAAACTGTATCAGTCATACAAGAATTGATGCCTTTCGTATTGGGGCTCACAGAAGAAATTTTGGCCATCACGAGGTACTTATCAGTTTCTACTTTCTTTTGGAATTTGCATCACACGATATCAAAGAAACGCATTTTTAACGAGGGCTTACTTTTCAGATCGAGCATGATGTACCAGATAGCTGACAGTTCAGGCGAGGTTGGTGGCTCTCCATATACCCAAGGAGATCTTCTAGCTTTCCGCCATCTGTTGGCCATACTTTCGTCGAAAAACGTCAGGACTCAAGGGTTGGCTGCCAACATTATGCCTCTCCTTCCATCTCAGGTGTCCTCAGTTCTCGAAAAGTGGTCCTCTATTAATGTGAGGAATTTCCCATGGGTAAGTGGTCTACTGCAGTATTTTTGTAACCGGGAAAGTCTTAACTGAGTAAGTGTCATTATTCTAACGAATTGCATTTCTGCTTTCAGAATGAATGCAGCTGTCACATTTTACCTGGAGAAAGTTACGTCACAGCGGTTGTGCGACAGCACATTTCCGCACTTTCAGCTCACCAAGCGTTCACGATCAGCCCTTCTCTGAAACATCTTTTGCATTGCCTCGTGTCATTCATTGGAGAGAACCTTTCGTAAGTCCATATCTCTGAATGTCATACAGAACTGACTCCTCCCTATTTTGGTTGGAGTTGTGTCAGTTTGTATGTTTTAAAGCCATATCACACAAGCTTTCTTGGGCTTTTTCGGGCTCGAAACTAGCTACCAAAGAAGAATGAGAAGGTGAAGAGGAATAAAAGCTGGAATCTTTGGAACTCTAACGTCACTTCAAGTTTGAGCTTCAGCTTTTTTCTTGCACAAAATGGTGTTAGAGAAAATTTAGAACATGTTCCTGCCCGTGAGATTGAAATAATGCTCTGCCAGGATGCATGTGTGTGTGTTGGGGGGAGGGTTGTTATTGTAGGAGTTGGTTTCGGAAAAAAGATGAAAAAATGCCCTACTTTCACTTCATGTTTGGAAGTTTGAAAAATCGGGAAAAAGTTGAAAAAAAAAAAAACTGGGAAAACGCTTGTGTGATATGGCCTTCATACTCTTACAGGTTGCGAATGAATTTTATGTATTTTTAAGGTGGCTTGCCGAGAGTGGGGTTGTTGTTGAAAAGGTTGTTAACGTCTTCGCCCCACTATCTTTGGATGCTTGTGCTGATTATCTTCACGACATTGTTCTGAAAGTTCTTGAGAAACCATTGGGTGAGTTGATTCAACATGTTGGCCAGTATGTTGATCTGTTAATGATTTTTTCGGCAGTTTCTCATGTTTCTCTCGTATTTAGGTGATCCTGAATCTGACAAACATCAAGTAGTTGTTTACTCTCTGGCTCTGGAAAACATCTACAATTTGATTATCAATTACACTAGTACAACAGCTCCTTGCAGGTAAATTTTACGTTACAAACTATTGTCTACATTAGTGGGTTCGTAAGCTCATTTCAGTTATGATCTCCTCAAATGTCACCTTGTTCTTGGCATTAGGCGTTATCTATTTATTGTTTCGTTATACTCCCCTCGAAGTTCAATTTTTTCCGTTCTGCCAGTGATATCGTCAATGAAAAAGTCCTTCTCGAGTGTTTGTTGTGGATGGAAGGCCTTCTTGACAAACCAGCCGGTCGCCAGGCACTGGAAAAGTTTTTCGACGCCTCGTCTCAACACAGCGTCGTCCAAGTGCTGCTGTCAGTTGCCAGCCCAAGAACCTCAGGCGCCACAACTTACGGCGCCAGAGTATTCTCGTTTTTCAACAAGATGTTCCAATTTGGTGAGCATTTAATTCGATTCGTCAGTTTCATTAATAACTTACCTGCAATTATGATAAAAATCTAGCTAGAAATTTTCTTTTTATTTAAAGCTGAAAACGAAAAGATGAATGGTACGACTGCCGATGATGGGATTGAAAAGTTATGTGCCTCCGTATTGAGACTTGCTAGAGTCGAACCCGCCCAACTATCATCCTGGCTTCACCACGTCATACTCGGACCTGGCTCTACATCTAGTGCAGCCTCAACTACTTCTAGTGATGCCTCCCCTCCTCTATTTACTCTAGGTGAGACTTGATGGTAGTCTATTTATATCATACATTTTTAAAAGGTTAGAAATGACACAGTGAAATTATCCCCCACTTACTAACTGTAGCAGGCATTGCCACTACTCCTTCATCGAGTGACACCAAGGCTGAGAAGTCTGGTTCTGGGGCAGCCACTGTCAGCGATGTTACTCCTTTGCCTCTGACTGCATCCAAAGAAAAGATGACTACGCTTTTCCAAGAGAATCAACAGCTCCTCCAACATCTCACTGCCTACATTATTCAACACAGCAGGTTAGTAATTAATTTATTGTCTACTTCATTTATCGATTTTAATGTTGTTATCATGCTGTGTGAATAAACCCTATTGAAAATTTTCAATTAACTAATTTTGATTTCCAGTGGCACTGAAGTGGTGGCACAAACGTTACTAGAAGCTCTGGTGCCCATGGCAACTCAGCTCTTGTTGATGCGTCAAGGTGCTGGCTTCCCTACGCTGATGTATGTCATGTCAGTGCTAGCCGGTGCAGGTTCAGGAAAGGGCCATGTGATACTATGTCAGGCTGCCACCAATTGGATTGGAATATGGTGAGTAGTGAATATGAAATATAGGAAATTAATTTGAATTATGGGTTTGTTGAATATTCGTGTGCATATAATCGGATTCTCTCGTTCTTGTGTCCCTGCAGCAAAGACCAGATAACAGACAAAGATGTACTTTCTGCACTTGAATGTGGGCAACACAGTGGAGGCAACATGGTTGATTCGTGCTGGTCAATCGTTCGCTATGTAGCTGATCTTCTCCACGCACTTGTTCCCCAGCAGTTTAGTTCCGCTCCAGCTAGGGCTTCTAGTCCTCCTTGGGAAGGTGAAGTGATGATTCCCCAAGATCCAGACATCGATTGGATGGAAGACCTCACTCACGACGACGATGACGATAGTGGTGGCGATGAATCGGTGAGTTGGTCTCTTTGTATGTCTCTTTGTAAAATCATGGTTGTTCATACTAGTCTGATGAATTAATTCACATTTTCACGTTTTCACAGGATGAAGACAGCTTGTGTAACAAGCTTTGTACCTTCACAATCACCCAGAGGGAATTTATGAATCAGCATTGGTACCACTGCCACACCTGTAAAATGATCGAGCGGGTTGGAGTTTGTTCTGTTTGTGCCAAAGTGTGTCACAAAGGACACGATGTCACATACGCCAAATTTGGCAACTTTTTCTGCGATTGTGGAGCCAGGGAATCTGGCGCTTGCCAGGTAGGCATTATGTTGAAAGGTTTTGTTAAATATATCAAAATTGTGATCAATGTCTGTCTTGGAGTATTGTGGGAAGTGGGGTTGTTATTGATGATTTAATGGTTAATCTTATACGACTCCTTACCCAGGCATTGGTAAAGAGAAACCCGCAAGCTGCCAATGGCACAGGAGCGACTAATGATGCAAGTGGCCCTGGTGGTGCTGGACCCAGCACTTCTGGTGGAGGAGTTGCAGAACATATGCTGACGTCGTCTCTCCGTCGCCGCCCTTCGTCGCCCTCCCTCGAACGTTCCCAACAACAGCGAGACATCGCCAAACAGGCTGCACTTGCTAAAATCATTGGTATTCCTACACAACATTCTTCGCCAGCACTTGAGTTCATGACCCTATACATGCAAAAATTCTTATGATTGAACCACAATGACTACATAACAAAATATTAATTTTCTATTTTCAGAAGCCCAAGCCAAGTCTCTAGTATCAATCGTGGAAAACGAAAACATCTTGATTTTACCTTTGCTGTCGCTCATAAAAAGCCTTCAGTCAGTCATTGAAGCAGCGTGTCAAAGAACTTCGCCAGTCGGATGCCACCTCCGATCTCAAGCATCACTGAAGGAACTTCATCTCCTTGAGAAGAAATTCATATTTTCGGACCAAATAATGGTATGGTGGTGTTGATATAAAATTATTATATTGTGGGAAAGATTTGGTCGTTTCTTAATCTTGACTAAAAATACTAAAAGCTAGTATCTGAATTTTGTTTCAGTTTTCTGTTATTTATTCATTTTTTAATCTAATGCTATTTTTTGTATTGTATTATTCAATTTTCATATTTAGGTACCCACCTTGGGGTCACAAGAAGGAGCTTTTGAAAATGTCCGAATGAACTACTCCGGTGAGCAAGGACAAACTATCAGGCAGCTTATGTCTGCTCACATGATCCGTCGTGTAGCTATGTCTTGCTTGGCTTCTCCCCATGGAAAAAGACAGCATCTCGGTAAGAAATCCTTGTCCGAGCACCACATAACGAGAATTAATCATATTTGAATTACATATTTTATGACCGTTTCCTAGATTGAAGCTAGAGATGGCTATATAATTTCATGTTTCTGTTTCAGCCGTTGCTCACGAAAAGGGGAAAATCACCATTCTCCAGTTGAGCACACTTTTGAAGCAAGCTGACTCATCGAAAAGGAAACTGACACTCACTCGCCTATCATCTGCTCCCATCCCGTTCACAGTCTTAACAGTGACTAGTAATCAATGGAATGAAGATTTCCTTGCCGTTTGTGGCCTAAAGGTCTGTGCCCATAGTCTGTTTTCAAAGCTATATCAAGATAGTTCGATTTTCGATTATTCAAACGAATCACCGATAAAATGGGTTGTTTCAGGATTGTCACGTATTAACTTTCACATCTGGAGGGTCAGTCGCCGAACATTTGGTATTGCACCCTCAGTTGGAAATTGGCAATTTCATCATCCGTGCAATATGGTTACCTGGTTCTCAAACACAGTTAGCTCTGGTTACTGCAGACTTCGTGAAGATATACGATTTATCTGTTGATGTGTTGAGCCCTCAGTATTATTTTCTGGTTCCTACTGGAAAAATCAGGGACGCTACATTTATGTCAGCCCAAGTAAGTTTTTCTGGCACATATCAATGTTGATGGGTTGGATACCTATTTTTTGGTTTACAACTCGTTCAAATAATGGTATTTTTCTTTCTAGAATGGTGCTACGACTATGCTTCTCATGTCTTCCACTGGCTATATCTACACTCAGGATATGAACGAAGAAAGTTCAGCCAAACATGGAGCTTTTTATGTTACAAGTACTCTGGAACTGATGCATCCAGAACTTAAGGTGGGTACTTGAATTAAATGGCCGAAATAATAAAGAATCTACTGAACGATCTCCAATATTCATCCTGTAAAATATTTGATTTTTTTAGGAAGCTAATGGACAAGTTTGTGGAGGTGGTGTCTCCATATACTATTCGCACGCTCTCCGTCTTTTGTTCTTCTCTTACGTACAAGGAAAATCCTTCTTTGGGCCCTTGGAAGCAGAGAAGTGGGAAAATACGGCGTTCGTGAGAGCAACTTTGATTTCACTGCCAAGTGGCAAGCCATCACAAACTGCCAAAGATTCGGCTACTGCAAGCACTACAGCAAACGCAGGAGCCAATGCAACTGGAACAAGCACTAGCACTGGAGCTAATAGTGCTAGTGTAACAGGCAGTGCCAACAGTGCTGCTTCTGGTACTCCGAAATCTTCGTCTCAACTACAGCCACTTTGTCTCTGGTCTGAAGTGCCGAACCATCCCGGTATCATTTGCGCCACACTTCAAACAAGTCAGTTCCTCTTTTTTTATCGTTTATTTCTGTTTCATTGGTTCAGGAATCCAAGTGAAGAAAACAACTTTCTATTTCAGGCAACAATCCTGTGATCCTCATGATCAAACCCGACACTGTGGTTGTGCAAGAGATTAAAGTCATGCCTGCCAAAGCCAAAATAATGGATATGGTCGTGATTCGGCACACGTCAACTTCAAGTGAACTGCGCACAACTCTACTTATCCTGTGTGAAGATGGAAGCCTCAGAATTTACAATGCTTCTCCCGAGACCACAGGTCAACAGAACATGATTATTAAGTAGTAGATAATTCAACGTCTTTCTACAATACTTGTAACCTTCAATGTTTCCTGCAATAAATATTATATATTCAAATTATATGATATTTACAGGATTCTGGCTATGTCCCAGTGTGCAAGCTATCAGCGCATCACCTTCAAGCAAGACAAACAAGAAAAAGAAAACGCCTAAACCCGCCAAAACTTCAGGTAAGATGCCTCTGATTCAGCAAGATTTCTAGATTATTAACTGGAAAGTGCCCTTCATAAACTCAAACCTTTCTTTGTATTTGCAGCTAGTATATCGTTCCCTGTTGACTTCTTTGAGCACTGCACGGCACTGAATGATGTTGAGTTTGGTGGTAACGATTTACTTCAAATTTACAACACTCAACAAATCAAACATCGGCTCAACACGACTGGTAAGCTTTACAGTATTATAAGCTTTCTAGTGAGCAAAAATGTTCCTCATTTTGTGCAAAGTGAACGAAATGCTATAACATACACATGTTCCAGGTTTATACGTTGTGTCTACCAAGAGCGTCGGCTTCAATGTTGAGATTTCAAACAACGATCCAGCCCACGTCATTACTGGAGTGAGAGTTCTCCTGGGGAACCAAGACGTGCAGCGAGTGCCTGCCTATATTGAGGTTAGGATTATGGTATTAACCTCTTGTAATGTTTCATTTTCCAATAACTGTTGGAATAACATTGTCTTATAAATGTCTTCCAGGTGTCTGGTAGAAGCATACAGACCAACATTACAAGGAATAGGTGGTTTGATTTCCCTCTCACGCGAGAAGAAAGCCTTCAGGCTGACAAGAAACTGACATTAACCTTTGGCCCCTCTCAAGACCCAGATGGCATCACTATGGTTGATTCCATAAAAGTGTAAGTGTTTGTATCTGTTATCGTTGCATCAGTAGTTTTCTGCATTAATCATGTGTCTGGTGTTTACTCGTAATCTGCATATTGAGGTTTGTTTCTTGATTCAGATATGGGAAAACTAAAGAAGCATTTGGATGGCCTGAAGAATCAGAGGAGGTATCCAATGCAGCACAAGCTGGAACTTCGCAGTCAAACGGTAGTAACGACCTGGATAGCTGCCATTCTTCTCAAAACCAGGAACCTCTTCTTGAAAGGTATGTATCTACCTTATCGACAATTTTGTCTACACAATCATAAATCATCAGTAAAATATTGAATATTGATTGATTGATCTTTTTTCATTTCCATTATTTATTTATTGGTTTTGTTTTCCAGATTGGTTTCTGGCATTTTGGAAGTGCTTGACGGCTGTTTCCTCATCGTTAATTTGGACGATCGTAGTTCCATCAAGCAGACAACATTGTCGTTGGCCACGAATTTCCTCACGCTTCCAACAACCGTTGATGTGCAGAAGTGCACCAAGTCATTGATTTCATCTCTTCACCCTACCAAGCAATCTTATCACAATTACAAGGTTGGCTATTCAGCATTCTGCATTTTTTAAATGTGTATCACAATTTAGATACTAAATAATGTTGTTTGCGAATAAACTTTCTATTCCAGGACCAAGCTGTTCTTAACTACGTTATGAGCACTCTGCATTCGCTCCGCCAAATCCAAGATGCCAACGATCTCGACACTGAAGCTTTCTATCGTTTGGTTTTGATGACCCGATCCATTGCGATCGCAAGGCCTCATAATTTGGTCAAGTTTTCTCAAACTGACGGAGGTATGTTCTAAGTTCTTATTACGTTAGTCATTATTTCAACAACTTATGTTGGGAAACTTTGAACAGGTTCGTTTGGTGGAGTTAATTTAATTATATTTTTTTCCAGAATCTGGCCATCTAGTGTCGCAACTAGTTGACATCATGTGGAGACTTCATAAGGCCCGTCCTCAGAATATTGCTCTTGCCAGCGTCTGCATTCCTGGTAAGCTCCAGTTATGTTTGTCAAAGTTCCTCATTTTTCTTACCTATTCGTTACGTTCATCAATATCTCTCTCTTTTAGGTTTGACACACGTGGAAGCAACTGTGTTCTCCATTGTGGAGATAGTTCACGCCTTTACTGTAGCTGAACATAACGAGGCCATGTCTTCGCTCGCTGCCAAAGTGTATCTCGACCTCCTGTTATGCCCAGACCATGCTGTAAGCTTCAGTGCCAAGAGCACCATCATACGAGTGCTTCGTCCTCGCGTAAAGAGAAGGAGGGTGTATATCCCCAGTCCTCCGCACTCTTCAACACCAGGTGCGTCATTGTTTTTTCTGTTTTTCCTGATACTGATTCATTCTGATCATGATGAAGATAATGTGCAAGTTGTTCTTAATCAATCGTGGTTAATAACTGTTTATTACTTTCTGCATGTAGGAGTTGCTGATGACAAACCAGGACCTGTATCACAGCCATCTCAAGATTCTTCTGAGACAGAACCAAGTCACTACGAAGAACCAGTAGAGCCCATAGTCCTACTTGCTCCTGATCCTGGTAATTTCGATATTTTCATCGACCTGCTAGTTTACTTATTTGCTTACGTCTCCGCTAATATGTGTATTTAATAGAATAGAATTTGGTAATTTTAGTTCACATTCTACAGGAATAAGTTAGTTCAATTGGATCATGATTTTCAGGGGCAGTTGGTGGAGGTGTATCCGTGAACATGGACGCTCTGTTGGGAAGCATCAACAGTGGAGGATTCCCTCCCATGTTGGATATCCCTCCGGATGCTGACGACGAAACAATGGTGGAACTTGCGATCGCCCTCAGCCTGCAGGACGAAGTGCCTTCTGGAAACCTCGGGCCTTTCAATCTTGAAGGACCAGCTGGAAACATGGGGCTTGTCAATCTTGGTCAAGCCTTGCAGAATCTGTCGGGTCCTACTTTACAGGTATGGTTTTGGGGTATATACGATATGTGTGACCTGTATGTGTGTTTGATGGACATGAAGAAATGCAGAAATGATGTTGAATAGTTGGTTTTTTAAAACGCTGGTCATTATTCATTTCAAGGCATTGGCTGGTGGTCGTGTTGCTGTACGTCAAGCCACGAGTCAAGAAGGGGGTCATTACTCAGACACTACAGCTTCTGCGGGAGGCTCTGACGATGAAGGATCAACTGCCGCCACAGATGGTAGCACACTTCGAACATCACCTGCCGACCAAGGTGGCTCTGGTGGCTCAGAAAGTGGAGGTAATTTTATCGATTGACGATATTTATTTACGATTTATAGAAAACCTTTATTACTCAGGACCTACAACACAAAAATCATCTAATTCCGTCATTGGCTTAAACAGGGAGTGGTGTTGACTCGATTACTGGAGAACACAATGTCTCTGGGAGGAGTTCGGCTTATGGTGAACAAGAAGGCATGCTGGTTGGAGGAAGTGTCGTTGGCAGCAGTGGAATGATAGGAGGCACTCGAAGTGAAACCAGCTCGATGGGTGTCCCTTCAGCTTTCCAGGTAAATCATTGTCCCCTTGTATTGATAAAGCGACTAGAGTATACACACTGGTTCGTGAGTGATTTAATATTCCTGGTGCTTCTTTTCAGGCGCAAGAAAATGAAGGGTTGGATGAAGCTGAAGCTGAAGTTACTACTGCTCTTCACGTTCTGCGCCTTTCAATTTTAGAAAAACTTGTGCAGCATGTCCCACAGCTCAAGAATGTCGGAGGAGTTACTTCAATTCCATTCATGCAGGTATGACGAACTCATCCGTAGATACTGAACCTCCTGAATAATTTAAATTGAGCTCATTTGATGTACTTGATCGTCTATTTCTCCTCATTTTCGTAGGTTGTATTGATGTTGACATCAGAACTGGATGGCGAAGAAGAAAGGGGCAAAGCTTGTCTAGAAAACTTGCTCAACGCTGTACTTGTTCATCTCTCTATGAATAATCCCGATATCTCTGACATCTGCTCCAGAACCGCTCACAGGGAGGTCCAGATTGTCATCATGCGGCTGCTGAGTGAGTTATTGAATTTTGTTTTAATGTTTTGATTATTATGGTAACTATGTTGTGGCTTACCGTTCAACTGAGAATTAACTGTTACAGGTGTGCTGATGTCCCGTCCAAAATCTACTAGCAAGGTTGTTAACTCAAGCTTTGTATCTCAGACTGCAGCGAACGTTCTGCGTTCCTCTGGCATGATTGATTATTGTCTTCTTTTGTTGAAACAACTGATCCCCTACTGGAAGAAGTAAGTAATCGTATTTGAAACCTGATGCTAATACATTCGCCGGATACATCTAGTGTGGATATTGTTCATATTTATCTGTAGTGCAATATCGATCAATAACAACTTTATTATTCTACGTCTTCAATGGTATCTCTAGGTTTAGATAAGTAATGTACCTAATTCGTTCAGTGCTTTGATCCTGTATAATTTTTTATTCTCAGAACTGGAACAGAAGAAACAGGCCAGGCTGTTAGTGGATCTTTGCTCCGTCCACATTTGCCATCATCGCCTCCTGACATGTCACCATTCTTCTTGCGCCAGTACGTCAAGGGCCATGCAGCTGATGTCTTTGAAGCTTACCCACAGCTCCTCACCGAAATGGCACTCAGACTACCTTACCAAGTGCAAAAACATTCCGTTGTGTCCATAACCTTCCCTCAGGTCAGTAATGTTATTTTTCTTTGCTGTAGGTAAAGCAACTTGAGGAAGTATGCTGTAATCGTTCTCCTCTTTTCAGACTTGGTTTTCTTGCTTGTGCGAGTATATGATGACGCAGCAAACGCCATTTGTTAGACGCCAAGTCAGAAAACTGTTGCTGTTCATCTGTGGGAATAAGGATAAGTATCGCCAGCTGAGGGATCTTCATTCCCTGGAATCACACATGAAGGTGAGACCTTGATTGTGTATATTCGACACCACAGTTTAGATAATAATATAAATATGTAGAATGGTCCAATAAACTAAAACATAATAATATTATTGTTTTTTGTTCCAGTCCGTGAAAGATGGATTGGCAGTCACTGCGCCCTTATCCTACGATGCATTGGTTGAATTGACCGAGCATCTCAAATCTTGCTTGGAGGTAGCCACGAGTAGAACTTCTAATTGGAGGCAGTTCTGCATTAGAGACACGACTGTCCTTCCCTTCTTGGTTCAAGCAAGTACCGTGTTGGAAGAAGCTGTCGCCCAAACCACATTACAGCTCCTCCAATCTGCTTTATGCCCATCTGGACCAGCTAAGCAATCTTCTCAGGTGAGGTCTACTTCACCCACTTGTTTTGGCATCCATTGTTATTATTATCTATGATACGGTCTCTTACGATGAAGTATAATTGTCAACAGGACGCAGCAGGTAAAACTACATCTTCAGGAACCAGTCGTCCCCCTAAAGAAAAATTGGACGATTCTGAAGTTGAAGATGCCCAATGCTTAGCACTCGTTAGACAGCTTAATACCCAGGTTCCCAGAGAGTTGCTAACCAAATTCATGAGAGCATTCCTTCTCGAAACCAATGCCTCCAATATGCGCTGGCAAGCTCACGCGCTTGTATTGTCCATTTACAGGTATTTATGGTTCTCTCTCTCTATTAAGTAGGTAATTGGGTAGTTGTTCAATCGCCTAACGAAACAATTTATTCATGGTACAGGAATTCTGAAGTTGTCGAGCAAGAAATACTCTTGGAGCAGCTCTGGTCTCTGTGGCCTCAGCTCCCTTCCTATGGCAGGAAAGCTTCTCAATTCGTTGATCTTCTGGGCTACTTTTCAATCAAATCCAATGCTGTCAACGCCAAAGTAAGCTATGAGCCTTTATTGTGCAATGTTTTTTTTTAAGGGTATTCGGTACTGAATATGACATAAATTTTAATTTTTTTCACTTTAAAAAGAAATTTTGTTCAATGTTTGAGATGTCAGGAACAAGTAAAAAGGCAAAAATAAAAAATAAAATAATGTGAATGATGCAAGAGCTTTTTTTAGTTTTTGCAAACATCGTTTCAAGGACTCAATGCTCTTTTTCGATGTTCTCTGCTACCAGGAAGGTTTATTTTATGAATAAACGTTACCTTACAAACGTGAAACCTCTTTCATACATCTGATGATGAGATGTGGTGATAAAATGTATTATAAAGAGAAAACAAAGAAATATATTTTTATGTGAGAATATTTTTAGATCTTTCTACCTAAACCAAAAAAACAAAAACAAAAACGGCAAAGACACTTTTTAGATCGAACTCTGATAGCGAGCAGTTGCACGAAAATTGCCAACTAGCTAAGCCGACTGACTTGCTCGCCACAGTCGTCTTTCAATCTCATGGATCTCTTTGACCCCAGTGAGTCGATTTGCCTCCAGGCTCCTAAGTAAAGTAAATATAAACATTTGTACGTGGTTGCAAATCGATCTCACCCCCTGTGGCAATCTGAAGCCTGACACTCTCATGCGGAAAAGAGCACTTTTCTAGCATTCCAAAATATCTCAAACACCTAAAATCTATCAATACACTCAAAAATAAGTATTTCTAGTTGATATGTGATTAACGTCAATAATGCACCATAATTTTTGAGAAGGAAGAAGAAGATGATGATGATAAGAGATAGCAATGATAAGGGATCATGAAACTGGTAGAAACTGAACTTTTGGGCAACCGAAATTTCAACTCGCATTTCCCTCTAATAAGACATATATTATTCCCATAAAATTTGACACCAGGATCATCAAAATTGGATGATTAGATCTCAAGGAATATCCCTTTGTAAAATGGTCTACAAACATAGATATATTTTATATTTTTTTAAGGTCGTGTATTTATATATGGACTTTTCTTTCATCAATCCTCATTTTTTAGAGATGGGTGATAAAAAATAAAAAGTTAGCATTTTCAGTACCGAATCCCCTCAATCGATATTATATTCATTCGCCAATATTTATGGGTTAATTTTAAATCATCGTAACTGAAAATCTTGGGTATTGTGGTATTCCAGAAGGATGAATGCATCCTTAATGCGGTCAACATGCTGAGAGGACAAAATCAAGTTCTGGCGCAGCATCCCAACGCTAGCTTGTACACTCAATTGGCTCAATATGTGGAATTAGATGGTTACTATCTTGAGAGTGATCCTTGCCTAGTATGCAACAATCCGGAGTTACCTATGACCAACATCAAACTCTCTTCAATCAAGGTAAATCCCCTTCACACACTTCGTATTAGAGAGTTCCTAAGAGATCCCACGAGCGATACGAAGATTCACATCTAATTTTCGTATCGTATTGGCTCGGACGAGCCAAGTGGAAGCTAACCTTGTCAAAGTTCGTATCCCAATATTTTTCTGTATCGTGAAATTAGTGTCGTATCGTAAAGTGACAGTTTTCAGCATGCACGAATACTTCATTCTACTTCATTCTATCTCGGTTTATTGTATGCCAAAGACCTCAACATCGTTTTTCAAGTGTATGCTGAGCATCAGCTTGAAAGAAATGTGTCTTGTTATCGCTGTGGAAGGTGAATTCCGCGATACGACGACACTGATACGAACTTTCTGTAGTATCTGAAGTTTCCTATCTTTACTAACTTTACAAAGTTTCTGTAAAAGATACGACATCGTATCTCTATATCTATACGTATAGTCTAGTTATAGTCGTATATCTATACGACGTAGTATCTGAAGTGTCGTATCTTTACCAACTTTACAAAGTTTCTGTAAGAGATACGACAGTCCACAATGCAAAACTTCGTATCTCGAAAAGCACTCCTAGGAACTCTCTGATATCACCCCAGATTACATCCTTCAGGGCACTTGAACACGTTTCTAAGATGTACTATCTCCTCAGAGCAGTCTCAGATCTCTCTTACAAAAGATTTAACATCCATAACAATTTGCATGACCTACGAATTTGATGAACTAGTCCGTAGTTTAGTGAGATGAACTCGATGGTCACACCTCTACACCAAGTCCCTTCACGAATGTTCTTAGCCAGTACCTATTTAATATCGTCTTGTCACTATTGCAGATTGACTCCAAATTTACTACAACCACTCAAATCGTGAAACTCGTAAGCAGTCATACAATAAGTAAGATAACTCTGCGAATAGCAGATTTGAAGAGAACCAAGATGGTTAGAACCATGAACATCTACTACAACAACCGGAGTGTGCAGGCTGTCGTGGAGCTAAAAAACAAACCAGGTGAGCTATTACAATGTTTGTAAAGTTGATGATATTTCCATTCATCGTCGATTGATTTTGATCAATTGAATTGTATTTATGCGTAAATTGGTTTTTTGTTGTTAGCTATGTGGCACAAAGCCAAAAAGGTTACGCTAGCCTCTGGCCAAACCGAGGTCAAAGTTGAATTTCCTCTTCCGATCGTGGCGTGCAACTTGATGGTCGAATACGCTGACTTTTACGAGAACCTTCAGGCATCGTCTGAAACTCTTCAGTGTCCCAGGTGTTCGTCTTCTGTCCCAGCCAATCCTGGTGTGTGCGCGAATTGTGGAGAGAATGTCTTCCAGTGCCACAAGTGCAGGTTGGTCCTAGAATCAAGATTGAAGTCATCCTGTGCTTTTCTAATGTAGTTTATTAATCTCTCGTTTTTAATTTCAGAGCCATCAATTACGATGAGAAAGACCCGTTCCTTTGCCATGCTTGCGGTTTCTGTAAATATGCCAAATTTGATTTTACCATCACTGGAAGAGCATGCTGCGCTGTAGATCCTATTGAGAACGATGATGACAGTGAGTTACCATCTTCATTTGCCTCTAGGTTGATGGTTTTTGTCGGTTTTGTTACTATTATTCTCTTTTATTTTGGATTTTGTTCTGAAAGTAATAGCTGATGTTGATTTCCGCAGGGAAAAAAACTATAGCTGCTATTAACACTCATCTCGAAAAGGCTGATAGGGTTTATAAACAGCTTGTTGGCAACAAACCCACACTAGAAATGCTCCTGTCTAAAATATCTGAGCACAGAGCAGACAGAGGCATCGATGAGATACCCAACCAAGGTGGCGGTTTGGGTGGGAGCAGTTCAAACAATGCAGGCTCTGGTGGTTCTTCGTCTGCTATGGTCAATCGTGCCATTCAACTGCTAGCCCAACGCTACTGCACTGATTGTAAGGCATCTTTCGATGACCTCAGCAGGATAATTCAGGTAAATGGCAATAACATTCAGCATTGTAGATTTGATTTCGATTAGCTATACCCTACTCATGCGCAACTCGTTATTTTCGCAGAAAGTGGTAGCTTGCCGTAGCAAGCTAGTGTCTTACGATCGAAGTCAATTGGAGGTTATGGGCACAGCTCAGGATCCCTTCCCATCGACTACAAGCAACCACCTCGTCCCTGGAAAATGCTACGGCTGCGCGTTTGCTGCTACTGAACATTGCCTGATTTTACTGAGTGCTTTAGCGTTCAACCCTCGTGCCAGAACCGTTCTCGTATCCCATGGCCTCATCCAGGAGTTGGTCCTCAATAATCTGAGAAGAGGAACCACTCAGGTGTGTTTCGTAAATTCTCTTGTAAATTTTTTTATACGTGCCGTCGCTTTAAATCGTCAAATAACCTGGTCATTTACATTTTCTTCACAGACGCAGGAAGAAGTTAGGCAGTTGATCTGCCTTGTGACAGGTGACAATGCTCTTGCGACTCAAGAACTTTGCTCTATGCTGATGGAACGGATTTCTTTAACTCTCCGCGGACATTTGGCATCGTCCGAATTAGCCATTGCCTCGAGGTCCGAAATGAGTCTATTAGCTGCTTTGGTGCACAAAGAGGACAGCTGCTGGGAACAAAAGCTCAGGTAAAATTACTAGTTTTTTATGTGGTGAGGTCTTTCGTAGTGAGACCCCCTAAATGTACCTATTTCAATAATAAAATTATCAGCTCTGTTGATTAATGAAAGCGTTTTGGCAGGTGTGTGATGCAGTTGTTCCTGATGTCATGTTCAGAGGGCAAATCCCCTGTCATCATGGAGTCCATCACATTGCCTTGTTTGAAAATCCTTCAAGCCGTCATCAAACCAGATCCACCCACATCTAAAAAGCACAAGGTACCTGGGAGTTTTCCTGCGCGAAGAATTTTCCTCGTAAAATTATACTATTCGCGGTTGAATATTGTTTTCTTCTGCTTTCCAGGATAAATCTGTTGAAGAAATCGCCAGAATTAAATTCACTGGAAATGTTCAAGTCGATGTGCAAGACTGGTTGAAAGGGAATGAAAAACACAGTTACGCATCATGGTACAAGAGGATGCCTCAAAAGTCCACCAGCCCATCCCAAACCAACCTTTCTAAGGTAGGTATTTGATTCTATTTTGTTTATCGTGGATTCTGTTATGCCTTCTACGATTTATTGGGAAACAACAACGTTCTCTATGAAACTAGGCTTTTTAATTTGATTGATGAATGAGGTTAATGGGTTGTTGTTGTGTTTCCTATGTCCAGAGTGAGAATCGCATTAGATACCTGGAAGAGAAGTATGGCCGGAAGTGGAGGGAAAAGACCGTAAGGCCTCTCAAGCTGGCTGTCAAGGTGTGGCTACGGCAAGTCCTGTTCAATCCCAGCTCCACGCTCGCTCGTCAAGTAACTTGCAACATGCTGGAGTGCTTGTGTATTGAGCCGCGTACCAAAAGAGAGGTATTTCAACTATTTCACTACGTACTTTTTACTCCATCATTGATAAAAATTTAATATTATCAGCTTCACTGGCAATTCCTCGACATCTGAGGCTTACCAATTCTCGGTGATCTTGTATTGATTTTTTTCTCGTTCTTTCAGATACTTGATCTTCTCACGGTTTTCCTCGGAGAACTGGGCACAGCGGGAGAAAGTGCTGCTGAGTACCTCGCTCTCTACCAGAGCCTCCTTCAGCAATCCCCGTGGAAACAGTATCTCGCACTCAAAGGAGTTCTTTTGTATCTTGCTGAACTGCTTACTGAAGAAATCAACGCGATCCATAAGTTTGAAGGCTCGCTTTTGACATCCGACCTCTCCCAAGGTACGTGAATCACTTAAAAGCATCCACTGTGTGTATCCATTCAGGCCACAGTGTCTAGTAATCGAGGAAAAGTCAGGGAAATGGAAAGCTTTAACAGGGATTTCAGGGAAAATTGTCAATTCAATCTTTGAGGCAAATAGGAATTGGAGAGCATCTAAAAGCTGCATCTGGTTGCTTTCTATTTTCTATTAACGTTATTCAATTCTCTTAGATCACATATTTCTGATATTTGTACAACCGTAGCCCACCAGCCTGAAAGATCAATTTGGTAACAGTGAAGTCATGTCAGGGAAATCGAGAATAGATCTTGGGGCCTCCCTGACTTTATACTCAGATTATACAGGAAATACGCAGCACAGAAACAGAGCGTGAACATTCGACAAACACCCATAGGAAAATCTACGGCCACCATTCATCTCGACAACACTACCGTGATTTATAACATTACATTGTTTTCCCAGGTTACGCCCTCAAAATGCTCACGGAGCTGATGGCTTCTTTCCTTGACCAGCCGAACATAAAACAACAGTACAAAGGTCGGCTTGTTGGAGCTGTTCTCAATGGTTATCTGTCCCTCCGAAGGCTGGTTGTTCAACGGACGAGGCTCGTTGATGAAACGCAGGATAAATTATTAGAGTTACTGGAAGAAATGACAACCGGTAAGATGAACACTGCTGCCTAGATCGCAGCTCAATTTATTTTTGATGGATTAGTACTTGTCCCAGTGAAATATTTTTTTCAAAACCCATGGTTATGTCTCGGTTGAAACCAGCTTAGTCTCGATATTCTGAGGTCTGCAATATTGAATCATCCGATTTGCAGGTACTGAAGAGGAAACCAAAGCGCTCATGACCATTTGCGTGCAGACGGTCGAAAAGTGCTCGCTTCAGGACGTGCGAACCCCGGTTTTCATCTTTGAAAGACTGTGCTCCATCATTTACCCTGAGGAGAATGATGTTGGCGAATTCTATCTTACGTTAGAGAAAGATGCTCAACAAGAAGATTTCCTCCAAGTGAGTATTAGGGGTATTCACGGCTGAGCTTGCCGAGTTAAACGTGCTAAGTTGTTAACTTCGTCCTCAAAAAAATCATGAGGCACCCTACGCTGGCCCTTGCTAACGTGTTAACATGTTAACGTGTTATCACGAATCTACGGGTGAAAACTTACCTCGAATCTATCCTTCAACTGGACTACCAACTGGACGAATTGGTCTGTTTCCACCCTCGTCCAATTGGAACGAGGGTTGATGACCTTCCTCCTGACTCCACTTCCATCCGTCAAACGGGTCACAACGAAATAAAACCTTTGAAACACTTCAAACTACTAAACAACTACTACAAAAACGTCAAACTTGTCGTATTTCAAGAATACAGCTAGGCGTATGCCTCCATTTTGATTCTTCCTAAGAAACCTGATAACACAGATAACATGGTTACTGTCGACGTTTACCACACCTCGGACTAAGTTAACTTAACACAGTTGATAACATGTTTGCGACCGATTTTCTCCACGTTTAACAAGTTTAACACATTTAACTCGTTAACACGTCGACAATGGCCCGACCGTGAAGACCCCTTATATTGACAGATGGTGCTAAACATCCATCTACTCCCGGGACATGAGTATAATTCCTCAAGAAAACGCCGTAACCATACCAAATTAGTTGATTCAAATTTTTTTATTTTGAAATTTCATCAATTTGAGGATGCGTGGACCTCGACGTCTTGCATGATGATTACCCTCCATTTCCATTTCTTAATTCCAAATGAAGTCAAAATTATAGTCTCTCATGTACTTTGAATCTACAAAAAGTTGACATTCAAATTATTACTGGGTCTGGTAAAACGAAGTGAGCAGTTTCAAGCAGGTAGTTATTAACACGTTCATTGCGTATTCCAAAGTGGAGATGAACTCGCAATACTGAAGCTTTTTTTTTTTTTTGTGGCTAATAATGATCAAAAGTGATCAATTGTTGGTTTTGGGGTGAAAGATGGGCGAAATTTGGTGTTCTTGGTCAAATTTGGCGCAGAGAGCGTTCTCTGTATCTCTGGGGTATACTCACCCGCAATACACGCCACATTTTTCCCTTCCCGTCCTTGTTAGTTTAATTGTATTTGCCTGTATTGCTAGTATATCGATATTTTATGATTTTGTTTCGAGTGACGGTGATGAATTGGGACTCCGGGTGAAAATAATGCGAACAGGTTAACAAAAGAATAAACTTTTTAGTAAAAATGAATGAAACCTGAAATGATTGATATGAAAATACTGATCTCAAACTCAGGCTGTAGGGAAATATGAAATACAAGAACTATTGGTTTTATAACAAAATAATTGTGAAATAATACGTCTTACCTTGCATCAAACATTTACTCGAGATGAAAACACGATAAACACAACACAAAAACTATGCACTCACACTTGGACCCCACCTGTTACTGCAAGAAATATGTGAACAACAGGTCTCTTTCTCGCTATCTTTTGTTCATCCGACTAACTAGCAACAGTTTAGTACAAGAAACAGCCGCATTCAACGAGGCGTGGCAATATGGGAACGATTCTTGTGGAACGAGATCCATGACGTAGCGTATGCGTCATACGCCTGGTGCGAAGTACCACCATGACGCACCGAACGTGTTGAATCTACGAATGTTTTAAGAGAAATAGTTTGGTGAATTTTCAGGTTTTCATTTTTTCTGAAAGCTAAGGTTAAGAACTTGGGAAGCTGTTTGATCGGTCAACTTTTGAGTCTTAGTTTTACTTGAAAGCTAGGGTCTGCAGCAGTACACTCCCCACGATGCCTCGTCCAGAGCCAGAGTAGTCTCTTTAACAGGGTAGTTGGTAGAGTAGTAGCGAAACAAAATTTTGATTTTGATATTCTTGTGGATAACTGGAACCCAAAATAGTGAGCTAACATAGGAAATCACAGGCAATAGGATGGCCACTTGGAAGTTGATTGATCCAAAGTGGCTGAAATTTCAGTAATAACAGATCATTTATTTTGTTTTTCCTCGGACATTTCACCATCATTTATTCATCACTGACAATGATGGTCGTCTTATCAAAAAAGAAACCGGCATGCTATGCTGGACTTGAGCCCTTCTATTCCCCCTGGGAAATCACGACTCAGCGAGGCTCAGTTGGTTAGAAAGTGGCGACTTTGGCCATTCCTGGCTGTCAAGTTCGAGACTCAAGTTCAAATCCTGGTGGGGAGAGGGATTTTTTTTAACGCTTGCCATCCATTTCAACGTCTCTTTCCATAGAGAGACAAAGTTGAGGCACTACTCGAACGTTTTTCCTTCAGGTTTACTCGGTGTAAGGACTGCAATTGACGCAATCTCTGACGACAGATTCTGGAACTAGTTTGTTGTTGTCCTTCCGCCCAACATAAAAACAAACTTTTTTTTCGACTACTTAAGTTGATTTCACTCTAAACTGCTCATCCGTTATGCCAGACTTCGTATCTTTATTGAAACAGCTTTCAAACTTGCATAATTCTCCGAGTATATAATTTATTTATTTACTTTGCGAAATTAATGTTTGATTAACGATTTTCAGGGGCGAATGCTTGGGAACCCTTACAGCTGCAACGAACCTGGCCTCGGTCCTCTTATGAGAGACGTTAAAAATAAGATTTGTCAAGACTGTGAACTGATAGCTTTATTAGAAGATGATAACGGGATGGAATTACTAGTCAATAATAAAATAATTTCCCTCGACCTTCCCGTAAAAGAAGTGTATAAAAAGATTTGGGTGGCTGAAGGAGGGGAAGGTGACTCGATGAGAGTGGTCTACAGGTACGTACTTTTTATTACGCTGCACTTGTTTATGGTATTTTCTAAGTTAAGACTAGAGGCTCTAGAAATGTAGTAGATACACTGGAGGCACTAGAGTTGGTTTTTAGTTAAGACAAAAAATGTACGAATTTATTATTTTCATCTTTTCAATTTACATTGACATGCCAGTCGAAAACCCCAACACCTTTCTGACAGAGTTCATGTTCATGATATTGTGCAATCACAAGGGTAAACTCGGGCCTTAAGCGGCTTACATACGGTTATTGGGCCCGGAAAGATGGAATACTGTGACGTTCTAACAATTCTTTGATGCTTGCAGAATGCGAGGTCTCCTAGGAGATGCCACGGAAGAATTTGTGGAAACCCTTCACGCCAAGAGCCAACAAGAGGTTGACAATGAGCAACTCTACCGAATGGCCAACGTAATGGCCGATTGCGGTGGGCTTAAGGTACGTGCATATTAAAATGACTTTACTACTACATCCTCCTACGCTTTGGTTTAGTCAGCTTGATTTTATATGATCAAATTCCATTTTGCAGGTCCTTCTAAGTCGCCTGAGCCACATACGTGACACAGTCAGGTCGAGACCATTGCTGCAAGTCACTTTAAAGTTGCTGCAGTTATGCGTCAAAGTCTCCATGAACCAGGAGGTGCTCTGCCAGCCTCAGCTCAAAGCTATTTCCATCCTCCTCAACACTTTCCAACTCTGCGTTTCCTCTCAACAATCTGGTCAGCTCATCGAGCAAATATTAGAGGTTAGCATTGTATTTCTTACCTTACCTGTTTCGTACCAACTTGAAGCTCGAGCGTTTTTATTTACGGAGCCTTTTTTGATGTTTCAGATAATGGAAGCAATCCTATCCAAAACTGCCACCGGCTCTTTAGAAGAATTCGCCAAATTTTCCGAGACTCTGGGTGGAGTTGAGCACATTTCATCGTTACTCGAATGTGCCTCGACTTGTCCATCAGTTCGTTCCAGCTCAGGAGTGCTCGAGCATCTTGCAAAAGTCCTGGCATCTCTAACTTACGCGAATGCTGACAAAATGTCCACGCTGATGTCTCATTTCACTCCTTCCCCCCTCGATTTCGACAAGTTTGATACCGAACACACGCCTGATGATGAACACAAGGTATGGATATCAAATTTAGCAGCACGTATTGAACTCTCAATCTATGAACTTTCAGCGAATTTTCGAAAAAAATGAAGCTATTGCAATGGCTTCAAAATTTTTGTAATGAAAATTTTCTTCATGGAAATCCGTTTCAGTCCATTCTAAAACGATTCCTGAAGTTTAACATTTTTTTTATATGTAATGACTTTCCCTCCAGCCAATATCTGCCCGAGGGATCGAGATAAAAAATCCAAAAAAATTTTAAGATGTCAATAATATCAAAAGCAAGGATGAGTTCGTTGGCCAGAATTGTTGGAGTACTCCAAGAGGGGTCAAATTTTGAAAATTTACAGTCAAAAATCGCTAAAAACCAAAAAAAAAAAAACACGTTTTTTGAGGTTTACGGTGTACTAATTAGACATAGGAACATTTATGGTATATTCGGAATTAGCGTGAAATTTCCTATAAGAATCACCCACCAAATCGGTTAAAATTATTCTTTGAAAATTCGCTCACCAACTCATGCTGCATGAATGGCACTTTTTTCTCCTTGCTGACGATATTGTGAAACTGTGTTGATATTATGTTAAATTGAATATCGTTCTTCAATTATTCCAGATGGAGCTCTTCAGTGTACTTGCTGTAGGAATAGACAGATCCCCTCTGGGCAACACTTTGAAAGATCACATTCTTTCTCTTGGAATAGTGGACCGAGCTATGTCGTACATCAAAGTAAGTTAAAATGATTTAGTAAAGAGGCATTGCAGTGAATTGAATTCACTGATTCTGAATTTCATACGTAATTCCATCCTTGTTCTTTTCAGAGGAACGCTCCTCACACGAGACCTCCGCTTCTCCATTCTGACAGCGACGAATGGAAAGAATTCATATCCAAGCCCTCGCTCAAGTATATCCTTCGCTTCCTCGCTGGTCTAGCTAGTCATCACAAATCTACTCAGGACACGGTCTCGGTCGACTTCATCACCATCATACATCGGTTGGAGCAGGTCTCCTCCGATGAACACGTGGGAGTCCTGGCTGAAAATCTTCTGGAAGCCCTTAGAACCTCAGAGCGGGTGGCTTCCATGATTGAAGAGGTCCGTGGTCACACTAAAGCAGAAAAGAAACGACTAGCCATGGCCATGAGGGAAAAGCAGCTGGGAGCCCTGGGAATGCGAACGAACGACAGAGGGCAGGTCTGTTCTGCTAATTTTCCAAACTTATTACTCTGCTTTTGCCACAGAGTTTGACATTGTACCACTTGAAGCTCCCATTCAATATAAAACTCATTTTTATTTTAGTTGACTGTTGAAAGTGCACAATCGATGATCCAACAAATTGAAGAGTTGGGAGAAGAGACGGGTCTGGTGTGCTGCATTTGCCGCGAGGGCTACAAATTCCAACCAAACAAGGTCCTTGGTGTATACACTTTCACCAAGAGGTGCAATGTTGAGGACTTTGAAGCCAAACCCCGAAAAACCGTTGGCTACTCGACCGTAACTCATTTCAACGTCGTTCACATCGATTGCCACATGTCGGCTGTGAGGTAATTGCAGTATATTTTCAGTTTTTTATGTTTTGTTATGTAAATAATCAGGCATGGATTTACCACTAGACTCAATAGGCCTGGGCCTAGGGGCGCACTTTCATTTTTTTTTTTAAAGTGCCATTCATGCAGCATGAGTTGGTGAGCGAATTTTCAAAGAATAATTTTAACCGATTTTGTGGGTGATTCTTATAGGAAATTTTACGCTGATTCCGAATATACCATATATTTATGTTCCTATGTTTAGGATGGTATTTATGTTATAGGATGGGTTGGGGGGCAAATTTATTCGGACCTAGGGGCGCTGTATGGTAAATCCGTCCCTGTAAATAATGATGATATTGTATGAGATTGGGATTTGTTGTTAGGTCATACATCTTGAATTGTATTGATAACTGTTTTCAGGCTTGCAAGAGCTCGTGATGAATGGGAGTCTGCTGCTTTGCAAAATGCCAATACCAAATGTAACGGGCTCCTTCCTCTTTGGGGCCCTCAAGTTCCTGAATCTGCTTTTGCAAGTTGCCTAGCAAGACACAACAACTATCTGCAAGAGTCAACTGGTCATAGGTAGGTACATGCTTTTCAAACGTTATTGTGCAATAGTAGTCATAGTTCTACTTGTTCGTTGTGGATAGCAGCGATCCGTGACACTAACCTGCGTGTTGTACCGCCTTCCTAAGAACACTGCACATGAGGTCTTGTTACTTTCGGATTGAACTCATATCCGGTGTTATTTCATTCTACCTGCATCTAAATTCTAAAGCTGCGTTCACATGGGCTGATCAGGTGATGCTCTTTTCGCGAGACGTCTTCTGAATCATACTGTCCATGATCATGAATCTTTATTTCTACGCGCTTTGGGGAGCTGCTTGTTTTTACGTGCAGGCTGAGGCGGTGATAACAATCACTTGTCTGATAAGTCATATGAATCTTCAACGAGATTATTATCTCCTGCAGTTGATGGTTATAATCTGGACAGATTCGATTTTGACTTCATTCACACTTTACGTCCATAAGGCCATATCACACGAGCGTTTTTACAGCTTTTTTGGCTAGAAGTTGAAGATGAATACGTGCTGAAGTCTCCAGATCCAGCGTTTTTTGGTAGGTATGTTTTATCTAACGTCACTACAAGTTTGAGGCCTCAGGTTATCAGCTGTGTCCAAAACCTGAGCGGCGCCTACCACACACCGCGGTAGTCAATCTGCATAAAGTATCCTCAGTTTGCACAGGCAGCTATATGAGAAATGTAGTTTGCTGTGGATTTCTTTGAAGTTACGGACTTTTTTCAAAGATTCCTCCGTAATATTGTTTAACTATTCAAGAGAACTTTTGCATTGTTACCCGTTGTAATTGTCTGGATTCTTTTATTCCACTAGATAACCCTTCTTTCCAAGGGTCCCCCACCCTGCCTTCTTTTTTCTTTTCAGGATCTTCAGCAATCAATACCTATGTTGCCAATCTTGAAAATTTGGGCCTCTTAAATTATTCCTCCCGAAAATAACATCAAATAATATCATCATTTATGTATCACACATGTATCAAACACCAATGCAAAGTGGTCGCAAAACCGCCACCATTCTATTCCTAAAGGTGTGCAATTAATGCGTTTGCATAATCGCTTAGTTTTTCAGGTTACCGCAAAACCACGAATTTTCAACTTTTTTCGACTGATTGCGTCACAGTGAATGCATGTCTGAGGCGCATTATATCGCATAATTTGGCTTTTATTGCAGCATGTGTCCTGCAGAAAATGTGTTCTATGCGTGCGTTATAATGGCCAGAGATTCGTTCTTTGATATTGCCGCGCGAGAGAGTCCTGTATCTTCAAAGCATTATGGATCTGTGTCTTTAGCGTGCTACGTGAACGTGAGGTACTGTAGAAAGGGGGTGGGGGGGTCCCGAGCAATGCAGGCCCGGACAGGCTTCAGGGAATCCCAAGCTAGTAGGGATGGACGATAGTCGATAGTTCAGCACTATCGATAGGCCGATAGTGGCTTCCCCTATTCCTTACGTACTTGTTCAATGAAGAATCCTCTCCGGGTTTTTGCATATTTTTGACTTACGAAAGCATTTTGGCCGCATTAACAGCCCATTTCTAGCTTATTTTAGCCGCATAATCCAGTACTCTAAATCCGCATAATTAGGGGGTTTCAAAACGCATTACGTGCACATTTCAATCTATTCCTACTTCCATGTTATGTTTCCAGTGATTGCCCACCACCTGTATTTTCCGCTCGGCTCGGGGAGCACCTAAACCATGCCCCAACGCAACTCAATATCCTATTTATTATTTTTAACGTTTGTTATTTTGAAAATTCATTGATTTACGTATGTTAAACAATAATAATGACATACTTTACGATGTGAATCATAATTTTAAGTTTATTCCATCCAGAAAAAACTGGATGAAACCAATGAAAAACCCAGTTTTGATCAGTTTCTTCCAGTTTTCTCTGGATGGGATAAACCTAAAATTACGATTCACATCGTTGAGTATGCCATTATTATTGTTGAAAAATAATAAAATAGGATTTTGGGTTGCGTTGGGGCATGGTTGAGGTGCTTCCTGAGCCCATCGTCCTGCGCAACCCTTAAAACGAAAAATCTATTGGTATTTTATATTGGTTTAAAAATACCTCTCCACCACGTTCAAAGCATTTCCAACTTTTGTTCTTCAACCTTTAGTTTAATTTTTTATTGTAATAATTTTCTCGACTACAGCTGCTCATTTGCAAATACCGTACAAATGAATGAAAATATTTCACCCTGGATCACATTTTGGAGAATTACCTAGGTACTTTCTTCTTTGTCATTCAGCTTTTGGAAGGTTTAGGGGCATTCAACGTGTTTGAATTTGTTATTTTTAGGTTTTAGTGCAATGGAATGATTGTGAAACTGATGACTGACTTTTCGTGATTCCAGGGATATTAGCTACTCATCAACTGTACATGATCTGAAGCTGCTCTTATTGAGGTTCGCTCAAGAAAAGAGTTTCCACGACGACACGGGAGGCGGTGGTCCTCAGTCGAACATGTACATCATTCCGTACTTGATGCACATGGCCCTGTACGTCATAAACACGACGAGATGCTCCGGGCGGGAGGTTAAAGCTCTCAACTCCTACCTGGAAGACTCCAGGGTAGAGCTCGCGTGGGAAGCCGAGGGTCCGTTCTATTGGGCTACACTCTCTCTACTCGTGCAGTCGCCGGAGCGCTGGGGACAGACCAGACTGCGCCACCTGACTCGTCTCCTAGTTACTGCGCATGTCCGTTCGATGAGCCCTACTCCTCTCACCACAGTCTCTGTGTCAGACGTGACCTTGAGGCCGTTCCCCATCTACCGCTCAGCACTGCTTTTCTTTGCTTTGATAGATGCTATTTACAATAATCATTTCAAGGTAAGATCATCACTGATCATTGATGCAATTTTTGAGCTCAGCTGTTGTAGTGTCGGTCGAGTTCTTATGTTTTCGTACTTATTAGACTAGCTTCACTGTATTTATGTAAAAACGAACGATTTCCACATTTTCGACCACTCTGAACAAATTGGTTGAAAAGTTGGAAAATTTGATGGTCGTTCTGGGCCCTTCTTGTTCCCATATGAATTTCGTAGCATTCAGATCAGCATTAAAGACTGCGCATGTGCAAATCGACGGCTAAGAACCAGCATGACAACTAAATATCCCGAACTTTAAAATTTACTTTTTGAATTTTTCGTTATATGTAGTCAGGGAATCAGTTTTTTCCCTCTCCTGAACAGTTTGGGATATTGAGTTATGTCATGCTGGTTCTTAGCCGTTGAAATGTGAAATACGCTGAGCCATGTGATTTAAGGATTACAACTCTACACCAGATGTTCCACCGTTTAATTAGACCTCCATTAAGAAAAATAGTACCTGGAGTGAGAACTTGTCAAAGATAAAATATTGCAATCAGAGAGTTTCACTCAATCTGATCACACACCTATATATTTCAGAAATGTACATAATAATGTACTTAATGAATGTAACAGTCACTTCAAGGGTTCGTGTTTATTGCAGAAAGTCGTGGTAACGAGTGAAGAGCAGTGGGCTTCGTCGCTTGCTGACTACATCCGACACAATGATGAGGCGCTCGTCAAGTCGTCCGATCGCCTGATGTCCATCTACAACGACGAGCTCCTCCCGTGCGCCTCTCTCGATGAATTCTTTGATGTCCTCGGTAAGTGTAAAGGAACTTCACTATGTTATGAAGTTAAAACAACAACAACAACAACATCAGTAGGTAGTTACCTACTGTAGCCCTACCGCGATGGAAAGAAACCTTTGTATTGCTTACGGATAGCCATTGTGGGTATAGCCTAATCTGTGGGTTGAGGGTGGACGTATTTTCGACTTTGCTTCCAGTAGGTAGATTTATTGTTAAGTTTTCGTTTTCAGACATGTTTCACATCAATTTCGTTGCCTCATCAGGGATTTCAATCATCTGCGTGACAGTGCCAGCTTGTCCGGCCTGGTCATTTGTCATACATTACTTAGGTTGTTGAATACCTTAGGTATGATTCTACCCTCTTATGGAAAAGTGGAGTAGGGGTGAGCATTTTTAAATGTAAAAAATGATAAATTGGCAAGAAGAGGGACTTTCCATTTATAACTAAACCTGGGATGGATACTACTATAACGCTATGTCCAACGGGGACGGCAAATTGAACGGCGCGAACGAACGAACGGGACGAATAGAGCGAATTTTTTTCTTGACTGCTGTCCAACGTGGATAAACAAAAAACGATCGACGGAAGTTGAGCGAAATCCGTGGTTTCGTTGTTTATATTTCGGCTTCATTGATAAGTAACCAGGTTGAGGTTATGCAAATATCAATCTTCGTTTTTTCCTTTTATTATTTTAACTTTTTAGTTTAGGTAGGTACTTATTCCTAAACTAACAGATGCAATGTGTGGAAAATGATTATTTATTTGCATACGATTTTTCCAATTTTGTGTTCCGTTTTTAAGTTTTTGAAAGTTTTTCAGGTAACTGTATGAAATACATATGTATTTTACCGTATTTGAGTCCGTATCGCTTGATTGTGGGCATATGAGATTTCCGGTAAATTGATACTTTTTATCAGCATGAAAAACTGAACACTTTCTGATAGTTCGCAAACAGTTTCCCCGAAAAGACCGATTTCAATAAGAAATGTGCGGGGTCCTTTTTGCTTTTGAACAGTAGCCCAGCTGTCTTGTATTATTTATCTCAAAGGAGAAGAGCAGAGATGAGGAGAAGTGTGAGCGAAATATATAGAGCTAAAATCGGGCGGCTAAAATCAAACTTTTTGAAAATCAAACCTCGACGAAGGTTACGAACGGGCGGCGACGAACGGGCGGCGGGTGCGCGTTCGATTTTCGCGCCGCTAGCTCTCGCCGTCCACAGCTTAATAGTGTACTATACTACAGTAGGATCCGTCCCAAGTTTAGTTATAATTAATTGGAAAGTCTCTTCTTGCCAATATATCATTTTTCACATTTGAAAATGAACGCTTCAAAAATGCTCACCCCTACTCCACTTCCTGATAAGAGGATAGAATCATACGGCCATAAATAAAGCTGCGGTTACACTTGCGGTGTTTGACCCAACACCGAGTATTCGCCCATACTTGCCCGAATATTTACCTATGCTTGGAGTTTGCCAAATCTTGACACGCACCCCGCACACACATTTGCTCACCAGAGTGCATAGGTACCCCTCTTGAGCAGATGTCAAATCGAGCGTGATCGGTGTTTCATATATCATTCAAACTCCTAAAGTCACGGGTACACTTGCGGTGTTGGGCTCAACACCGAATATTCATCGGCCTCTTCCCGCAAGTGTAACCGCGGGACAAATGCCCAAATGAGCGCGAATATTGGTGCTTGGGGATGCTCGATCAAAAGGCAGTTTTTTGCCCCGAGTCAAAGTCGGCGAATATTGGCCAACTAGTCTATTCAGTCAAGATTCGGAAAACTTCGAGCATAGGTAAATATTCGGGCCTGTATGGGCGAATACTGCAAGTGTGACCGCGGCTTTATACACTAGTTGGCCAATAATTTCGAGCCAGAGTGACCATGACCATGGAACTCGTTTTAGATTAGAAGGTAACGTACGGAACCCAAAGCCTGCATTAAGTCTTACGACGAGGAGCCCTCAGTATATAATGTATATGATACATCGCAGAATCAAAGTTGATTTGAAGTCCACGTTGCTATCACGATCATTGTACAAAAAGAAAATTTATGCATGGTTAGTGGAGCTCGGTAGGACCGAGGCAGATAAAATAATTTCAAGTGAATATTATGGAAGATGACGAGTTTACATGAAAAGAAGAGATTGATTTCGTTTAATTTTTAGGCCTATTGTAAATATTATACTTATTTGTTTTCGCTTTTTCGACAATGTATTGCTACAACTCTTGTGGGGCGCGACGGGCGTAGCCTATTGCCCCACAATAACGTTATTTTGAATTGTGTATGTCGAAATTTTTTTGTGTAATGTATATGACGTCAATAAATAAATAATAATAATAATAATAATATTCGCCGCCTTCGGCTCGGGACAAAAGATCGCCTTTTGACCGAGCATCCCCGAGCACCAATATTTGCGCGCATTCGGGCAATTGTCCTGTGGTTACACTTGCGGGAAGAGGCTGACGAATATTCGGTGTTGAGGCCAACACCACAAGTGTAACTGGGCCTTTAGGTATTCAACAACCCAAGTAATGTATGACAAATGACCAGGGGGACGAGCCCGCACCGTCAGGCAGATGATTGAAATCCCTGATAGGGCAACGAAATTGTTGCGAAACATGCTGGAAAGCAAAGCCGAAAATACTTCCAGCCTCAACCAACAGATGAAACCTTTGTGTTCTGTTGGATTTCTTCCTCCGCTCAGCTAATACCTGTTCGAAATATTTTTTTCAGGTCTGCTCGGAGAAGTAACGGATCCTGCTGGTTTCATAACTGAAACTTTGGCCACCTACGTCTAAGACTCAGCCTCCTGTATATAATAATCTGGTCCTACCTAATATTTATGAGCCCTTATTTCGATTTGTCTTTCTTTCTATCAAAACTATCAATAAATAATGATTTACACTACGCAAGTTTCATAATTTGTCAACCCCTAATGCAGAGGGATTCACGCAGATATTATCTTTTAATGATTCTCTAATGGAGGTTGGACGATTGAAGTAACGAACAGTTCGATTTTTCTTCCACTCATTTCTCGGCCTTTCTATAACTTTCCTTTTTAGGACTCAGGTTTATTAATTTCTCTCATGTTTCTCATGTCTCGCCGAAATTTTGCCAACTGTTCAATGAAATTTGCTGGGTACTTTTGGGTTTCATATGGGCTGAAGATCAATGAGTGTAATAATGGGATTTTCCTATTGTAATTGGAGGTACTAGGTGAATCCCGTTTTTATTCGTTCAAAATTTTTCAAAATGCACTTTTACCGAACTTTCGAGGAAAGTTAAATTATGCAAATTTTTCTCAATGGAGAACAGTTTCAGACTAGTTATTCTAAAACGATTCCTGAAGTTTAACACTTTATATATTAGTAATAGGTGTATTAACAGTTGAGCTTGCCGAGTTAAACGTGCTAAGTAGAAAACATCGTCCTCAGAAAAATCATGAGGCACCCTACAGTTAGTTATTCAGTTTCAGTTATGTAGGGGGGGGTCCTCGGCTTGTTGACCAGGGGTCAGGGGACCCTACGCTGGCCCTCAGTAACGTGTTAACGCGTTATCACGAATCTGGGTGAAAATGTGAACAAGAAGAAGGGGTTGACATAAAATGTGAAAAAACAACAACGTCCTCGGTATTTGACATTTTATGTCTTTACTTTTGCACATAGAATCGAAAAGCGTTACGTTACTAAAAGACATAAAATGTCTCGCTTGCTTGCAGTCTCGTATGCAAGATGTCTAAAATGGAGCTCCCGGATCAGCTGAGTCGAAAATGGAGCTCACAGATCAGCTGAGTCGAAAATGGAGCTCCTAGATCAGCTGAGTCGAAAATGGAGCTCACAGATCAGCTGAGTCGAAAATTTCATATTTTTAATGGGGCTGTTTCACACAGCTTCCCCTATTACAAAGGACTGTATAGAATCACAGAAGTTGAAATAACCAACCCTTTTTAACAGGAAAATAAAAAAGAAATACACTGCCAAGGACATGGCACAGAAGCTTCCTGGTAACACAGTATGTCACCATTTTGCTACCTTCCCGCCTAGGTTATATTATTTGACGTTTGTTTACATTTTTGTGAGTTTTTATTGACGAAAATGCCGAAGAAGAGCCAAAAACAAATTGACGAAATTGTGACAGAAACAATTAATAGTTAATCTCATGAACTCAAAATTTACTGGCGATGAAGAGGAAATCTGGGAGAAAAGTCCCCAAGATCTTGAAGTTGTTTTGATGTCCGGGTACGGTGTTGATTTCAAACTGGTGGGGGGGTCTGTGACTGGGGTTATCACAACTGTTGAAAACTACTGTTGGAAATTCAAAACGGCAGAACGACTGTTCTAACAAGAGTTGTAAGAAATTATCGAGTTGGTACTCGATGTATCAATTGGAAACAATGTATCGATTGTAAATGTCAAGGAGAAAGGAAGAAAACATGATAATGGTTCAAATCACTAAAAATTACCACAACTTGAAGTATCAAGCTAATAACTCAATACAAACGCTGAAATTATTGCCAGTAAATGATGATAAATCCAAGATAACTTGATTCAGTCACCTAAACTCAACTCGACAAATCTTCTCACCACCTCCTGAGGTGGTCACAAGCTTGTCCACAATGGACAGCTTTTGTCGATGTTGCTTAGTTACAGAACACCCCGCTTGCAAAACATGGCGGCGTTTATCACCAAGTTACAAATTCAACTGTTGTTACCAACAGTTGTTTAGCTTACAGAACCCCCCCAGGTGACAGCTCTTGTTTGGACTCACCATCCCAGAGCAGCCCTAGGCCGTAAAAAGAACATAGGCAACTGGTCGCGAGCGATCCAGGCGCTATCTGTTGAGAGCTCGACCTACCATCATGGTCATGACCTGCCGTGATACCTCCAAAATTAAAGATTTTGCGTCATTTTAAAAAGTGAGCGTCCGTTTTCAGCCACCCTGTATAATAGCATCTTCTTCGTAGCTTATTTTGGATTGTACTTGCTGGCAGGCACTCCTTCAACTGCCGAAAACCATCCCTGGGGCGATCACATCTGCTTCACACTGAACGCGGCTTAGTGGGTAGGAGAAGGTAATTTTAAAAAAAGTTGGCACTTATTTCGATTGTCAATCTCTCATTATATTTTAATACAGCAGTTTTTTGTCGTTATCTAATTTTTAATGACTTTACAAGCACTAATGAGAAATGTTACACACTCTCACGGTGTTACAGGATAATTTTTAATCACTTCATTCATAATATATACTTTTAATAGAATTTCCAATAAATTGTTTCCACTTTTTATTTTTTAGACGTCACAAACTTATTAAAATCATAACTTGTACAATACTATCACATATAAAAATCACTTATACGGTGTTAACTAATTGTACCACAATTCCTATAAGTAATACTATACCGAGCCAGGCTCGTTTTAATCAAAAATTAAAAATATATCCACGTTTTCATTTTTTTGGGGACGTAATTCCACCAATCAATAACTCTCAATAAAATTTCTTAGCGTTAAGTACCAACAATAAGTAACCGTCTGAAAATAAAGAAGAATCTCACAAATTCTTTTTCTCTTGTACTATTGGAACAATAGAATACTTCCTTAACAGCAAAACTTGTACCATATTGCACGGATATCTAGAGCAAAACTAACGCTTTCACGGTTTGAAAAAGATATTTCGAAGTTTTAATTTCCGTTTTTACGCTTGGCCAGACGGAATAAGAGTGTTATTTTTGGTTTACAAACACAGCAAGGTAACATTTGAGACTGAAGAGTTTAGAATAGGAGATGGAGCTTTTGAAGCTGCTTTACTCTCGAAGCGGAGGAGCTTAAAGTCGAGGGAGGGGATAAACTATGGTGGTGGGGGATGGGAATTGCTCTTTAAGAACTGCCCTTTGAGGTTAACTGCAAGAAGAGAAGGATCGTTCAGTAGAGTGCTTTTAATAAGTGCGTATTTTCCTAGTGAAATATCCATGCGGAAACTGGTGGTAATGGGCTTGTACGAAACAGAATATGCAATTCGCACGTAACAGTTGCAGAAAACGGATGCTAAAAGGGAAAGACCGCTCGCAGAATCCGTACTTGCAGCAGTAGCAGAAATGAGAGCATCTCGCAAGTCCTTCTTCTTCTTTTATGGCTTGACAACCGCCAGCTAGTCTTGGCCTCCCACAACAGCCTTCCTCACACCTTCTTATCCTGCTTAAATTAACTTTATTAATGCTGGTTGGAATCCAATGTTGGGTGGCTTACCAGCTGGTGTTCCCTGCGGAGATTGGGAGAACGAAAATCCGTGAAGGAGTTTAAAATTCTTCTTTATTAGAGTGTTTTAGCAGCCAACGGGTGACGTTAACTTGACGGTGCCCGTGGCCTCCTTCTGTAGCGAGCAAATTGAGATGCTCCCCTTTTCAGACTGGACTCCCGTTTCGGTTCGAGTTTAAAGTCACGTCAACGTTTGCGTTCAAGTCTGTAGCCAAGGCAACCAGGCAACGCTGATATTTGTTTGCCGCCGTGACGATGGCCGGATGAAAACGGTTATAACCTGAGAAGGATATGGTTCAGCCAGGGCCCGGCATGGGGTTTCAACGTCGCCCGCTGAATGCGCAACTTTTCCGTTGCCCGTTTATCCGAGGCCACGGGGCCCGGCACTATAGCATCCATGAGGACGATTCAACGGCACCCGTTAGTGGCTTGCTATAACACTCTATATTGCTTTATAACGGTTTCGACACCCAAAGCACAGCGTCTTTGTCAGTCGGTAAACAAGGTCTGAGCCCAGGAACATTAGCCACGGTGATTACACACCCCAAGGCAGCACGTGAAGATGAAAGAAGAAGCGATTGCAGTATGGTTTAAAGTGAGACAGCAAGATGCACTGGCCCACAACGTCTGAGAAGACAAAGAAAGCAACTGCCCGTAGGCTGAAGAACTTCTCCCATCCGTCCTAGCATTTGCCAATTCACCAAATCTACCTCCCAAACCAGTGACGGTATGGGCAACTGAAAATAGATATCTAAAGGTACCTGTTTTTATTAGATAATTTAAAACAAAAGGGGCATAACGCCCCCGCTGCCGCTGGAGGCAGCAAGAAACTTAGAAGCACAACAAAAATTTTGTGGAAAAAGGGGGAAAAAAATTTCTGTGCTTCTCGGTTTTTTGATGGAGACGTTATGCCCCTTTTGTTTTGAATTATCGAATAAAACCAGGTATAGATACCTATTTTCAGTCTAATTTCGCCCATACCGTCACCAGTTTTGGAGGTAGATTTGGTGAATTGGCAAATGCAAGGACGGATGGGAGAAGTTCTCCAGCCAGTTGCTTTCTTCGTCTTCTCAGGCGCTGTGGGCCAGTGCATCTTGCCCTCTCACCTTGAACCATACTGCAATCGCATTTTCTTTTGTCTTCACATGCTGCCTTGGGGTGTGTAATCACCGCGGCTAATGTTCCTGGGCTCAGCCCTTGTTTACAGACTGACAAAGACGCCGTGCTTTGGGCGTCGAAACCGGTATAAAGCAATAATAAAGAAGAATTTTGAACTCTCTCACGGATTTTCGTTCTCCTAATCTCCGCAGGGAAGACCAGCTGGTAAACCACCCACCACAACTTTCTATCCTGTGCTGCCCTCTTCCAGTCTCCTGTTTGGAGTAGTGTTAATGCATCCTCGTCTACATCGTTCAACCATCTCAGCCTCGGCCTTCCTTGTCTTCTTGTGGCAAACGCCCTTCTATCATTCGAGGAACGCCATCATGCATTCTAGCCACGTGGCCAGCCCAGCTCAGTCTGTTAAGCTTGATCACTCGTCCAATAGTGGTATTCACGGTCGGGCTGTAATCGACGTGTTAACGAGTTGAACTGGTTAAACGTGGAGAAAATCGGTCCAAGTGTGTCCAATCTGGCTAGGGGGTGTGATCTTTACATCCCCATTGGGATGAAAGAACGCAAGGTCCCTGGTTCACATCCCGGACGGGCATCGATGCGATTCTTACAAAGTTTGTATGTGCTTATCCGACCAGCTTTATCACTCTTCACCTCTGATCTAATCACGTGAAGCCTATCATGGCGACTAGAGTCCAAAAAAAAGTTGAGCTGAAATGTAAGTAAAATAAATTATCGCCCCAGGATATGCTCAAGTGAGCCAAACTCCAGGGTAAAAAGAAAAAAATCACCGAAGTTCAAGCTATCAGCGGTGTAGTTAGCCTTGGATGGGTGACTACCTACGTGCCTGGGACCACACATCTCAGTATTTTCGCGCCGGGCCGTCGACGATCCCCTCTCCACTCAAGGGGGTGAGTGAAATCATCAGACTAAATTCTGATCCTCAATTTGGAGGACAGCCGATGACGTCCGCGACGACGGGAGTGGCAGTGGTAGGAAGGGAGTCTCTTTTCTTCCGACCATTTGTCTTCCCTTAGCACAGACCATATAAATAGGTACACTGACAGACTGACTTCAGTACTCTCTCGATGGCCTGATGATGATGTCCTTACATCGAAAGCGCTCGCCACCTGTACTCAACTTGCTAGTCACGACAGATTCTGCAGAAAGGTACATAAACAATTTGTCTTCTTGTTCTCTTCTGATACAAGTCACTGCATGGATGTTTTACTTGACTATCCATGGTTGCAGCTCTTACAGGAAAATTCACAAATAGTGACAATGAGAGCAGGAACTGAAACGAAGGGCGTGGATCTCCAAGAATGGAAGTATGTTGAATGTATGGAGTAGTATGGAGAGGGGAGAGTAGGAATGAGAACTCGAGTTCAGGAGCAATTCTTACTCGAGAGTGAACAAGATAGTTCCCAGTCCTCAAAGTCAACAGAACTTCCCATTATTAATAAAGTACCTAACAAAATACCTCTAAAGGCCATCTCTCGCTTCAGAAGAGGTTGGATACTATAAGATTACGTATGGATACAACATGATAGTATCCTTTAGTCAAGTTTTGTTCGATTTGTTACCCACTGGGAAAAGATAATTTAGCGATGTCTTAGGCGTCAACCACCTCTAGACATCACTGATGATTTCTTCTTTGTCTAACATCTTGTAAAGAATGAGTGAAGAGTACAAGTTCAGAGTACTCGCTTAAGTACAAAGGCAAATCCTGGGATGTTGGAATGTAACCTCATTAAAAATCAGGCATCATGATCTCTTATTTCCAGTTTGTGGGCTGCTTCGATCTTCTTCTTTATTTTGGAGCACTTCATTTCATTTTGGTTGACTTAAATATTTGAAATGAACTTCAATCCAATACATTTCTACGTAATATCAATACAAAACCAGATACTATTGCTTGTGGTCTGTCCCATGCATGGATATTTCACTGCAGAATTCATCCTTCAAGGGGTGGAGTCTCTGGTTACTTCTTTCTTTCCATGATACACCCCTTCTCTCTATCCCTTATTCTGAACTCTTCGTTTGAGACCCTCAAAAGCCCATTAGAGGGGTCCTAAGTACAACACGTTAATATATTTATGTCACGAGCCGTAGAGGTATGTCAATGTGATCTAAAAATAGTAGAAAGTTTTAGGATAGAAAACAGAGATGATTTGAGAAGACTCAATATGAGTTTTTTCAAAACTTACTATAAGATAGAATGTAGCTATTATCTTCTTTTTCTTTCTAGTTTTTTAAACATACATTATTAAGTAGGTATACTCGTACTTACAGTATTAAGTACCTTGCTGACGAATTAAGCACGCGGCTTGTCCAATTTTTAAGTAGGTATTGTAAGCAAAGTCTTAATATACAACCTTTTTTAGAGGAGGAACTTATCGAAGGTCGAACGAGCGATTCACAGACCTTATGTCCAGCTGCCCTCCAGGCTTCCCCTTGGCCAACCTTGCAGCTCTAACTAGCGGCTCTAACTAAGGGATTGTTCTTTGTACTTGGTCCAACAAGATTCAGTCAATCACTCATCAACCTGAAACCGAAGAAATTATATCCGCTAAGTTTAAGAGACAAACATGTTGTTCGTTCGGATATAGGGGGCTGATCAAAACTATACGAAAAGTAGGAAAAAAGGGATTCTACCCTAAGACGTGCAAATTGGTGAACTCATAGCATAGTTTTACGTAGAAAAGCGAAGTTTCCTCCCACCTGGCTTAATGCTATAACGCAGAAATTCCAAAGACCTTGATAATGCAGTAATACACGTTCAAATTTGGAATCAATACGTTAAGATGATAGTGGAAGACGAACCAATGAGCTTGAAGCATTCTCTTCCAGTGAACGTGTAGTTCTTTGCATACAGGGGAAGCGCTACTTCTTCACATACACGGGAAGAACTGCGTGCAGGGACGGCTCATGGTTCAAAAAGGTGTAGGTACACAAAGGAAGAATAAGGGCCGATTTATCAATTCTCTAGTTAAAACTCCAAATAGCTGGTCACTGATTAACGATGACCAGAGATTTTAACAAGTCAGAGTTTGGAATGCATTTATCAATCACTGCTTGGATACTAAAGGCCTGGTCGTACAGGACGCGTTATAACGCAAAGTTAGGCGTTCCCGTACCGTTGTGTTACGGCGATACAGTTGTATGATGCAACATTGTATCATCCCTACCACACACACGGCGTTAAAACTCAGCAATACTTTCATTAAGGGTGTTCCGGCCAGAGTGTGAACCGTCATTAAAAATT